>CM076578.1:857641700-858029136 GCA_034641835.2 Pinus albicaulis
GGTAAGGTTCTCCTTATTTCTTCACACACAAAACCCCTTCCCCACACTTAATGTTAGACCAAATAAGAAAGCATCGACACCCTTATTCTTGTGAAAATGAGAAGAATGTAGACTTGACTAGATTGACCTCCCCAAATCCTTACTTCTTGAAGCATTCACTCACCTTAGTGAAATGGTTAGATGATAGTTTATTTTCACCTTTCATCATACTCACACTCTCGTGAGGGTGCAGAGGACCTCCATGTTTGTTTCATCATACTCACCTTTGTTGCTACTGTTGCTTCTGTTGTTGCTATTGTTGCTGTTGTTATTGTTGTTGCTGCTGCTGTTGTTGTTGGTGTTGCTACTATTGCTACTGCTTGCTGTTGTTTTACGTTGACTTTTCTGGGCAGCATTGACTTTTCTAGGGTTGAATTTGAGTTGACCGTGTGGCTATTTTGAGGGTTATTGTGACACATGATGGGTTTGCTGACCAAGGAGACTTTGTTGGTTGAAGCATCCTGTTGACCACCGTAACGCACCAACACATTTATCTGTTTCCGGTTTTTCTTCTGTTGATCTACTGATATGTTCTATCAACACTTTACTTGATTGTGTAATTGTTGTAGTGAAAGTAAAGTTGCATCAAGCATAAAACATCTACATAAATTTACATGTTCAAATATGAAGATGGTTTGAAGTCCTGAAGGAAGAAGTTGATCTACTGAAGACGAATTCGTAAAATTCTCTCTGTTTTGATGATATATTTCTCACAAAGGATGAGAACCTCTTTAGTGTAAGAGGGAGTTGATTGAAAGTGTTACATGAACCTGACAAAATACTTGTTGAGAATGTGGCATGATGGATTGGGAGCCCATGGCTACTTCCTTGATGAAGAAAATGTTGCAAGAATATGTTGTTGAGCAAAGAAATAGCATTGATAGGTTGTTGGTGTTCGCTTTTGTTCAAAGCTTTGTTTAAAGCTGGACGAATAGCTAGATGTTACTAATAAAAAAAGTATTGAAATCCACCATGGCTAACTTTCTTCTTTTGAGTAGGTTGAAGATTATGTAGGAAGCCTAGAATGGCTAAGGATCCCTTTGAGAAGGAGCATTGGTTTGATAGCATCATTGGGTTACCGTAAGACCTAGGTGGTCAAGACATTTGGTTCTGAGGCTTGCAATCATGAGGTACAAATTTCATCTCTCCTTGAGAGGATATTGACGGTGTACAAATTTCATCTCTCCCTAAGAAGAGATTAATGGTGTAAAAATTTCATCTCTCCCTAAGAGGAGATTTATGGTGTACTATTTTCATATCTCTTCATAGGAGATTGATGGTGAACTATGTTAATCTCTCCTGAGAGGAGATTGATGGTGCATTGTTTTCATCTCTTCTGAGAGTAGATTGATGGTGTATTATTTTTTTTTCATCTTTCCTCTTGTGATCCCTATGGTGTATGGTGTAATGGTGTAATGAAGATGGTGCATCGATAGCTCCTCATCTACTACCTTTATATGCTCCACACATAGTGGTTTTATTGGAAATATTATATCAGACATTTTCTCATCGAGTGACAGGTACTCTTAATAGGGAAAAGTGGTCAATATGGCCTAAGTTTCCTATCAGGATCAGATACTATGTATTTGATCGCACCAACAAAGCCATGAAAGAGGCCAGTGAAATTGAATCATATAATTTTGGAGAGATAAGATTCAGGAAACATGATCCTGAAGCTTTTGTTATTATTCATTGTGTTGCTGTCAACCAGATGTGGTCTTATACCCATGAGAGGGATACTAATGAGGAAATATTCAAGAGACTTATTTATCCATTGAGGTTAAAGAAAAGCTAAATCAAGGATCTCATAATAAGGCCAAATAGACCCATGCTTCACCTATTGTCAACCTCCAAGAAGAAGTTGAAAAGCTCTAGAGGGTGTTGGAACCGGTGAAGGAGATGAAGGAAGCTTCGGACAAAGAAGCAGAAAGAATCAAGAGGAGGATTGAAGAAGAGCAAGCAGCGAAGGAGGCAGAAGAACTGAGAAGGAAAGAAAAACAAGATGACCTGGTGAAATAATTGGTTTTGGAAAATGAACAAAGAATCAAGCAGCAGGAAAAACAAAGGAAAGAGATGAAGAGATTTGGAGGAAAATAGATGAGGAACTCCAAAATAAGAAGGAATAAGCTATGTGGAAAGATAAAAGGATTGAACACCTTGGCATTCCATCATCTTCGAAGATAAACCCCACTCCTAAGTCTCTAGTTGAACCATTTAAGATTGAAGAAATGGAGAAGGAGAAATTTTTCCCCATGACCATGGCTGACCCAGTGGTAGTATTGAAAACATTCAATTATGAATACAAGAAGAACAAAGTCAGCAGGAGAGTTTCCAAAATGATAAGGTTGGGGGAGCAATTGTCACTGAGGAGGTTCTCATTCATGAAACAACAGTTGATTCAGAGATGAATGCAGCTGCCAGTATTACCATGGCCCAAGCAACAGATGATAATGTTGCCATGCTGAAGAGAAAGGTCTATGTTTCTCAGTTGGAACTCAGTGCTACTAAGAAAAGAATTACAGAGCTAGAATTCCAGCAGCAAGGTGAACTAGACTCAGTTAAAGAGTTCAAAGGGAAATCACTTGAGATCCAAGAGGAACTGAGTACGGTTCAGAAATAATTCTACAGGAGCATTCAGGGCATCAAAGATAAAACTCCTAAGTTTGATGATTATAAAAAGAGGATGGTGCCTGTCAAGGAAGAATTGGAGAATATTATAAATATGCTAGATGACATAATTCAATGTTAAATACAATATCCTGATGAGGGGGTAGACATTCCTCAACTCCATGACTTGGAGAAAATAATCTGTTTTTCTAAAGCTTGTAAATGTCTCGACAGGGCTAGAGCCTTAGAGGAAAAGGCTGAGGAAGCTTTCAAAATTTGCTTCAAGTTTGGAGGAGAGGTTGATGCAGTCTTAAATAACTTCAAGTTTCCAATGTTCCAGTCAACCTTTGGACCTATATCTGTGGAGAAGTGCATAGGATAAAAGGAGAGAGTGATAGACAGCTGCAAGCAGGAGATCCAGGCATTAAAAGTTATCACCAGGGACAACACAATTTATATGAAGATTTGCAGAATACAATGCTAATCCAAATCAAAAGGAAGGCATCTTTGTTTCTAACAAGGATTGCATAGGTACGAGGCTATGGTAGTAAGCAAAGAATGTTGAGTAGTTAATCTAGGACCTGGGTTAATCTAACAATTTTTTTTTCCTTTATCTCATGTAATTTTAGAAAAAAATTGCTAGATGAGAAGTTTCTATTTCACTCAAAGCCTAAAAGATATTAAATTTTTGGCACTGTGCTCAAATGGGTTTAAAATTCATAAGGTCACAAATCCATTAACATTTACAAGAAACCTCATAACATAAATAAGCAAAGAGAGACAGAATCAAAGAAAACAATCATATACATACTTAAGTATCTTGTCCCAGCTTCCAGTTGCAAGCAAGTTCATTGTTGGAATCCATGAAATTTCCTTAATAGGTGCATCATGCATAGCCACAGTCATTGGCTGGCCCCTAGTCAGCAATGGCCACATTTTATCTTGTTTATCACAGCCAACAGTGAAAATAGCAGAGCCATCGTCCTTCCATGTCGAGCAGAGAACCTGCATACGAAGCATTACATAACAAAAAAACTTAGAAGCACACTCTAAAACTTCAGTAATGGTTCTTGCCATACGTAATACAACCCTGGTTCCTGCAATCATATTGCAACTTCTGGATAAAATTCACAAGAAAAAAGAACAGGTACTAGAATTCCAACCACAATCTGAAGCACCTCACCGGTTGGTTGTGTGACATTGCTTCTTGTAGCATGCCAGCCCCAGTTTGAAGGACCTTCCAGCATCTAGCATGGCAATCTACGTTCCAAAATATAACAAAAGATCAAAACAAAACACCAGTCAAAATCATTACAATAATATCACTATCCCCAAAATCTCATATGAATGAGTCCGCATTTCAGTAAATGGAGATAGTTGAGAACATGATGAAGCACAGCAGAATGCCTAAATTCACACTTACAGCAGCCTAAAATCCTCCTTTCTTCCTGTTTAAAGGTCCCCAGAAACCATCACTGCATAGAATCTCTGAAAGCTTTGTTTTAGCAAAAATGTTTAACAGCCAAAACTGCTGAACCATCAAATCTCCAGTAACCCTGTGCTCGTGCCTTGGCTTTCCCTCCAATTGATAAGCCACCAAATTTCAAATGGTTAACACACCCACCAAAGTTCAAATGTTATAATTTTTTCACATATGTTTTGTCACATTAAAAATAAATAAAACAAGTTGTAAAATTTTATTATTTAAAAATGTGAGAGCAATACTCTATAATTTTTTAACATATGTTTTTTTCTCGTTAAAAAATATAGCTATCGAGGTTAATCTAGGGTAAATAGAGCTAATATTTGTAATATAGTAGTAATAATATATTTTTAAGATCTTAGTGAGACCTTATTGTGATCTCATTGTTTGTAGGACAAAGGAATTGAGTCCGCTAAACTCTACAAAGGTGTACATACTCTACCCCTTTAGATTTGAACCTATGACATCTTATGATGAAGTACATGTTCTTAACCATTGTAAAGATATAAAAAAGTTGACATTTTTCTCCAATATTCAAATATTATGACCCATGGTCATCCAAAGGTAGAAGCTTCTACTAAAAAAAGAATCCATAGGTAGACTTGAGGTTTGAAGGGGATTTTATTATGAAAAAACATAAATGGAAACATAGAAAAGATATTGCAAAGAGTACAATAGTAGAAAAAAATTCAAATTCTATTAATGGATGAAATAGAAAATAACTATAAATTGCAAAGTGATACAAACTAAGCGGAATGGAGGTAGCTTCTTTATGAAGAGAGATGTGTCAACTACTCTTAATCACAAGAAAATATTACAAGATGTCAAAACTGCTTTTGAACATAAAGTATGATGTCCTAAGATCCAAAAACTCTAAAATCCAAAACCCTAGCCCTAGGAAATGGCATGCCAAAAATAACATGGGCCCAAAGAGGCTAATCGATATATCAACTTCCTGGGGCTACAATGTTTGCATGCAAACTCCATTTAGGAAATTTCTTGGACCAATACAATCCATACTATGTGTCTTTAAACTATGACAAATGCCAAAAATGCAAGGGAAATGCCCAAAAAAGGCACCAGAAGTTTGAGACCTAAAACACTATAATATAACTACCAAGACGTGGAATAATGTTGAATCAATGTAACAAGTGGGTGGTCACTAGTATTCTATTGAATCAATTGTCCCCCCTTATGAATAAGTGGTCCATTTTGTGCCAAGTTCCTTCGTCGAGTGGGAAAATTTTTGTTGAATATGGCTCCTAGCAAGACATGTGCGCCAAAGTAGGAACATGAGGTGCCTATGAGAGGTGGAAAATATGGTTGAAGTAGCTCCACATTAAGTATAAGATTCAATCCAAAGAAAAGGGAATTTTTTATTTAGAAGCATCTTCACCCACAACCTTTGTGTTAGTGTAAGGACTATATCAGAATGGAGAGTCAAGGGGAACTTCCAATGGGATCTTAAGAGGTGTTCTTTATACAAATGCAACCATACCTTATCTCCCACCCTAAAATTTTGTGGCACTCTAATCCAGGTGGATATTTGGTGGCCATCCACATCTTCCACTAACTCAATGGTTCTTTATCTTCTTATCAATTTTTCTATGGTTTTTTGGGTCTTGAACTTCTACAGTCATGTGTAGGCCCTAAATGATTTTTTTTGGCCATTTATGGGTCCAAAGGTTTTTATGTCATTCCCTAGCGTTAACCGAAATTTTTAATCCTAAATATAGTTCTTTCAGATGGACTAATTGTGTTCCCCATACAGAGATTTTATGTAAAAGTTGCACCACTAGGAAGTTGATTCTAGGGTTACGGTTTTAAACCTTTGGGGTTCTTTCTTTTATGTTAAAACATATGATGAAACTAACATAAAAAATGAACAAAATATGCATTCATAACCTACAAGAATATTGATCACGACATGTTTATAGAACTGAACAACCTGTATCGGGAAAGCTTGAGCAAGATTAGAGCTTAGAAACAAAGCATGAAGAATGAGGAACCATGTTTTCGTCTTCAGGGAAAATGTAGATGCGGGTAGGGAGGGAACCCTTACTCTCTCTGTGGAAAAAGGTAAATTTTAGTGTTGGATTTTTGTTAAAGCAATCTTAGCCTTTGCCTCTCATTCCATGGAAGGGAATCTGCTATTTCAAGTGTATAATTTTTATTAATATTGTATCACCATATTTTATGGAAAGTTATTTGAAAAAGGTCATTTTTTAGTAATCATTTTTATTGTATTCTATAATCAAAATAGAGTGAGAGCTAATTCATTAATTTTATTTAAGTAAAATTAAATTATTTGAAATGATTCATTCGCAGGCCATTAAGGGGTGGACTTTCACTATTGCAAGATATTTTTTTTTATTGCTTAGTTAACTTATTTCCTTGTGTGTAAGGAAAACAAGCTTTTAGTCAATCAGAAACAATTCTAAATCTTATTATATGACCAAATTCAATTCTTTATTTCCAAAACATGTTGTCGACGAGGTTTCAATATGGTTATGCTTAGTGTCAATTCAATTTATCTATTTTAAAGACAATCCACACTATCACCAAATTTAATTCTTTAATGCCAAAACATGTTCTCGATGAGGTTTCAATATGGTTATGCTTAATTTCAATTCAATTTATCTATTTTAAATACAACCAACGCTATCCAAATTTAAATGGAGCTCGAGGTATAAGTTTTTATAAATAGAAAAAAAATACTCATTTCAATTTCATATATATGAAGCATTAGAAATGGATAAAAAGGAAATTAGGAAGTCAATTAGGTTTAGCTTGGGTGGTTAAGAGGAGTTGTTATCATCATTGTCTAAGGTCAATATTACTTGTGATGTGTTTATTCCTTATGTAGGGTTTGCATTATCTTTTGAATTTCGAACTCAACCTTTTGAATTCATCCATTCTACCATGACTCATTTCCATTTAGTTTGCATTCAAATCATTCTTATGTTATTATCAATTTTAACTTAAGAAAAGTATGGAATGTGTTGGTTGCATCTTGGTGCTACAAAAGATGGTCTTATGGGTGTATTTATTATATGGTGAACAATAGATTATATGTGTTGTGTATGGAAATAATTTTGTTTCTTACAGTTCTTAGTATGTTGAACTATGTTTGGTTGTTCTTAGGTGTGATAAAAATGAATTTAGACACCACCTCTATTTTAGAATACGAGTTTTCTAATATAAAAAATCCCTCGATTCTCCAACATGGTATTAAAGCTAATGGTTTGAGATGTAGCATGTTGCCTACAAGTCTCATGCAAGTTGTAGATGCTCTTAAAAAGTCAGATTTGTTTAGTGGATTGGTTCAAGGTTTCTAATTGCAAACTAAATCTAGGATCAAATCAGTGGGTCAAAATTATGAGTTTCAAGCTAGATCTTATAAATTTTAATGGACACAATTATGGAATTTTGGCACAAGATATGGGAACATTGTTGAAGAGTGAAGAGTTATAGGACTTTATGAAAATGATGGTTCTTATCCAAGGGATAACTAATAAAAGTTTTTCATCAACAGGAAAAAGGATGAGGCTCTAGGAGTCATAATGTTGAAGAATGTAACTAGGTTCGGTCTTCATTATTAATGTATTTGTCAAAATAACTTATTATTATTCGACTTATTAAAGCATGGGTTTCATGCTTGGGTCATATTTAGATTAAGGTCCCAATTGTGGACATCTAGGTTAGTTGTTACAAATTTAAATTGATCCAATTTTTGGGCTTTTAAATCATGTAACATTAGGTTGTCAAAAGGATCCTCCATCAAGTCATCTTCTTCAAGGTCATCATCCTCGAAATCTACTTCAAAGACAACCCTCATGTCAAGTGATACAAGTCATCAAAGTTGCATCGTTAAGTCGACTTCAATCAGTCTTCAAGTCAGCTCAAATCAAGACACAACACTTCACACTGTCATGTCGACTCAATAACTATGGAAAACAACTATATATACAGGGGTATAGTTCTCATTTCTACCACAAAATTTTTGAAATCTCTGAAGTTTCGGACCACAGATATAGTTTGGATCATGATCACATGTTCGGTGTTGGAGGATAAGGTCTCGAACATATTACATAATTTTGGTAACCATTTATGCTATGAATCGGGTAACTTCCATGATATGATGTTGCAGCAAAAAAGTGCCTCAGTTTCAACACAGATCTACCATAGAATTAGTGCTATGTTATGATACTCAATTCAATGAATATGCTCGATTATCTCAGTTATGGTTCTCAATGCTATGATGATGCTCGGTGCTCTCAGTAATGATGCTCGGTGCTATGTTGTTATCTCAAACTCGATCAAGGTAATGAGGATGGAGTTTAGGTGCAAGAAAAGGATATATCGATGTCATGGAGATCTTGGTTCTAACACTGTGAAGGGATGAATTGATGTAGGAAGTATATAGCCTAAGGTCTTGGTCATCTCATCTTAAATCTAATGAAGGAAGAATTTTGACTGGGTTTTCCCCAAAAGGTGGGGGTTTTCCCTAACATGTTCCTACATCTTGTGTCTTCTTCTATTTGTTCATTGGAATTAATATCGATGATAAGAAAAGATAAATTGAAAGAAGAAATAATAATAACAAAACGTCATAAGATAATTTCATGATAAGAGAAATTGTTTAACTCCCATCTCCTTAATTTCTCTAACACATAAAAACCTCCATCTCAAGGTTGATTCAATGTCATATAAACCATATAAACTACTCATATAATCTGTACTCGTTAGTATATCAAAGAGCTAGAAGTTGATGCTTATTTTCACCCTAAGACCCCACAAACACTAGTGGAGATCGTGTAGGCTTAGAGGGAGTTGTGAAATTTTGAATTATATTGTTTGATTTGCACAAGAAGAGTCTAGGTGGTTTTGATGTTAATAAGCCATGTGACAACTTGTCAAACCCATGTGGATGCCCAAATGAAGCCCTTATGTTGCGTATAAATAGAAGGTGAGGTTGGAGGCTAAGATAACATCCAAGAGAAATAATTTAGGAGTAAAACACCTTCTGATGTAAGCCACGACTTGAAGAAGAGAAGGTTGAAGTGTGAAATGACTATTTTGAGGTTAGATTAGGAGATATAACAAAGTCGAGGAGTAGTTGCGTAAATAATTTGGTAAGAGGGTTGTTTTTGTACCAAAAGGAGTGGCATATTTATTGTTTAAGAGATTCTGAGGCACTGTAGTTATTACAGGGATAACACATGTCTATATTAGGTTTGTTGGAGGGGTCGTAAGGCCTAATTCCTACAACATAACTAAGGGACAATCAGCGTATGAGAGAAACTCTAGGGTGAAGCAAGCCACATTGATAGAAGGAATTGTTGGCAAGTGTTGAGAGGGCTGACATGGACTATGGATAAGCCCTAACCAGATTGCAGAATACAACAGGGTACCAACACATTAGAAGGTATGTTTTTGTGTTAAATTATTGGTCCTAGTTTGGACAGCTGGATAATTTTAGTACAACCTGCTGAAGCAAAGAAGGGAGGGATAATGTGTTGGTTAGAAGCCCTAACTAGTGTAATTATTGGTGATTGGATCAAATTCATATGCAACCTATGGAAGCTATGTGTTGGGGTTCTCTTGGGTGTTAAGAAACCCCAACTAGGAGCAGATCTCGCAATGAAGTAAGGGGTGTCCTAGGATAGGGCTGTTAGAGAAGTATCTTGGTAGCCAAGAGGGGGATTTACTAAGTGTGAGGATGCCATAGCCAGAGGTAGATGCTACAACAAGTATTGGTCACTCGTGGTCTATTGGAGGGCAGCGTGAGAGTGGGCCAAGTGTGAACGTGGATTGTGCATTTATGGTCTGTTGGAGGATAGTGTGATAGTACCCATGTTGGGGCCCGGTGTCCATCATCTTCATGGACCTTGATGGTTGCTAGAGGTCAAGGGTATAATCAACCAGGAGCCATTTTTTGGAGCCCTAGACTCGTGTGTGGAGAAGGACTTCTACAAAAAATGATGGGAAGTCCTCCTAGCCCGTGTTCATTGTGGGATATAGACATAGAGGCATTTTTCTTGCTACATCCAGTGGCAGAGAAAGAAGTAGTGGAGATTGCAGCGCTTTTCATGGAGGATGAAGCCTCTGTTTGGTGGTTCAAACCCTTGGTCCATTCAAGGGTGAATTATTTTCCATAATTTTCTCAAACGTTGATCCAAATCTTTGATGGAGAGAGGACAAGGAAAGAGGAAGCCATTCCACCATGGGAGGAGAATTGCACCAACATTGTCACAGCTTTGAGAGGGCATCCTTTTACATCTATGGAGGAGGTAGCCATTGAATTGTAGGAGACAACTAATGCCGCCATACAAGAATAAAACCCCAAGTTCCACCAAGGTATGAATGAATTTCCACTTTTCATTTCAGCAAATAAATTAAGGGAATGTGGAAACTCACATGTAGAGGTCCAAGAATCTACATACTTTGCTATTCTAGAGCACCTTGATTGCACTGCGCTATGAAAAGGGTTCAAGGAGGAGATGAACCCTCATCCTCATAAATCTTGGTTGAGTTGCATTCAGCCATTGAGGTTGGAGTGTGAAATTTTGGAGGATGGAACAAACCATGGTACCTTCATGATAAACAAGGAAACATGTTTTGAACCGGAGGTTGAAACAGCTACTACACCATTGGAGGAATTAGCAGCGCTGTTAAACACGAGTGGAGAGGAGATATTACCTCCATCACATTTGGGTCCTTATGGATCCAACATAGTTATGGGTGTGAGATCTTTTCTAAGAGGTCTCCAAGGAGCTACATTTCAAACTCTCATGAAATGCAAAGAGAGAGATTTGGTTCGGGAGGATGGTAGCCCTCTTGGGGGGAGTACCAAAGGTGGAAGAAGGAGAAAACATCCACAAGGAGATGAGTGGGTGTGGATGAGGAGCAAGGGGCTGATTTTCCACTTGCAAATATATGATACCAGGCAGCAGGAGGCTTGGCTGCATTGGCTCCTCTTGAAGGAGTTTGGCCATCACTTAGTGCATCCTATTTTCAGGAGGATGGGAATGAAGAAGAGGTGGCAGGATGGTTACATCATTGAGAAACATGGAGTAGGGATACATGGAGCTGATATGGTATATATATCAGTCATGATACCTTCATCACATGAGTTACATGATGTGAACATGAGGAGGCAGCAAACCCTTGGATTGCTGAAACTATCTTGGAGAGAGCACAAGCAGATTTGATCTCATATGATGTATGGTGTTGCATGAGTAGAGGAGGGCACTCTCATAGTGAAAATGGATTACTCCTTAGCTTGGAATAATCGGGAGGCATTTCCATCTTGGGAAAAGCTTCACAATTGCAGTAGCATCACCAGAGGTGTTCTTGACAGGAGCATGTCAAGGAACAAAGATTGTCATGGGCAAAATCCTTTTTGCATGAGCTCACAGCGCTGACACTGGGGAGCAGGATCATATACATGGATCCATATATAATCTTACTTAAAGACTATGGTAAGATCATTGTGTTTACATTTTCTGATTTACATACTCTTATCATTATGTTGCAGTCCATGGCTCCTCAAAGGTGCAGATTTTTCATGTTGCTCCATGAGCAAAGTAGGGCCAAACCATATGATAGAGACAACCATATTTTATGTGGCCTTGGGAAAAGGTTTTATCACTACATTTATGTTCAGCCATATCATATACTTGACCATATATTAAGGAACATTTTTCCATGTAAAATTCTGAAGCAGCAGTTTGAAAAAATGCTTTGTTGCTGCTTGGGAGACTGTTGGTGCCATCAAGCATCATGTAAAACCATCAATATTTCCTCTATTTTTATGATGAGCATGTTTCCATTTGTTCATATTTTCCATATTATTATTGGAAGCATGATGGGTGAATTTACACATGAGTTGAATATGTCTATGAGGGGAGATGATTCCCACAATTTATGCATGGCATGTTCTAATGGGAACATGAGGAGAGACATGGTCACCACAACCACTTATTTGCTTCCTTTGGAGGTGGACCATGAGTCTGATGATGATATCCATCCATTGTATGTATATGGGCATGTATTTTATTTTTTATTGCTGATTCACTCATCTATTTACTATTCAGTAGTAGAGGTGATATTTTATGTACAATGCTTGCCATGTTATTTTCTGCAGCTGCAGTGGATGAATTTGCGTTGTAGCCCTATGAGACAATGTTTGTACCTTGCTGCACATGGCATAACCTACAGAAAAATTGTAATTGTGATATTCTATGATGATAATTTCCTACTCATCATGGATGAAATGTCTTGGGTCAGCCGGATTATCATTGACGGAGAAGAGATCCTTGGAGGATTGCTCTTCATTTTGCCACTTGAGGGAAATATTTTTGCAACCCATGATCAGCACACACTCTAAAATTATCATAAGTGGAGAGAAGGACAGCATGGGGCAAGCTATGAGGCTTTCTATATTCATATTTGCAGCCCACCTTCATTTCTGGAGCTCAAGGTGGAGGGAGATTTCTGTGAGTTTCCATGTTGGGAGGAAACTTATGTTGTATGGATGATTTCTTGGGGATGGGAGATTCATATGGGGATGATGAATCCCATTATATATCATATCTCATGCCTCAAGGAGGCCCTTATACAGCCCATTTTTTCCTTCATGGATATTTGTTTCTACATGACAACTATTTTGGGATGTTCACCAAAAGTTGGATTGCATATGTTGGAGGGACAACTTCGACACTTGATTGATGATATGGCATCCTTTTCTCATAGGAGTTCATCATGCATGGATGCTACAGGGAGAGTAAGGGAAAATTTATCAGTCTATCCTTGCATTTTCTTGAGGACAAGCAATCTTTGAGAGGGGAGGACTGTAATGTTCCAAATTTTTATGGAACATTAATTTTTGCCATTTTGACTTAGGAGATGAATAAAATGGGTAGGAGACCCATTAATTTTACCTATATGGAATAGAAATCCTCTTAGCATGAAGGGGGATCACTTATAGAGCTGGATTTCACACCTCCATGTGTGAAAAGGGGCTTTTGCAGGATGACTAGGTCAATTTTGACCAAGTCAAACAATGGAGCGACATGAGTTGGAGAGCACATTGTGGGCTAGCGCAGTGGGATAAGGAGGGAAGCTTCTAGAGGAAGGAAACCCTAATGAGTGGGGTTCCTTGAGAGGGATCTCACATTGTTTAAAATGAGGGCAAGGTAGCCATTACAAATCATCTTGAGTATTATTCATCTTTGGTCCTTTGGACTTGCTGCATGCTCTTGCTGTTTAGCAAGAATTGCCAGGGGGAATTCCTATTTAGTATCTCCTCTCCTTCTTGAGTAGCTCTTGGAGTATTTCACTCCATTCCCCATATTCAGACATTGATTTCAAGCCTCACCCTTCATCATCTGTGTAGTTTCAGTTGGAGATTGTGCAGTGTTGTTGGGTGTTGCTGGGGAGGTTTTCCACAACACCATCCTTGGCTAGGTTTTCAGAGGAGGGAGCTTCCATATCTTTGCGAGATCTAAAAAGGAGGTTCAGGAGCTTATTCCATCATCTTTGGCACTAGGCCAACCACTTACCATCATATGTAGCACAGTCCCTCTCTTAGACAACGTTATTCTTGGAGAGCATTTGCTGTGAGGGATTAGCAGACACATTGGAGGGTGAGATCTTTGGTGATGGGATTAGCCTTCACTTTAGATTTCCATTGGAGGAGGGTTCTTCATTTGATGCAACCATTTCATCCTTCTCCATATATTTCCAGTTCTTGAGTTGCTACTGCTACCCAGCAACTCCGGAATTTCTGCAGGAATGCCATTTTGTATGTATTTCAGCCAATCCTTCTAAGGATTATGTATTGTATGTTTTCAAGGGTTGAGATCTTTCTCCCCCTTCTTATTTGAGCTTTCTATTGCCATATCTAAATTTTATTGACATTTTGCAACAATTCTCCTTCAAGGATTGCGCAGTCACTGCCTAGGGCTTCATTCATGTAGTAGTGTTCTTCATTTTCTCATGTACATTTCTCTTAAGGATTATAGTGCCTTGTTTGAGTGATCATTTCCTCAAGGGTTTGTCTATATTATGCTGCTATGATATAATATGATGGCTATTTGGATTCTCCGGAATTTTATGTGTTAATGTATTCATTGCTACTCCATAGGAGGTGTTTTACATATTGCTGGAGCTCTAACTTCAGAATATCTTGAGATATTCTCATGGTTGTAGCAATTTCCTGGAAAAAAGAATATTACATGCTAACTCTAATTTTTGCTCCAGTATTTGACATCTTTCACTCTGATTTATGTCTTGCTGACATCTGACTACATCAATCTAACTGATCCTTCGTACTACTATTGTACTGTGGGCTCCTTGTAGCCAGGTTCGATCCATGAGACATGCCATCTCAATGGACCTTGCCCAAATTTCTTATCTTGGGATTATGTCTACACATCACCCCACCTTACACCTCGAGGTATGACTTCTCTCTCTTCCCATATGGCTCGAAATTTCCCCCTCATGGAGGTCTTTACTTGAGTGGATGCTTCCACTCGATCTCCTCTCTGCTTCTCCAATTTTGGCAGCTACTCCACAACCTTCTAAGACTGCTTCTCATGAGGATGCATGTTGAGAGGTAATTTATGCTCCCTCTAAACCACCAAGCATATAACTTCTGCCTTTCTCCTCAAAGCTTTGCATGCATCTATTACCTCAAGTGCATATAGGTTCTTGACTCGCGCACAGTGTAATTGTCCCAATGTTACAAAAAGTTTCTAAAAAATAGTTTATTTTAAATTGATGATATCTCTGTCATCTAAGCTCTGATTCAACTGATTTTTCTTTTCTTTTTCCATTTGGGTATATTTTTTCAAGGAATCCAAATATTATATTGTTTTTTGAAAATTTTACACCAAAATATTTAGATATTCTCTGCAAAATTGTTGCCCAAAAAATTCCTTCTCTGATACCATGTAGAAAATCTAACCAATGAGATTCAGTCTGATCTTGTAATCTACTAAAACAAGATATTGAATCCTTCCTAAAATTTGCAGAAACAAAACACAATCGCACAATCACATATAAGTAAGAGAAATAAATTATCAATCGCACAACAACATGATGTATTTGGGGAAAGCAACTGCTCAAAACCCCTCTATCTCTATTGTGTATTAAGTTAAGGAATAATGAAACAATACAATGATTAATCTCTCATGAGATTCTCCAGCACTCTGTCAATTGGCTCTCGTTGATCTAGGCAAACTCGGTCTAGTACTTAGCCAATTCTCATCCTTACTTCAGCCTGCCTTTCTCATGCAATTCCTAGGGAATTAACTCCTTATTAATTAGGAAAATCAGTCTTCCTTGATTGTGAAATCCATCATGGCATCCCAATGACTTTATAATTGCACATGGGAAATTTTCTCTGAATACAACTGATAGTTATGTTCCCATTAACCTCTATCTCAACTAGGTATTCCTTGAAACTAACATGCATGCGACTGTTAATAGTGAATTATCAGTTATCTGATTGATCACTCATTGTGAATTAAATCTAATTTAATTCACTAGACCGCTCACTAACTCATCACTCAGTTAGAACTAGTTAAACTGAATTTAACTCATTTAATTGAGTTAATTACACTTGCACCCCACTAATCAATCAAATTCAACTATACCGCAAAAATATTAGAATCCCTCTAGATGCTTCATCTTAGACCCTCAACTCTAATTTATTGAGCTAATTCGGTCATCATGACTTAATTAACTGACACAAGTTGTTATGAGATGAAATTACAATTTATTGTCCAATTTATTTAAGGGAAAAATAAATTAGACGCCCCACATTCCTCACTCTTGATGCATTAAAATTCCTCACCAGTGTAGGTGCATTTTTTTTTGTCCTTTGTAGTTTCCAATCTTACTGTTTCTTGTTGCAAATATTAAACATTTCATAATTTGATGCGGCCTTCACACAAAGACATAATTGAAATAACATGCCCATATTCTCGTGAGAAACCTCTCTTAAGCTCGATCTGCCAGAAGAGAACCAACAATATGCCATCCTACTTCCTAGCGCAAACTGACCATTAAGGTATGCAACATTTTTCTGAACCCTCACATGATGATCTTGCTCTTGGAGGATGATCATGACCTCCCTTTAGCAACCCTTACTTGGCCCTCGTACTCGACCTACTTTAGGACTACATCTCCCTTCACCCCCTTGATGTGCCAGATAGTGGGGATACATGTCAAACATGCTAAGATGTGCCAAGTGATAAGGAATGCCAAGATGTGAAAGGGTGTGTCAATGCACGTCAGGGACGGTCAAGACAACAAAAGGGAGAAAAAGGTTAAACTACAAGGAAATGAACACATAAGAGGGTTAATAAGTCATCAATTTACCTTTTCCAAGAGGGGCATGCTAGGCACACCAACACTAGGTGGAAATAGATGCCAAGTGCAAAGTCTTAGTTCATTCTAAGTGCCAAGTATTCCTTTGTTTCTTATCATCTACTTTCCAAAAATTGATCATCATAAATAAATTTAATATTAAACCATGCCAAATCATACCAAGGCATCTCAACGTATTCCATACATGCCAAGACTTTCCAAGCGCCAACATGTGCCAAGCACCAATATGTGTCAGGGACTAGTGTTATGCATGTTATGAAGTGGGAGGGAATGTTGAAGAGTGCTAAGGTGTTCTAGAGAGTGATAATGCATGTTGATGAGTGTTAAGGAGTACTAGGAAAAAACATTAAGGGAGCACTAGGTAAAAATTCATGGAAGTTAATGAATATGAGGAACGTATGCCAAAGACTAGTGTTAATGAGTGTTAGTTATCATGCCAAGGAGGGAGTGATAAGGTATGCTAAGCATTGGTAAGGCATGCTAGGGAATATCAAGGCATTTCAAGAATTCCCAAAGTGTGCTTGGAAGTTCCAGGGTGTGCTCATTATATCATGTGCCAATTAATAGTGCCAATATATGCCAATACATGCTAGGTGCTAAGGATGTGGCGCAGGGTGCCAGGGTATGTCAATATGTGTCAAGGAAACAAAAGGAAGAACCAATAAGAGGGTTAATAAGTCAAGACTTTATCTTTTTTAAAAGGGGCATGCTAGGCACACTAATAATAGGTCCCAATACATGCCAAGTGGCATTGTGTGCCAAGTGCTAATGTATGTCAATGCATTCAACCAAGGTGTTCCAGGGCATGCTACAAACTATATGCAGCATGCCAACACATGCTAGGAGATTTCCATGTTGTGCTAGCGCATGCGACCATGTGCTTGGGCGTCAGTGTCATCGCAATATGTTCTAGGTACAAAGATGTTCCAAGACATGTGGGGTGATAAGTAATGTTAGTGTGTGCCAAAGCATTAATTTAAGGTGTGCCCAGATTGTTGAGGAGTGTTAGGTCTTTCTCATTAATATAATTGTTAGAGCTTGATTATGTATTAAATATATATTTCCTACACACAATAGTGGAACTTTATCTGAAGGGAATTTGTTAGATAATAAACTTAATAGATATTAATCATGTGTTGACTCATAGGAAATCTCTATTCGACTAGTCATTACTTTAGGGAAATGATACACATTAATTACTTCTTAAAAATTTGACTGACCCTAACCACTATGGCTTTGGACATATTATAAAAAAATACCCCACAATAATGGTATTAAATCATTATCTTTTGACAAAAAATATATTAATAGGCACACAACGTCATCAAAAACTCATTGGAATGATCAATGATGATGGACATTTTTTGACCGTCACCAAAAGTAACAAAAAGAGCATTGATGAGGGTCATTAAAAGTTCGTCACTAGAAGTATCACCAAAGAGACAAATAGTGATGGGCCTTTAATGACCCTCACCAAAAGTGTCATTGAAAATGTCTTTGGTGATGTACCATAAAGGACCATCACTATATACACTTACAATAATGGTTTTTTAATGATCAATGATGACAGACATTTTTTGACCGTCACCAAAAGTAACAAAAAGAGCATTGGTGAGGGTCATTAAAATTTCGTCACTAGAAGTGTCACCAAAGAGATAATTAGTGATGGGCCTTTAACGACCCTCACCAAAAATGCCATTGAAAATGTCTTTGGTGACAGACCATAAAGGACCATCACTATATACACTTACAGTGACAGTTTTTTAATGACCGTCACCATATGTGACATTGGTGACGGACCTTTATGACCCTCACCAATGTGATTTTTTCTTGTAGTGCGTTCACGGATTTTAAGTCTAACAGTTTTTTAATGATCAATGATGACAGACATTTTTTGATCGTCACCAAAAGTAACAAAAAGAGCATTGGTGAGGGTCATTAAAAGTTCGTCACTAGAAGTGTCACCAAAGAGAGAATTAGTGATGGGCCTTTAACGACCCTCACTAAAAGTGTCATTGAAAATGTCTTTGGTGACGGACCATAAAGGACCATCACTATATACACTTATAGTGACAGTTTTTTAAGGACCGTCACCATATGTGACATTGGTGACGGACCTTAAAGGTCCGTCACAAGCATGACCCTCACCAATGTGATTTTTTCTTGTAGTGTATGGAGTTTGAATCTAAATATTTGAAGGTCTATTCATACGTATTATAGTTTCTGAAGAATTAATACTCTGCAATATGTAAGATATTCAAACAAAATTTTGTGTTTATGTTGGCTTCACTATAACTTCATTATTGGGAATATAATAATTTTGTCAAAGGCTTCCTTCGTATGCAGAAGTATGAATAAACAGAGGAATGCTACTAATAGTTCTCGCGTTGCAATCATTTTATCTATATTAGACAAAAGTAGCATATAAAAGGCCCTGCTGGGTTTTGGATTGATGGCAATATTGACCTTAATAAGCAACAAAGACTATACTTGAAAACTACATATGTTGATGTCTGAATCCCTCACACCAAGATACCTTGTAGGCTTGAGCAGATATGTGACACAACAATAACAGTAGTATTATATAAGAAAATGGTCTGATAGTGTTTTTATTGTGACACACATTAGAGAAGATTTTCTGGAAAGGATTGTATTGTTTGAAAGGTGATAATGACTATATTTTTCATTCCATTATACAGTTGCGATTGCAATTACAAAATTTATCCATTCAAGGAATTGAAAATCATTCATCAACCAAAGAAATTACAGCGAAAAGTCCAAATTCTCATCTCCACAAAGATAAAAATCCATTTTCCATGATTAAGGCAAGAAGTTACAAGGTGTATTTTAATCCCTTAAAAACAAAAACACGTACAGTGTACATGTTTTCATTACAAGTGCTTTAATGCTTAAATCGTAGTTTAAAATTTTATCACTTTTAATAGTCTATCACGAATATGAGATTTCTATTTGTTTTTTGTTTTGGCTCTTAAAGTAATAAAGATTTTCAGACCTAATCCGAAGTCCAGGATTTGAAGAGTAATAACATTCAGTATTTGAAGATATTTTGAATATGTGCAACAATTTAGTCACTATTGAATATGGGAAAAATATTAATTAGCTTACCTTGTATATATATTGCAAGTTGTTGCAATGAATCCTTGAAATTTACAATTGGCTGACAGTAGTGGAAAAATATTTCCAAGACAATGACTCAGGAAGGTGACTGTAATTACCTTCTATCTATCTATAATATATGATGGGATGATGTATTAAATTTAGCACAGTGGCATACAGTGATATTGAAATATCGATGATAGTTAAGTCAATGTTGATTGTACTGTAATCCTTGTCACAACAACAAAAAATGGTGTGTACGCTAGATGATGTGAAACAGTAGCATCAGACTTTATCACTACCATTTTAGGTCTAGTAAGATTCACAAGAAATTAGTAAGGGTCCTCTTTCACTGATCCTAAAGCAAGTTTGTAAGCAAAGGTTGTTGATGATTTTAAGAACAGAGCATGTATTTAAAAAATAGCAGTGGAAAAATATAATAAAACTTTGGGTTTTTTTCGTTTAGCTTATTTAAAATACGAACATGCCTACTTTTTACAGACTTCAGTCTCATCCCTCGGTGTGAAATAAAAGAAATGTTTTGGCTAATACTCTATTATTGGTCATTATGAAACATGTTCTCATTTATTTAAAATTGCATGTCCTCTTTTCTAGGAGTCAAACTCGATAGCTAGGTATCATTTTCACATAAAAAACTAAAATTTTCATATAAACAACTATATCGTAACCTAGTAGTGTACTGAAATATTAAAGAAACTGAAAATGATATTGCAGGGTAAGTAACTACATAGGTAGTACACATGATATGCTATTCCATAATTCACTACCTTTCCCATTTATAAAATAGTTTATACAACAATTCCACTACATATTAGTTCTTTATGTTGCTATTTATTGAGATTTTGGCTCACACGGGCTTTACAATCAGGCTTTCCACGGGAGATACATATGTCTTATGTAATTGGCATACCATTGTTTTTATTGTAACTAACATTTCCTGATAAGAAGTTGCAGTTGAAACATTGCATTTACTTCTTTTGGCTTCCTAATTTTTATGTATGGCATATATAATACCAGCTATCCACTGGGATTCATACGTGACCAAATGAAAAAGGATTTAACTGTTGCTAAATGAAAAAATGTGACAGGCTAGGATTGGAGGTATTTTGTGCAAATTATAATGAAAAATAAAAAAGTGAAGGCTTGCACCTCCAATGCAGTGGTAGCAGGGTTTCCTATTTATAATCTTCTAGAGTTATTATTATTATTATTTGTTCGTTTCTTTCTGACTATTTCTCCCTTGTCAAGGTGTTTCTGAAGTTTGTTAGCTTTGGATTCTAAATACGTTGCTTGATGTCTTGCAGTGGAAACACCTCACATCTTAGCATAGGTCCAAGATCTAGTTTTGGTACAATAGTGCAAATTGTGAAAGATTTGGTAAGTGCCTGCTACTGAAAGCCTTGCCACTATTAACCAAGTGCTATTTTTCCACAACTAGAAGGTTAGTGCATTGGGAAAAAGAGAATGTTGTGTGCGTTGATGCTGCACACAGGGCATCTTTTTGCAAGCCCTTTTTCCCATCACGTGCAAGAGAAGTTTGCATCTGCAAGATGCACATAGCATTCTCTTTGACCAATAAAATAACCTTCTAGTGTTGCATGAGCTTCTAGCCTCTTTAGACTAAGGAACTATCCAGAACTTTGTCACCCTTGGTTCGTAGTTATCCTGTGAGTTTAGTCTAATTCCAAGACTTTTGACTTCACATTCCTTCTCAATGTTTCTGCCATTACCTTAGAGCTACTCGGGTTTGGGGTTGTTCCCTAGATATCTCTTTGGGTATGAACCGACCTCCTAATCTACTGGCATCATTTCTATAGCTCCAGCAGGTATATCACTTATCATAGGCATTTTGGTTTCTCCAAAATGTCGTTACTCTTGTAAAAGGGTGCATTCTAATTTAAGATTATTTCTGCCACAACTCAACATTTTATGTGCGATGTGGTGTCTGTTAGGTGATTTTTATTGCTTCTACAAAATATTTATTAGACAATGTTTCTAACCTCTTAGGAAGGAGCTACTTAGTGGTGGCTTCCTCTCTCACAATTGCTGGTATTGATTGTTCATTAGTATATTGAAAAATTCATTGTCGGGGATTAATGCTTCAATTTTATCAAGTGTCTATTGTTTCATATTCAACACAAGATGGACTTTGCATGCACTCATTTCATTGGAGCAAGGCCTTCTGGCTTGCGTTGAATATTGAAAGCAAGTTACAAAAGCGATCCCTAAAGATGGAGCATCATTGACAACAATTCAAGCTCCTCTTAGTGGATGCTTTCTAATCCCTCTTATTTTGCTCCTTCCCCTTGTCATCTTCAATTGTTTACAAGGCATGACAAAGATACCGATAATTCTAAGTTTTAGCCCAAAATAAATTGTAATGATAGTGTAAATGTTACGAGAATATTGTTATTATCACTAATGGTCTGCCCATTCTAATGAGGGATGTATTAAGAAAATAGTTCTCAACACATATTTCAGTGGCTGAGCAAAAGGAAGGATAAGGTTAAAATGATTATAGTCAACAATCCCAGTTACATAAGTGGTTGTTGTGGACTTCCCAATCCATGGTGGGAATGCCTCTACTACTAAGTATAGTAATTCTAGCAATTAAAAAAAAAATGGGAAAAAAATTCTAAGCCCACAATTAGTCTTAATTATCACTTACTACTTCACTTTAGACAAGGATTATTTGTTTGTGAAAAATTGTTGCATTATAGTTAATGGTAGTGATAAAAATCTTATTTCACAAGATCATGTGACTTTTAATAATTTTCCTTGAAAATGTTAACCTTGGTCTAAAATTTTAGGGTTGGATGAAGGATAAGGAACCAATGCAAGTTATGAAGGTCCATCAATTCACTTTTGCTATTCACCACTCTTTGATAGTATTAAGTATGATGACACTCTTGTTGACTGTTGTGGTATTATTCCTTTGAAGGTTTTACGACACGATTTCCCTGCAAGCTATTATACATTGTCTTGAAACTTCACTATTTTTGCAAAGAAGTTAGCTTCATTCTAGTGATTAATTTGAAACTGTATTTTAGTGGAAAAATTCACTGTTTTTTGGTGGAATGGTTCATAATTTATTCTGATCTTGTTTTTCAAGTGTACTAGTCATGATGATAATTGTGTGGTTTACTTCAGAGGGTTCTCAGTTCTTTCTAGATATGTTTTTCATCATTTTCTTTGAATACTTCTCTAGTGCTTTACCTTCATATTTTATCCCCTGCACAATTGCTCCTGAAGTCCATGTTGTTATGTTTATTGGTTGTTTCTGTGGAAACGTTTTCCCGAGGTTCTGCAAGGTAAATCCAAATGCAAAAAATACTATTTTACATATTGATATTTGTTCAAGACATTCTTGTGTGATACTTGAATTTCATAAATCTAGATTTCTATTTCATTATCTATATCAATATATAAGAACATGCCAATGGATTGTTCATATTTCTCAAACTGTGGAGTTGTTCCTTTCTTGTTGTGTGTTCTTTTATATTGTTATGTTGTGATTCAAATTTCTAGTTGTGCTTTTCAGTTATTCTCCTATGTAGTACATGCTTTGTTAGATTATATCAAAAGTTATTCTTATTGTCTTTTTATTATGTATATTGAACATATTATTTCTAACAACTTTTGATCTTCCTAGATTTTATATTCCTTTGGTGTATCTTTGCACTTTTATGGGAAATTGCTAGTTTAAAGTCTAATTCTTTAAAGGGTGCTATCTCAATGGAAGAGCACCTGCTTTACAAGAAGGAGGTTGGTGGTTCGATTCCATCGTGTCCTGATATTCATAGGGAATGACAACGATTATTTTTTGGGGACGGATGCTCTTTTGACCATCACCAATAAGATTATGGTGACATTTTTCGACCCTCACCAAAATATGAAATGGTGACGGTCAACGAATGCCACCATATATACGCATCAATAGTGACGACCATTAAAGGTCCGTCACCATAAATCTTTGTTGTTGATATGAAATGGTGAGGTTCATTGCTTGTCATTATAGTCATTATTCATGATGGACCTTGATGTCACCAATGAGTTTATGGTGATGGTCAATGAACGTCGCCATATATATGCACCAATAGTGACGGCCATGAAAGGTCCATCACAAAAAATCGTCATTTTTCATATAAAATAGTGACGACCACTATCCATTATTATAATCAATATTCATGACGAACCTTGAATGTCACCACAGCACATAATTTTGGTCACGTTGCCTTTGGCGACGTTCAGTTTTTTGGTGATGGAGGCTATTGCCCGTCACCATTGCTCATATGAAATGGTGATGGTCACCGTTCGTCACTATAAATCATTATTGGTGAAGGACCTTGAATGTCACCACAATTACTATAATTTCGGCGATGCCACCTTTGGTGATGTTCAATTTTTGGCGACGAAGGCTCTTTTGACCCTCACCAATGAAATTATGGTGACCATTTTTGCCCCTCAATAATGTCCTTTTTCCTTGTAGTGAATGAGATTTGGAGTGTTGTCAGTTCTTTGACTTCTTTAGCCTATGGAGTGTGGTGCACGAGAGGCAAATAATTATCAGCAAATTTGGCTTTGTCTTTTATGGCTGAACTAACTAAAGCATAGGTTTCTGGAGGATAATCAAGTACAGGGGCTCTAAAGCCATGACCATAGATGTCAGCTTTCTGAGATGATGAAGACAAATATTCTAGAGAAAATAAGGGTAGATTAGCCTTGTTGGGTTGCTTCTCCTTCCAGATTCTCTTAAATATGATTTTTTCAGGATTAGATACAGAAGGGGTTCTCTGCTGAGAAGTATCTGATAAAGTATGAGGCCTTGTGTAAGCCAATATTACACTTGATTTGAAATTTTATAATAGTGGAGTCGCCAAGGTGAGGTCTATGCAATTCTCAACCCTTTGTGCTCACCTAATTGAAGGGTGAAGATAATGTCGCATCCCAAGGAAAATGTT
The DNA here is from genome assembly GCA_034641835.2 of Pinus albicaulis. Lineage (NCBI taxonomy): Eukaryota > Viridiplantae > Streptophyta > Pinopsida > Pinales > Pinaceae > Pinus > Pinus albicaulis. The sequence goes on from CM076578.1 coordinate 857,666,328, forward strand.
TTCTAATTCGCTCCCTGGAAACAGCGCCAAAAAGATGTTGTAGCTCCTAAAGATAGCATTGAGTTGCAAAATACCAATGCCTAGGACATCTTAAAATTAGAGGTTAAATGTGAACAAATTCATAAATGCCTCTAATAGAATATGGATCAAGAGAATAATGGTTTTGGTGGTTCAATAAGGGAGAAGACCATTTGAACCTGATTCATGTGAATTCCCGAAACTGTGAGAGGGCTCAGGAGGTTGTGAGGCTGATGGCTTTTAAATGGGCCAAGTATAAAATAATGAGCAAAAGCTTTAAAAATATGTAGAGGTGTTGAGAAATAACGGAGAAGGAACCCACAAAAGACAAGCTTAAGATGATTTAGAATCTATCCCCCGTGAACTCAGAGGAAGTGGATATGAATGAGATATGGACAACAATAGAGTTTCGTGGAGTGCGAATTAAGGGAGTGCAGAAAGCTTAATACATGAGTGTTAACACATGAGTGTTATATACACATGAATTCATGAATAATATTGCAGACCACCGATAGCTACATTACAGGAACCATCAAAGTAGCGAAGCATGAAAGATGATTATACATAAAAAGGAGATTACTAATAACAGAAGTAAACAAATACATACTACTCATTGCTCCATATGGACTCCAAATAAAAACTATGTATCATATTAAGTTCAAGAAGCTCTCCCAAATATGTATCTCAAAACACAGGGAGCACAATCATAGAAAACTACAACAAAATTATTCAAAATTCCAGAACCTTTCTTTCATCTTAGAACTCACAACATATAGAGTTCTCCTTGAGGGTTTACGATCAAATATTCTATCATGATCGATCCACAGAGATGAAAACCAAAATATCCTAACAAACTAGTAGAGCATGCATCAAGCAATCACTCCTTTAACAAAAAATCAAAACAAAATTGTGTAAAATCAGGATTTTACCAGCAAAAAATCACTACCTAACAGTAGATAGAAACAAAACAGTTGGTTAAGGAGGAAAAATTCTAGAATATTCAAAAGGAGTGGAGAGAATTGGCTGTGAAAAAGTGGGCGATCAGGTCTTAGTCATATAATTCCATCTGTTGTTTGGAATCGTCCACTCTCTAACTCTCATGATTTTTGCTCAGCAACTTTGAAATGACCAGTCGTACTGCACGTGCTTGGATCCTTAGCAGAGGTGTCCTAAGAAAACTGAATAATCCATAAATGCATGCTCCACTGAGTGGAACAAAGGCTAGGGAAGGGATTTGATGACATGGCACAGAGGTGGGGCCACGCTCACAAATTGCAGATCACAAGTTTTATATGGGCACAATGGGTGGTAAAGGTCAAATCTTGTAGGGAGCGATATGCGATGGGCGGGGGTGACGTGGCAGACAGAGGTGGGACCACCCACACATCGCAAATCGCAAGATTTATGCTTGAACAACGAAGGGTAAGTGATAAAAAGTGTGATGGCAGGGAAGGTGATGTGGCACGGGCAGAGGTGGGACTGCTTGCATATTGCAAATTGCAAGATTTATGTGATAACAATGGAGGGTAAATGGTAATATTTACAAAGTGCGATGTGTGAACAGAGGTGGGACCGCCTGCATATCGCAAATCACAAGATTGATGTATTAGCAACGAAGGTTAAATGTTAAAATCTGCGAAGTGCGAAGTGCGAAGGGGGGGTAAATGTGAAAAGTTACGGGGAGAGAAGTGTGACGAGCGGGGAATGAAGGATGATGGAGGTGGTGTCCTGCCCGTAGATCACATATCGCAATATTTATGGGTGCTTGGTGGAAGGTAAGAGTTAAGACTTGCAGGGAGTGATTTGTGATGAGTAGGGGGATGAGTGACGTGGCAGATGGATGACAGGATTCTTACATCACTGTGGGGGTGCTCTCAGGTATGACGCACCCATCAGGGGTCTTCCCTCAGAGTTATCGAGAGCCGTAGATCTGTGGTCAATGGAATTCTAGCGGAGTCAACTACGGAGGCACCAACACTGATAACTTGTGGGTTGTTTGTGCCTGTGGATTTCTGCTGATCTGAGAGTATTGTTCATTTCTTTAAATCTCACCCGATTATTAGCACGGGCGTTAATCCACGATGGGAAATGAATGATGTGGCATGGCGAAAGTGGGGGCTTCCCAGCTCGCGCTTGAAGCATTGGGCCTTCATATTACCCGCTCGAACTCTTCATTTTCTTGACATTAATGCTACCTTATCCCTGCAAAAGAATCACAAGCCAACACATATTACAGCCATCATGATTTTCAAAAATTTTGGATTGATTCTCTCTGTTTGATTATCAACAATCTTAAAAAATTCCTTCTTTCTTTCCTTCTGGACATGTCTACCTTTTAGCCTAACTGGATTTCCCCTGGGATATTTCATCCACCTTTTTTGAATAATTTTCTATGCTAGTTTGATCATATTCTGACACTCTTCTATAAGGGAATACCTTGACATGATGATATGGAACCTCGCATGCAGAAAATGAATTTGTAGGGTTAAAGATATCTCAGTTGTTGATTAAAGGATCTAACTCTTCCAACAAGATTAGTATATTGGTGCAATGGTTTTGTCAAATTTACATACAAATGCACTTGAGGACTTTCTTGATATGTGGAACACTCTCTTATACAACACAAATAAAAATCTTCCCAAACCTCTCTCATATTGGCTTCATACCTCTTAACTTGATCTAGCATCTTGGAAAACTCAATGAAAAATCAAAATTTGGCTTGATTGAAGTTGGAAGAATCGAAAAATTCACTCAAGGATTGAACATAAATGATGAATCCAAATATGTTTCAAGTGCCTTGGAGTAGAACAATGTGGGAAACCTGTTTTGAGTCAAATATAATTAATAGGTAGTAATAGCCCAAGGCCAGAATAGGATTACAGGAATATACTATTATTTTTCCTCCAATGATGTTCAAACTTCACACCATTACTGGAAACCCTATTCTAAAAGATTCTTCTAAAGGTAATATAGGATAAAATATCTTTTTCATAATTCCCACTTCCTTTTGGTAAAGGAAGGGGCATGTTCAAGCAAGAAAAGAATATTGGAAACAATGGAGTCTTCTTCCATATTGGCGTACATTGATTCAATTATATATCAATACCCACACATGTCTATCCCTACTTTCAGCAATAACTTAAGGTCAGGAATATGCAAGAGATCATTTTCATCTTTAATCGTCCCTTGAATCAATAAGTACACTATCCTCATCTGATGATTCTTTGAATTTCATTGTATAATATACACTCTTTACAATCAATTATAAAATCCTGAGTTTTTATAATGGATATGTGGATCTATATCTACAAAGGGTCTACTTGAAACCATGGTATTAATGGTTGGGTTAGAGGGAATACCATGCATTGATGTAACAAATTTCATCTATCGAGGCATCTAGTCACTGCTATAGCATAGTGGAAATGTTAAATTAAGGGAGGGTTTATGTTTTTATGTTATTCTCTTGAGATATATCTATATATGACCTTTAATTGTTTAACATATCTTTTTCTTATACCTACTGTTATTAATTTACTCATTTCCCTATATTTTCAAATGACCTAATGATCTAGTATGGTAGTTATAAAATATTTGGAACAATTTGTAGGAAGCTATAGTAATTTTGAAACTCTGCACATATATTGGTTGGTATACTTTTTATTCTTCCAAATAAGTTTAGTCATCTCAATGTTTTCACAAAATTGGGAAAATTAGTCATTATATTTTTTTGTAGCTATGTTTCTCCTAAATATGCAATGAATGGGCATTCGACTGTTAAGGGTGATGTGTATAGTTATGGCGCAGTGTTACTAGAATTTCTTACTAGAAGGAAAATAATTGATATGTCACAACCACCTGGGTAGGAAAACATGGTTACATGGGATCTGTCTCAGCTTACAAGAAAAGTGGGCTTGGAAGCATTGGGGAATCCTCCATTGGGTAAGAATCTCCCCTTGAATAAAAATATTGAAACTATTTCCTCCATGTGTGTTCAACTTGAAGTTTGACATCGACCATTTATGGGCTAGGTTATACAAGCTTTGAAGCTCGTTTATAATAATATAGATGCAAGCAATGGAGGTGTATATGCTAGTTTTAGTCATAGAGGGGAGTCTAATGCTCATGATATAGAGGTAAAGTTTGGCTCTAGTCAATAGTGTCCCATAGTAATTAGTATGTACCTAATGGTAGTTATTTTGTAATGATTGATTATGATCTAGCTCCCCTCCAAACATGGAAACTATAGACAAAAAGATAACTTTCAACATTTTCTTTTTTTTCTACTTCTAGAAGCTCATTGAGGTAATTATCAGGATCATTTAGGAGGCACAGTAGTTCTAGTCCCCTGAGAACAAATAAAAGTAAAAAATCCTAATATGGAATTAGGGGTCTGATAGGGGGTAGCATAATTGAGCATGGGGTCAAAAGGAATGAATATGTACATGAGATTTGGCCATAATACTTGTTTATATTTCTTTCACTTGGTTAAGACATGTACGAAATTCTGATTATTAATAAAAGATACACAAAACCAAGTTAGTTTTTCCTCCAGGTAGCAAATTTTTAAACCATTAGATACCTTAGCCAAAAAAATACTTTCCTTTTGTTGTTAACCTTCCCATTGTATGACATCATGTTCATATTCTGACTATGATATTTACTATTGATGGGATTTTTTTTTTGTAAGTAAGGCTAAACTATATTAAAATCATAAAAGAAACATTACAGAGGCTTTGGGAAGAGATGGGAAGTAGTGCTTAGCCAATCCCTGCCTTGGTAGTTTTCAAAATAAAACATGTTTGGGGTTGCCTCCTGGGAGGAAACCAATCCCTTAATAGTGTCATACAAGCTTGTTTCACAAAATATTTAGTAAAACATATAAAAACAAAATACCTGAAGTATGTCCTAAGTTGACAAAAAACATATATGAACCTTCCTACAAAGCATTCATGGGGTTCCTTCGTCTTCTTTATCACGTGGTCCTCCTCCTCAATTAGGCATCCATATTCTCTTGCAGTGACTTCCTCCTCCACTGCAGGCTCACGCTGAGGCTTAGGAGGGGTTGCGCGAATAATAGGAGAAATATGGTACTCTACATCTAAAAATCTAGTCCAAACGCCATGCGAATCCATGATCCAAACATCTGTCTCCTCCTCTACAAGCTCGTGAACAGGGAGTGACTTGATTTTCCAAGGTGTGGGCAGCTCAAAGTGAGCTATGGTAGATTTTATGGGGCCTCTTATACCCTTAGGATTCTCTGGAGTCAGGACATTCTCTGCTTGGGTGCTATTAGGTGTTTGAGTAGCCTACCTTTCATGACTTCTTGATGAGGATCCTTCGATGTATTCCAGATGTTGGTCTTGGCCTCGGTGATAACATCCCGAGAACGTGCCTCTATAGCTGCCCTTGATGGGCTTTTGACGTTGGCATGGGGCCATGGAGAGGTTGTCGAGCAGAGAAATGGTAGGCAACTGTGAGTACAGGCAGAGAGCAAGGGGGCACTCAGTAGGGGGTGCGAAATGGAGGCATTTAGTAGGGGGGTGCACAATAAGGGGGCGCACAATAAGCGGGTGCGCAACAGGGATACTCACCGCAGAGGGTGTGCAATAGGGAGATGCACAGGGGGAGGGGCATGTAGTAGGGAGGCGCGCAGTAGGGGTACTCACTGCAGGTGGTGCACATCAAGGAGGATCACAGGGGGAGGGGCACGTAGCAGGAGGGTGCATGACAGGGGACTCACATCAAGGGGTGAGCTACAGGGGGAGTGTGCATCAGGGAGGGTAATGGCAGTGGTGGTGCATAAGGCAAGTTGGAGCAGCAGCATGGAGGGGAGGGAAATAATAGGAATGGCTCTCGGGACCAAATGGAGTAGCAATGAGTTCACTGAACGAGGAGATTTTGTGCCTTTTGAAGGCATGTGGCATGAGTGCAGAGGCGGTGAGGGACATTCCAAGTGTGTTTTCATGTGATACGAGGTGTGGCAAGAGGCCAAGTGTGGCTGAGTGTAGTTAAAAATGATTAGCGATTTGAGGTTTCGCATCATGTTAGAGTTGGCGTTGTAGGGCAGCGTCAGCCTAAGCATGGGAGGAGTTGTCCTTGTGTGATCTAGTTATGCCAGCCGCATTCAAGGAATATTGATGGGTTATTATAATGAACACTCATTTCCAATTAAAGAGAAGCATCGATTTTGATGCTCTTTACAAATATGTTTACCCAAATTCTTGAGCAGCATAATTTTTTGAGGGGAAGGAAAATATTCACACAAAGACAACACTTTTTTGACATTATATAAGAAGAAAATTTGGCTTGTTGAAGAAATCATCATTTGAAAATTAAGTTTCTTAAATGATTATGGTTGATTTCTAACCCCATATCCATAGACCATAATAGTGGTTTATAAGGTTTTCTCAGAAACTATTGAGAAAGCACTTCATGCGGCCAACATAATGTAATCATTTGATCACATTTGGAGATAGATCACTCGGGTGATGCATTGATATCCCATGGTTTATTGATTATTTTTCCATGAGAATTAAACCATAAATGTATTTTTTATTCTTCTTTTGCGGGTTCACTTCTAAGGAGCGAAATACCATAGTTTACAATTTGTCTTCTTTATGTATTCTTCTCAAATACACTAAGTATACTGGATTCTAGGATTTAAAAACCTTTCATTTCTTTCAACTGAATATATAAAGAGATTTTTGGCTTATAACCTTTTGTAGTTTTATTTTTAAGAAATTTTGTACATTTAGTTTTTTGGAGACATAGAAGCCTGTTATTTTAAGCAATGGAATTTTTTTCCTACAATATGACATGTATGATTGAGGAATTCTCTTCAACTAAACGAGCTAAAAAGTATATTATTTTTCATGAACCTTGAGACTATCAGCCATGCCACAATCATTCACTCATGGTATGGAAGCCCAAATCAAATATATTTATGCATGAAAAGACTTGTTTCTCTACATTGGCAGGAAATTTGGGAGCATCTATAAATTTTCAGTAATGGAGTATAGATAAAATACTACTAAATTTTTTGTTCACACATCTAATATAATGGGTAACGTCTATAGTTTTGAAATTAACTTCAAAGAAGTATATAGTTAAAATACTTGAAACTATCGTTTTTTGTAATGTTTGACTGTTATGTTTTGAGAAATGAATAATGACGGGAACATCTGTAAGATGTTGTAGAGATTTACTGGAAATTCCAAAATATGGTCTCCCTAAATCTCCCTTGTTTCTGTAGTAAAATTAAAATTGAAAGAAATATTATAGTATATTGTTTAGAAGCTGGTGAACAATTTTTCTCAATGCATAATATATAATATCTCAAGAGTTTTTTAAAGATGCCTTCAAGTTAAATTCACTATACAAAATTATAAGTTAGAACCAAAGAGATGTGGCACACAATTTTTTATGTTTTTATTATGATTTAGTTTTGTTATGTGAATGGGTGGGTACTGGGGGGATGTGGAGTAATCTTGAATTCTTTATTTTCATCTTAGTTTTCTTTGTCTAAAAACTCATCATACTAATATATATCTTTATGAGGTAGGTGCATGCTAGAAGGTGAAAATATGTAATAGACAATAGGAATTGGGATTACTTGAAAAAAATAGGTCAATATTCCCTAATCCCTACAGGAATTCGTTGCTTCTAGAAAGTTTCCAATAAAAGGTCCAGTTCAGTCCCTAATGGCACCTCTAAAACAATCTTGTATCATCTTGGATAAGCTATCAAGTTTCCCTAGGAAAATATATGACCTTAGTATGTTAATCATGTTGGAGGTATCAATTGAGGAGATACTATTTTCATGTATGCACAATCAAAAACATTAATTGGAAAGTTCAATGGAATGACCTTTATGCGTTATGTGATGGAATGATGAGATGCATATCTACCTCAAAAAAGAGTTGTAAAGGGAGGATTTCTCTTTGAACATAAAGGGAAAGGAATTTTTAGCTTGGAATTTCAACTATAGGAGTATCTTAAATGAGTACAATAAGGGTGCCATGGTTCTTCAAGAATAATGGTCTTTTTATGAAACATTGGTTTCCCATTTACACCCGCAATGAAGTAGGCTCTTAAAAAATTTATTGTCTGGTCAGATTGGCTTATTTTCTTGATTATAGGTTCAATAACTATGGGCAAAGATACATGGGTTGGATGTAGGAAATTCTTTAAGTTACTTGATTATCTATTTAATATAGTTAAATAAAAGGAAATTGTGCACCCTAAATTGGTTGGTTATTTCCTAAAATATTGGATTAATTGCAAGTGACCCACCACATGACAAAACCCATATCTAAATGGTACTCTCTAATGGTTAAGTTTTTGAGTATAGGCTTGGTTTCCTCAAGGATGAATATTCTCCAACCAACTATATATATCCTTGACTTATTTTTTCCAACCAACTATAGTTAGTGTATTATGACCATTTTCTAAAAAAAGGTTTATAAATTCATCATTGCAGGTGATACGATTTTGTTTGTCCTTGATGAGAAGTATCATGACATTTTCTTTAATTTTTCTATCATTTCAATGGTTGGTACATTATATGTAACTTTTGATTTCTTGTTTTTATCCATTTTGGTAGATTGCGCTTCTAGACTTCATGCTCAATTTTTTTCCGTGTTTTGAAGTTATGTGCTAGAACTATGCATGGTTTTCAATTAAAACAATGGTTATCAACAAACAGTGCGAGGTTTAAACATGTTACTCCATTAATGGGAACATCTCCTATCACAATTCATTAGATTGGTGGCACTATGGATAGTTGACAATTGACCAATTCCAATATTGACTAATATCACTTTAATGACTATGGATTCAATCTTGTTTAATGTACTTTAAACATGTTCAAATTAGTATATTTCGTTGTTGGTTATTTTTTTCCTATCATATTTATTTTTCCCACTCTAATAATATTCCCCTAGATCTATTCTATAAACGTAGAGGGGCGATGAAGTTATTTTTTGTAATGTGTAGTTTTGTTTTCTTTGAGGTTTTTGTCTTGACACCCCTTTTCTAGTTGAAGTACTTGTGGGAGGACATAGTTATCATTGAGAGGTAGAGAGTTAATCCCTTGTATCCATACAATTACATATTTGGATACTCATGGTTGGTGTGGATTTGGAAGTGTCTGAATTCCCCTTTGATATCTTGTTGGCGTAACAAATATTAGCCAAACTTTATGCTTACAATTTTTAACATATGTTTAGTGGTTACATTTCAATATCATTGTTATTTATTGTTGTATTTTGACATATTTAATTAATTAATAACAAAAATCACTCAAAATTAGTTTTCTAAACCCCATAGCCAATAGGATTCAGTCATGTACCTCATTATTTATAATTGCATCATATATACTAATTGTTTTTGGATTTTTTGCATGCAAATAAATCGTTTAGAGGAATATTTTTATGTCATCACAACATATTTACATTATTCAAAAGGTGAGAAATCAATCTTTGGTGTAATTGAAAATTTTAGATTTGATAATTATAGGTCATTTATAGGCTATCGATGTCTTGAAAGTTTCACTTCTAATTGGGTATTTAACTGAACATATTTAGTATCTTATACATGAATATTTTTCCCATCACCCACTTTTCATAACTTCCATAACCATTAGGTAAAAAATTCGATGTTATTTTTCTTGTATAGTAAAAAAATTTCCAAGACTTTAAAAAGTTTTATAATTTATTGAAAGTTGTAAAATTTAAAATTTATAAAGTTTCAAGATCTATTTCTTTAATGTATAATCCTTTAAAGGGTGCTAGCTCGATGGAAGAGCACCTGATTTCAAGCAGGAGGTTGGCGGTTCGATTCCATCGTGCCCTAAGATCTATATGGAATGGAAATGATTTTTTTTAAGTGAAAGAGACTCTTTTTACCATCACCAATGAGCTGATGGTGACATTTTTTTACCATCACCAAAATATGAAATGGTGACAGTCAATGAACGTCGCCATATATATGAATCAATAGTGACGACCATGAAAGTTCCATCACCATAAATCGATGTTGTTCATATGAAATGGTGACAGTCACTATCTTTCATTATAGTCATTATTCGTGATGGACCTTGCATGTCACCAAAAAACTTAAACTCTTGGCGATGCCACATTTGGTGACTTTCACTTTTTTGGTGACAAAGGATAAGTTCCATCACCATTTCTCATATGAAATGGTGACATACACTATATGTCATTATAAACCATTATTGGTGACAGACTGTGAATTTCATGACAACACATATACTTTTGGTGACACCACCTTTGGTGACATTCAAGATTTGGTGACAAATGATCTTTTGACCATCACCAATGAGCTTGGGTGACATTTTTTGAACCTCACCATTGTCCTTTATTATTGTAATGTAATCTGCAAAATTTTTCACAAAGTAACAAAAATCACGAAAACAAGTAAGGATGCATAATTAAATTACGATGTATACTATAGCCAACAAAATAGTTCGTTTTCTCTAGTGCATATGAGCACAAAAATCCATCTAAAACACGAAATAACATTCTTACAACATTCATGCTCGGCTTTGAGAGCTTAAAATTATTAAGTGAAAGTGACAAGATACATAATTACAATGATGCATCACTAGACCCAATAGTGGAACATGAAGCCAGCACTTGCTCCTAAAAAAAATGACCTTCTATTATATTGCAAGCTTGAGAAGCCAAAGATAAAAGTCCTTTGCTTTAGTTATGAGGGTTTATTTATAACAAATGAGGTGACCTTTAACCTGCCACGTGAATCTTCAGCTCCCTCATGACTCTTGAGCTTCCTTATAACCTTTTGACTTCATAGAGACTTTTCACATTCTATGTGTGACCCTTGGGCTTCCACACGTTTTAAATTTTGTAATTTTCAAAATTACAAAATTACATTCTGTCGAAATTGTGACAAAATACATGTTTACGTTCATACTTTGGAAAATCACAATTTGGAGGTTGTGCCATGAGGCTCCATTGTAATGTATCAATAGAAATATTTGTCCTATACTTATATGCCTTTTATTCTTTGTGATAGATCAAAATTTCATCTCATATTTACACTCCAAAGTGTTTGAATATGGAATTAGAGCCAAATTTTGCAATGCATCACAACATGACTCCCTTCATACATAACTTGTCTAGCTCAGTTGTATATTGTAGAGCCATAACTTTAGTCACTTCTATGTCATCTTGAGTTTTCTCCTATCACATGTGATCCAAAATTCCTTTCACTCTTGTATGATAGTGTCTTTTTGTTTCACTTCAACATATGAATTCTTGAAACCTTTTCTTGACAAACTCCTTGAATTACAATTTCCATGTCAAGGAGGTGGAATAGTGGGCTCTCGATCGACAACACCTGTAAATTAAAATTTACTAATGGAAATATGACATTAGTCCCAAGAATCATCTATTTTATATTTTATCATATATACATAAGAAGAGTTTGAAATAGGAGCTTTCTTGGGTGCAAGGTGCAATTTATGGAGACAATCATTGGAATTTTAGGCACTAGGAATGTGTAGTGCACCACTATAAAGGAGGAGGCTCCATGTTGGGCACAAGTCAAATTTCTAGGAGGAAAGGGATCACATGTTTCTCATTGGAAGTGAACTAAGTGGTAAAAAAGGTGATGCCTCCCAAGCCTAGTTCAAGGCACAAATGTAAGAGCAAGGGCTCGATGACTGTGCACTGGAGATGCATTATGTTCTCATGAATAGAGAGAGGAATTATGTTGGGTGCATGTAACATATTTAGGATAAAATGGGTTAAGGTATTGTGGATTAGAAATGCACTATCCACTCATGAGGAAGGAAACATTTATAATGGGCATAAGGTATAGGTGTAAGATGCAAGGTGGTGATTTTTAGGTCAAGTATAAGTGCACTATGCACTCAACAGTTGGACTGGAGGGTGAATATGTTCACAGCTTGGCACAAGTTATGAGGACAAAAATGTAAAATTTGAAACGAGAACTGATACAAGTACCCACTTTTTTGAGGTAGCAAAAAATCGTCTGATTTTGAGAAGTGTTCATAATACACCTTTTTTTTAGGTAGCAAAAGCTCGTTTGATTTTGAAAAGTTTTGATTCATAATACACAATTTTTTTAGATAGCAAAAAAACATCTGATTTTGAAAAGCATTGATTCAAAAAACACATTTTTTTTTTTTTTTAGCATATTTTTGACACTTTAAATTTTCTCATGTATCACATATGAACATTTTTTTAAAAAAAATTAGCGATTTTTCATGTTAATTTTGAGAAGTGTTGATGCAACATCAACCCCCTTTTTTAGAGGGCTTATTTTTTATAGTTTAAATTTTATAATATATGAAGTGTGGATTTTTTTTTTAAATGTTTAAGATTTTCATGTGGATTTTGAAAACCATCAACATTTTTTTTAAGGTATATTTTTGACACTTTAAATTTTCTTATGTCCTAAGTATACATAATTTTTTTGTTAAATGTTGATTATTTAACCATTTTTCAAGTGGTCTTATTTCTCTTCATGTTTTTCGTCCTAAGATATTTGGTTTTTAAAGGTTTCCAAATTTTTCCTTTTTCTTTTCTTTTGCAATATATATATATATATATATATATATCCTAAAGTTTAAAAAAATAATAAAATGAATATTTTGAGGTTAGGATATCTTTTATATTTATATATCGTTAATTAATATTTCAATACACATAAAATAATGATCACCAAAAACTAATAATTTTAAATACTCGACAAAAAATATACATTTTGCATACAGATATAATTAAAAAAATATGTATTTTAAGACATTTTCACTAAATAAGACACATTAAATAAATAAGAATTAGGAAATTTTGAATAATATTTTTTGGAAAAATAACAAATTTTATAAATTTTATATAAAAAAAGACGAAAATTCAAAAATAAAAAATTCCACAAAAAATATTTATATAACATTTTAATTATTAAAAATAAATAAAATTAAAATAAAACATACAATTTATAAAATAATAAAAATCATAAACATAAAAAAATACAATTAGGTTATAAAAAAATAAATCATTAAAAATAAAAAAGTAATAATAAAATTAATAATAAAAAAACATTGAAAAAAATAAATTTAAAAAATGAAAAACAAGGAAAAAAAATACATTACAAAAAAATTAAATAAAACAATTTAAAAACATAAAAAAAACATATATAATTTAAAAAAATAAAACATGTGTGTGTGTGTATAAATGAATTATTGCATCCGTTGAGCCGTTGGTGGCCCGACGGGCCACCTGCAGTGGGCGGGTAGTGTTGCAGCAACTTCACTCACCCATGGCAAGATGGCCCCTCGGGCCACCAGCGAGCTCAAAGCCGATTCTGATAATCGGCTTAGGCCCCAAGATGATTCTGAGAATCGGCTTTGAGCCCATTGGTGGCCCAAGGGGCCACCTACCATGGGCAGGTAGAGTTGTCGCAGCACTGCCCACCTAGGGCAGGCAGCCCTTCAGGGCACCAAGGATTCAAATTTGATTCTCAGAATCGGATTTGAGTCGTTGCTGGCCAGCTACTGTGGGTGAATGGAGCTGCAACAACACTTCCTGCCCACAACGGGCGGCCCCTCGGGCCACCAAGAACTCAAATATGATTCTCACGATCAGATTTGAGTCATTGGTGGCCGCATCCCATGGGCGGGAAGAGCTATAGCTATGGGAGGAACAACCAATAATGGCTCAAAGTCGATTTTGAGAATCTGATCTAATTCTTAGAATTGAATTTGAGTCGTTGGTGGGCTGAGGGGCTGCCTAGTGTGGGTGGGAAGAGTTGCTGCAACTCCACCCGCCCATGGAAACTAGCCACCAGTGGCTCAAATATGATTTTTAAAATCAAATACGATTCTCAGAATCAAATTTGAGTCATTGGCGGCTTGGGGGGCTGCCTGTTGTGGTCGGGCAGAGTTGTTGCAGCTCTGTCCGCCAATGACAAGGAGCCCCTCGACGCACCAATAACACAAATCTGATTATGAGAATCAGATCCAATTCTCAAAATCAGATTTGAGGCTTTTCTTGACGCCTGTCGTGGGTAGGAAAAACTACAGCAGCTCCGCTCGCCAACTGCAGGTGGCCCCTCGGGCCACCAAAAACTCAAATTTGATTCTAATAATTAGATCCAATTCTCAGAATCTGATTTGAGCTGTTGGTGGCCGCTAGCCATGGGTGAGCGGAGCAGCAGCAGTGGGTGGTGCTCCCCCCGCCCATGGCAGGCGACCACCAATGACTAAAATCTGATTTTCAGAATCATATCTGATTCTGAGAATGATATTTGAGCCATTGGTGGCCCAAGGGGCTGCCTTCTATGGATGGGCGGAGCCACTGCAGCTCCGTCTACCCATCGTAGGCGGCCCCTCGAGCCTGAAGCCACTCAAGCGGTCCGAGAATCGGAAGGCTGACCAATTTTTGAAATTGGCTAGAGCCGTGGTGGCCTAAAGAAATTTGAATATATATATATATATATATATATATATATATATATATATATATATATATATATATATATATATATATATATTAATTTTTTTTAAATGTGTTTTTTTTAATGAATAGTTTATTGATTTATTTTTAAATTTTTTTGTTTATTTTTTTTAATTATTCAATAAAGTAATTTATTTTTCTTTAATTTTGTTTTTTGAAATTTTTTTATATTATTTTTTTATTTCTATTTTTAAAATTTAATGTTTTTTTGAGATTTTATATTTTATAGGTTAATTTTGTTTGTTTTTTAACATTTTTATGTTTGAATTTTTTGTTTTGGATTTTTATATATTTTTTATATTTGATTTTTTTTGTCATTTTTTTATTTTATTTTTTATTTTTTCTAATATATACTTTTATTTACTTTTTATTGTTATTTTAAACCTTTTTTTTGTTTCTTTCATTGTTTTAATTTTATTTTTATTTTTTCATTTTTCGTTTGAACTTTTAATGTTTGTCCGAGTCATGATATTTTATCTTTTATGTCATTGTTTCAAAATGTTGAAAATCTATCCTGAAGGGAAAAAAAATTATTTGAGCTTCAACACTTTTTGTTTTCAAGGTGTTTTTGCACCAAAATTTTTTATTTTACTGCCTTGTTTGAAACATGTTGAAAATTTACCCCAAAAAAAAAGTTGGTATTGTAGCATCAACACTTTTCATTTTTGAGATGTTTTTCAATATTTTTGGGGTTTCTTTTGCTAGATTTCTCATTTTTAGTTTATAATTCCCGTTTCATAGTTTACATTGTTGGAAAAGGAAAAAACATAAAGTAGACTAAGTTTGAGATCAATGAAAGAAGGAAGAGAGAAAGAGAACGCATAACAGTCCATGAACATGATCCCACACACATATACAACTAATTTAATAATAAGAATACAGGCAGTACCCAAAACCGACAAGCATGGAATGAAATGACAACATAATGACACATGCAAGAGAAAATCGACACATGAAAGAGAAAAAGCATGCAAAAGGGACACATGCAAGAGTGAAAGAAAGAAAAAGTGGCACATGCAAGATCCAAAAACCAAATTGCGACAATTAAGAAACTTACCTAGATGATGGTGCACTTGAAACCAAGAGTGAGGGATTCTCCTTGTGATCCAAAACTACGCAGAGCTAAAAAATGAAAGATAAGTGTGAAATGAGCTTTGAGATAGACTCTTTATATAGGGAGAGAAAACATGCAGTTAGGGTTAAGGTTTGTAAGTTGGCTCAGCACATGTCAGAAAACTAGGATATAAGAGTGTGATGACTGCCATTAAGGAGTGTGACAATGTTGTCTTGAGAAACTACACTCTCACTATCGACAATAAGTTCTTTATTCGTGCCATCAAGGAGTGCACTTTGGCACTATTTTCAAGAAGTGTGCTCTAACTGTCATGAGGAAGTGCGCTCTGTTTTTCAACAAGAAGTGCATTGGTGTATGTATCAAGAGTGTGCTCTAACTATCGACATGAAGTGTTCTAAGCCCACTTTTGAAAAGTGCTATATGAAGGAAAACACGTGAAAGGAAGTTATTTTGACACACATATTTTCTAGGAGAATACTTGAACACTTAAAAGACATGACCGAGCATGACCTTGATTCCTTGAAGCGATCAATGACATGATCATTAAAGGACTCCAAAATTTGAATGAAGGAAAAATTTTAGACGGTGTTGTAGTAGCTAAAACAAGTTGATTGCATCTAATTTCCTTTTCAATGGGCTTACGTGATGTTGAGATTTTCTGTTTTAAATAAAATAGGCAAAAATCTCAGTGTGTGACAACAATAGGAATTTGTTGCTAGATTAGCTCCAAGTTGTTGGGAGGGAGTTAATGCATCCTAAATTTGATGTGAGAGGATTTATGAGGCAGTTAGATTCTCTTTGCTATATAACAGGTATCCATACGGATTGTTTGGAGAGTGTGAGAGTTTGTAATCTCCTGTTTGATTAATAAGATTGTCGATGCCTATGTTTGGTGGACGTAGCCCAGAATGGTTGGGTGAACCAAGTTAAAACTCCTGTGTATTTGATGATGTGTTTGATATGATGTTTCCTGTCTTTTATTTAGCTGTGTTGAATGCTCTAACAATTGGTATCAGAGCAAGTTGGAGGCCTGGCGCAGCGGTG
This sequence comes from Pinus albicaulis, assembly GCA_034641835.2. Lineage (NCBI taxonomy): Eukaryota > Viridiplantae > Streptophyta > Pinopsida > Pinales > Pinaceae > Pinus > Pinus albicaulis. The sequence continues at coordinate 857,682,987 of CM076578.1, forward strand.
GAGGTCATTGTTTCCAGAACTGCGTGTTCAGCTGATGTGTGGACCTGTGTAATGGTAGTTGGATTGCTGGTGCGTGGTGCGTAGTGCTGGCAGCGTGCGTGGATTTTTGGTGCGTGGATCGCTGCTGGTGGTATTCACTTGCGTGCTGGAGGTGGAGCACTGGTGATGTTTTTCGATTAATTGCTGGAGCTGTCCAAACTGCGTGGAGATCATTTGTTCTGTGCGTGGGAGGTTTAAACAGCGTTGCAACAGCGTTGGGCAAACCATATCGGTAAACGATGGCTGCGTGGGAAGCTTAAGTGACAGCGTTGAATGGTGGGATTAAAATTTTCCGTGGACCTGCGTGCTAATGCGAGATGCGTATTGTGTTGATTGCTGGTGCGTGTTGATTGCCAGAACACGCAGGAACACTGTTGAGCGGCGTTGAAATGCAGAGAGGCGTAGGCGTTGGCAGCGTTGACAGGTAATGGAATGCGTTGAAAGGGGTTGAACGCTGCATTAGTGGTGAATTAAATTATAAAATCGATTGAAAGTTTGTTCAACTGCAAATGCCGTGACAGAATGCCGTGAGTCGAGTTTAAGACACCGTTATTTTTTTTTTTTTTTAAGTTTTTAAATGTCAATTTGTTATAAAACGATTCATGTTTTGTATTTGTTGATATATCGATTTGACTATGGTGGTCGTTTAAGAATCGATTTCTTTTGAGTGGTGGTAAAAATTAAATAATCGATTTGGAGGTCACATTTAAGGCATATGGTAAATCGATTTGTAACTTAAATACCATTGGCATATGCTATTAAGATGAAAGGCATTCTATAAGGTGAAGGGCATTATTTTTTAAATAAAACTTCATTTATTAAAAAATTGCAATTGGAGGTTGTTTTTTGTGACACAATATGGAAAAAACTCAGAGTGCTCGTTTTGAAATCGAGAAGTTTAACGACAAAACCAATTTCGAGATCTGGAAGGTAAAGATGCATGATCTCCTGGTACAACAAGGCGTGGCGAAAGCACTGTTAGGGAAAAGCAAAAGGCCTTCTTCCATAACGGAGGATGAATGGGATGAGTTGGATGACAGAGCTCTGAGCGCAATTCGGTTATGTCTGGCGAATGACGTTCTATTCAACATTGTGTCAGAGAAGACCGCCGCAGGCTTGTGGATGAAGCTTGAGAAGCTCTACATGACGAAATCTTTGACAAATCGGATTCTCCTGAAGCGGCAGCTTTATGGTTTGCGGATGAAGGAAGGTACCTCGATTACTGACCATCTGAATGTTTTCAATACTCTATTGGTACAATTACAAAGTCTAGATGTAAAATTTGATTCAGAGGATAAGGAAATAACTCTATTGTGTTCATTGCCCGAATCGTGGGATCACTTTGTTACTTCCATAAGCTTTAGTACTGCAGACATCCTTGAGTTTGACGATGTGGTTGGAGCCTTGTTGTCTGAGGAGATGAGGAAGAGGTCGAATGCAGACACCTCTACATCAGAGGTAATGATGGCTAGAGGTCGCTCGAGAGAGAGACACTCCGAGGGTAAGCATAGCAACTCTCGTTCAAAGTCTAAAGGAAAGAAGACAAAGGTGAAGTGCTGGCATTGTGGGAAAGCTGGACACCTGAAGAAGGATTGCTGGAAGCGACAGCAGGCTGCTAAAGACGGCTCTTCAACAGAAAAGAAGGAAGCTAACACGACAGATACAGGTTCGGCATCTGATTCAGGTATGAGCGGCGAAGTGTTGTCTTATAATATGTCAAAACATGATCAACATTGGTTGTTCCATTCGCCTATGGCATCAAAGGTTGGGCCATATGAGCGAAAGAGGGTTAAAGATTTTGGCTGATCGCAAATTACTTCCTAATCTAAAGTCTGAAAAGTTAGATTTCTGTAAGCAATGCTTTTTTGGAAAAAAAAGTAAACAAAAATTTAAAACAGGCAAACATACTAGTAAAGGGATACTTGATTATATTCATTCAGATGTTTGGGGTCCAGGCCCTACAGCGTCATATGATGGCTCGTCATATTTTGTGTCGTTCATTGATGACTTTTCTAGGAAGGTGTGGGTCTACATGATGAAAAAGAAGTCTGATGTTTTTACAATTTTCAAACAGTTTAGAGCATTGGTAGAAAATATAACTGGTAGAACTATAAAATGTTTAAGAACTGACAACGGTGGTGAGTTTACCTCCAAGGAGTTTGAAAACTATTGCAAGGATGCAGGGATCGAAAGACATAAGACCACTGTTTATACTCCTCAGCAAAATGGAGTTGTTGAACGCATGAACAGGACTCTTTTGGAGAGAGCAAGGAGTATGCTGAGTAACGCTGGTTTGCAGAAGGAGTTGTGGACAGAAGCGGTGGCTACAGCTTGTTATGTGATAAATCGGTCGCCATCGACAACGATAGGTTGCAAGATTCCTCAAGAGGTATGGAAAGGTCACCCTTGTGATTATTCTAAACTCAGAGTGTTTGGTTGTGATGCATATGCTCTAGTGCCTAAACATCAGTGAACTAAATTAGATCCAAAATCAAAAAGGTATATCTTTGTTGGGTATGGTGATGGAACAAAGGGATTTAGATTGTGGGATCCTACTACCCACAAAATCATCATCAACAGAGATGTAAAGTTTAATGAATCCTCTCTTGTACAGTTAGATGTAGATAGTAAATTGAAACAGGATGATGTATTTGATTTTCAGCACATTCATTTTGACAACACTTCTAATGATAGTCATGATGACCATAGTTCAGATACTAGTCATGAACAGGTTTCAGAATCAGAACATGAACAGGGTTCAGGTTTAGATCATGAACAGGTCTCAGATACTGATCGGCAAGAAGTTCCTACAGATGGTAGTTAGCCAATTGCGGAAGCACCAGAAACAGCGTTAAGGAGGTCTACAAGAATAAAACGTGCTCCTAGAAGGTATGATGATTATGTTACTTCGGTTGCTTTGACCGCTAACGATGATGAACCTCTGTGCTATCAGGAAGCTATAGAAGGTTCGAAAAGTGATAAGTGGAAAGCAGCTATGAAGGAAGAAATGATGGCCTTAAGTAAGAACGGCACATGGGATCTGGTTGAGCTTCCGAAAGACAGGAAAACTATGGGGTGTAAATGGGTTTTCAAGCTGAAACGGGGTGTGAATGATACGGAGGACAGGTACAAAGCGCGACTGGTTGCAAAAGGGTTTTCTCAGAAAGCCGGTATTGACTTTCATGAGATTTTTTCACCAGTGGTTAAAATTGTTTCAATCAGAATTGTGTTAGCATTAGTGGCTTTGCTTGATTTAGAGTTGCAGCAATTAGATGTTAAGACTGCATTTCTACATGGTGATTTAGATGAGGAAATTTGAACAACCGGAAGGGTTTGTTCAGCATCGCAATAAGAAATTTGTCTGCAGGCTCAAGAAGTCATTGTATGGTCTGAAGCAGTCGCCTCGACAGTGGTACAAGAAATTTGATTCTTTCATGTTGAGTCAGAAATATGTTAGAAGTGAATATGATCATTGTGTGTATTTTAAGCAATTGAAAAATGGCATGTTCATTATCTTAGTGTTGTATGTTGACGATATGCTTTTAGCAAGCAAAAGCATTGAAGAAATCAACAGGTTGAAGACTCATATGGCAAGGACGTTTGATATGAAAGATCTAGGAACAGCAAGACAGATTTTGGGCATGGAGATTTTCAGAGACAGGAGTAATGGTAAGCTGTGGCTATCACAACAGAAGTATGTTGAGAAGATACTTTTGAGGTTTGGTATGAACAATGTGAAGCCTGTGTCAGTCCATTTAGCTTCCCATTTTAAGCTTTCTTCCAGTTTATGTCCTAATACAAATGAAGAAAAGGATTATATGTCTCGAATTCCATATGCTAATGTAGTAGGATGTTTGATGTATGCGATGGTTTGTACTCGACCAGATATTTCACATGCAGTTGGGGTTGTCAGCAGGTATATGGAAAATCTGGGTAAAGAAAACTGGTCAGCAGTGAAATGGATGCTTCGGTATTTGAGAGGCACAAGTAGTTATTGTATCACTTACAAGAAGAGTAGTGAATTTGTTTGCGGATATGTTGATTCCGATTTTGCAGGTGATTTGGATAAGAGAAGGTCAACTTCAGGGTATGTCTTTACTCTTGTAGGTGGAGCTATTAGCTGGATGTCAAAGCTACAAAACATTGTTGCTTTATCCACTACTGAAGCAGAATACATTGCTGCTTCGCATGCTTGTAAAGAGGCGGTTTGGTTGAAAGGTTTTCTTGGTGAGTTTGGTAGGTTACAGGACAACATCAGGTTACTTTGTGATATTCAAAGTGCAATACATTTTGCTAAGAATCCGGCCTATCATAGTAAATCAAAGCATATTCCAATTAAGTACCATTTTGTAAGACAGGTTATTACTGAAAGGGGAGTCTCTCTTGAAAAGGTGCATACAAAGGAAAACTGTGCAGACATGTTCACGAAGCCAGTTTTGTTGGAGAAGCTGCATTGGTGTTTGGCTTCTCTTGGCTTGCAGAAAAGATAAAATAATAAAAAAACAGGGCATCAGGATAATTGTTGTCAAGGTGGAGATTGTTGAGATTTTCTGTTTTAAATAAAATAGGCAAAAATCTCAGTGTGTGACAACAATAGGAATTTGTTGCTAGATTAGCTCCAGGTTGTTGGGAGGGAGTTAATGCATCCTAAATTTGATGTGAGAGGATTTATGAGGCAGTTAGATTCTCTTTGCTATATAACAGGTATCCATACGGATTGTTTGGAGAGTGTGAGAGTTTGTAATCTCCTGTTTGATTAATAAGATTGTCGATGCCTATGTTTGGTGGACGTAGCCCAGAATGGTTGGGTGAACCACGTTAAAACTCCTGTGTATTTGATGATGTGTTTGATATGCTGTTGCTTGTCTTTTATTTAGCTGCGTTGAATGCTCTAACACATGATAGTTTTATCTCCCTACACCTGTCTCCTTATGCAAAATCCGATCTATTTTATGGATTGGCATATTATCTTCAGCATGACGTACTTCTATTTGAGTACCTACATACCAACTGGATCTTCATCATTATGAGATAATAACCGAACATTAGCCAATAATTTTATTTCGGGTTTCGGATCATGAATATACATAGATATGCCAACTTGTCTTCTTGCATCTTATATGATATGTAGAGGATCTTAATTCCAAGATGAAGTTTCTTTGCGTTGATAAGGAATTAGTTCCTTCTCAATAATTTTTAGGGAAATTTTTTGTTTAATCATTAAAGAACCTATCACAAAGGGTGTCAAGTAAATCTTTCTTACGTTTAGAAACCACATGAGAATATTTTACATTCATTTCTTTTTTCTAGCAACCTCTAAGGAGAAAAGGTGAGGGATGATGAATTTAGGCAAATGATATGGTTTTACCTCAAAAACATAAATCTAGATTATAGAAAAAACAATAAGAAAGTACCAATCACTAATTCCGTTTCATAATATAAGCATATAATTTTCCTAGGATCTTCTGATATCCTATCCATAGTTGTCTTCAACAATTTAACCCAAAAATAAAATTATAAATTTCCAATATACTTTTCATAATTTCCAGGGATCGTTCTTGGAATGAATCCATTTTACGACTTCATTTTCTTTCCCTTATTGATATTTAAGCGCATCTACCAACTTTTTGCTAAAAAAAAGTGCTTAGGATAGTTAAAATATGATTAAATGTATCAAGTACAATGTCAAAAAATATAAAATAAGAATATATATTCCTACCCAAATATCCTGGAAAATTAATAACAAACTCATCAATATTTTCTAATACTTCTCTTAACACATAAACATCTATTCATCCATTTTTAATTCACCAGGGAAACCATACATGACAGCTAAAAGAGAAACCATAGTCTGATATAAGGGTTTAAGTAGCTTTGTTAAAATGGGCGCTCATGCTTTTGAATGCTTGTTGTGGTTTTTAGGAAGATTTTTTAAGAATTTCATTTTCTCTTCTTATTCCTAGATAATAAACTCTTCACTCAACCCTTTATCAGTAATGTTATTTCCTAAAATGGGTATCTCAAACATTTAGGCTAGATCTTGTTTTGAAATTTCTAAAAGGACTTGACCATTCATAGGGAAAACAATAATTCCTCATTGGTGGTCAAAATTCTCAGCTAGCAACAAAAAGGTATCAATGCCATAACGCACAATAATTAAGGCTTCCGATAGTAGTATTTGTTTTTAATAATCATTCATCTGAGCTAAGGCTCGCACAAGATTCCAGTTCTCTTCTTAGAGTATGAATATCATTTTTTTCCACCCAAGTGTCCCTAATTTTAGTTAGAGGATTAACACGAATTTATTTTGTAGAGTCGAGATCCATTTTCCTTTATCGAAATTTCAATAAAAAATACCTCACGTAAATGATGACAAATTTGTATTTGTATAATTCAGAGTACTTACCAGTTTTCTAGGCCTGGTTGCCTAGGTCTTCACTAAAATCTCGAAATCACCAATAATAGGTCCACATTGGGGGTGAAATGACTCTATAGCATGAAAATTAGAGGCTTAAATCAATATTTTACCTTATTAAAGTTAGTGAAATGAATCTATAACATGAAAATGAGAGGCTTAAATCAACATTTAACCTTATTAAAGCTATGAGTACTGATTATTAATTTCATGGTACACCACCTTACCCGATATTTATTAGGTCACATTATGATTTGATGCAACACATGGGCCATCGATCTCCTTAATCCTTCGCCATTAAATCGTATTCGATGGTAAAAGGGTTGTTCTCAAGGTGGTAACTTCTCATCAAATTGATAACTTCCCTTTGATAACTTCTCATCAAAGGGTGTGTTCTTACAGCTTCTAGGTCAGATTGATCTAGTTATTTGATCCTATCAAATCATGAAATACTCATTAAAATACGAGAAAGCCACCGAGTGATATGCTTTAGTCACCATTGGATGAGGCATGTATTAGCTGTCGATGTTTTTAAATCGAGAGGTCTTTTAGAAAACTAATTCTCGGGTTATTTTGTGTTAGGTAATTGGTTATTAGAGTCCAAGAATTCTCGAGAAATGATTCAACGATTTCTTGATGTATTTATATGTACATTATTATACAACATTATTTGAGACATTCATTAATATATTGATTTTTTTTCCAATCTTGTGTGTCTTACAGTGGTATCAAAGTGGGTGAGATGCTGTTGAATGAGCATCATTGATTTGCTCACTTAAGAGGTGAGATGCTCTGTTGAATGAGAGCATGGATAATTTGCTCACTTCGTAGGTGAGATGCTGTGTTGAATGAGAGCATGGTTAATTTACTCACTTATGAGGTTAATTTGTTTATAAACTCCATGCCTACTGAGTTTTTTTTGAGGGCGCATGGTTTTTTTGAATTTTATGGAAGGAAGAATCTACTAGCTTTCATAAAATGAATTTTGAAGAGCGCATTTCTTGCAGACATGATTGCTAGAAATCAAGTTAAAAGAAACCAATGTAAAAACTATTGTGAATATTGATTATTAGTAGCATGGTGAGATAAGTTTTTTAGAGGCTATATTATGATTTATTGTTGTTGATAAAAATATGAAACCAAGGTAAAAGCTCCTGTGAATATTGATTAATAGTAGCATGGTGAAATAATTTTTTTGGAGGCTATATTATGATTTCTTTTTGTTGATGAATTTTTATGGGTGGAATTAATTTCTTTGGAGGCGATATTGTGTTGGTGAATCATAAAATTTGTTGGCAAATATTTATTGTTTGGTGAACCATAGTTTTAATTTTGGAAGAACCCTTCTCAATTTTTTCTTTGGAAAAAAACTTTTATCATATTTACTGCACTAAATGAGAATTTACAGTGTTATATATGTTATTTACTGCAGTGAATGAGAATTTACAGTGTTAGATATGTTATTTACTGCAGTGAATGAGAAGTTACAGTGGTAGATATGTTATTTATTGTACTGAATGGGAAGTCAAAGTGGTAATAGTAAAGTAGAAGTTACCTTGGTATGGAATTATGAAATTCATTTAGCACAGTAAAGTAAATTGGAAGTTACAATGGTATGGAGTTGTGAAATTCATTGTGAAAATGAAGGATATTTTTATGAGGGTGACTTGAAACAAATTTTAAATTAAAAGGAAAAGATTTGTGAAAGAAATATTTATTAAATCTTTTAAAGGGGTAGCAATGTGGACATTTGAACCAATATCCTTATATATGTTATTTACTGCAGTGAATGAGAATTTACAGTGTTAGATATGTTATTTACTGCAGTGAATGAGAAGTTACAGTGGTAGATATGTTATTTATTGTACTGAATGGGAAGTCAAAGTGGTAATAGTAAAGTAGAAGTTACCTTGGTATGGAATTATGAAATTCATTTAGCACAGTAAAGTAAATTGGAAGTTACAATGGTATGGAGTTGTGAAATTCATTGTGAAAATGAAGGATATTTTTATGAGGGTGACTTGAAACAAATTTTAAATTAAAAGGAAAAGATTTGTGAAAGAAATATTTATTAAATCTTTTAAAGGGGTAGCAATGTGGACATTTGAACCAATATCCTTTTGAAACATACCATTAGAACACTAAGCCAACTTAATTTTCAAAAAGAGGAATTCAGGGAATAGAACGTTGTACACAGGAAAACACGATTTAGAAACCAAAATTTCAAATGGAAGGGTATTAAAAATAATATTTAACAACCATAATTTGAAATACAAAGGTATCTTTAATAGGAAATCTATTAAATGGATGAAGTTCAAAATAAAATCTAAAGAGAGGTATATGGTGGTGAATTAATTAGTTGGGAAAGTAGTAATTATTTTCACAGAAGGCGATATTTTTTCATCTTCACATAAGGGTATCATTATTTAATATTCACACATTGAGAATTTAAGAAGGTTCAGAATATTTACTTCAAGAAGGAAGACTTTATTTGAAGGCTAAATTTAAAGACAAGGGTGTGTTGTAAATGGGGTACTTTGAGAAATTGAAGCCTACGAAGTTGATATCGTCTCTCATTGAGATTTTCAGTTTAATTTGGTTATCTTTTAGTTATAGAATTTATGAATATAAAAGTAAGAAAATAAAAGAGCATTATGGTTAGAAAAGATCATATAGTTAGATGGACTATTTGAGGTCACAAGTTCAAATCCATATGTTTGGTAATTTTATTTTAACGAAAGAAGATTTTGGAGGTTCTAACATTTTTTTTGGAGGTTGTGACATTTTTGTTGGACAAGTAGAAAACAACATAATGTTAGTTTCTATGGGTTGGCGAGCCTGAGCATATCATATTTGCTGGCACTATTTGATGAACTCTGTCAGATATTTGAGTTTGCAAATTCCTTTAGCATTCATTTTATGGAGAAAATATATAATAAAAAAAATCCCCACTTATGTATTTGAAACGATTATTTTTTACTTGAATTTGTATTTTTGATGGGTGCATGATCGGTTGAACCTAACACTCGGTTAAATCATTGAAACATTATTTGTATTGGGTGCATTTTTAGTAGTAGCTGACACCCCTTTTTTGAGTTGATTGCAAGTTTAATTTTATACTGCACTAGAGAAAATGGAAAAACTAAATGATTTAGTACATTTATCAAGCAATTTAATGCTATCTAATGTCCATAATGATGTCCAAGTCAGAAAAAAACATGCTTTCTCACATCCAAACATGTTTGTAAAATGCTAAAAGAAAATTTTAATTCTTGGAGTTAGAGTCACAGTTTTAGAGAGATGAATTACATGAATTACAAAAGAACAATTCTTAACATGTTCATGTTTAGAACAACAAGTTGTTTGATCCTGATCATCAGTCAGAGAATTGTTAGAGAAATGAAGTGATTTCAGGTGAACATTTGGATGAAGTTAGAAGTAGTAATGTGAAACCTATTATAACACCATGGAAAGATATTACACAAAATAAACACATAATTAGCTTGGGTTATAACAATGATGTATCTTTTCACATTTCATACTTCTCTAAACCTATAAAATTTCGAAGTGTGGGATTTATAGATTGTGCAGTACCACAAAAAGTTGATAGATGCCAATAATGTAACATATTTGGGCATGTGAAAGATCGATGTTTTGATATTCGCCCGTGTGAGCATTGTGGAAAGTGAAATCACCAATCAAATAGATGTTCCATAAAGAATAATATTGCAAGAGAGAAGCTAAGTTTTACATATATTTATTCTTGGTAATGGTCGAAAGTAGCCAGGAATATCTATAAGTCAGATCGAAGGATTTTTTCAAGAGTGTTGGCGAGTCTTGCAGTAATGACAAATATTTCTCACCGTGTATGAGAGAAGGGGGGAATTTCTTGGTGGTCTGCTACATGTTCGAGTTTGAGATGTCAAACGAGCTTGAGTTAGTGATCCATATCCTAAGCCACAACCTGTACCAGTTAGAGCCAGAGTTTTGAGACTTTAGTTGATTGAGTTGTTTGTGAGTGAACACTTCCAGATTCAGAATTGTTTGAGGAACTCTTGTGACAGTTTCAAAGTTTTTGGTCATCTTAAAACCATATTTTTTATTATGAGAACTGCTATGTAGGTCAAAAATTGGTGTTGTTTGAAATATTGAGTTCTCCTCGATCTGTAGTCATTCTTAAAAAAAAATTGAGAGACATTCATATCTTGGATGAGATGAAATTTTTGCATTATGAGGTCTCAATCTTGGACTTTAATTTATCCCTTCAGATTAAGGGGTGGGGGGGGGCGATGTTAGACAAATAATCCTTAGGTTATTTTGTGTTAGGTAATTGGTTATTAGAGTCCAGGAAACCCCAAGAACTGATTCAATGGTTTCTTCATGTATTTATATGTACATTATTGTACACCATTCTTTGAGACATTAATTAATATATTGTTGAGTTTGTGTCCAATATTGTGTGTCTTACAGGGGCCACGTTAACATAACCCTTGATTTCCATCTAATAGATAATTATAATAGTCAAATAAAATTATATACAACCATTAGATCATGTCAGATGGTAGGGAAAAAATAATAAATCTTATTAAATCATCCATATGATATTATATTTCGGACGTTGTAAACATTGGAATTTTCTCACAATTTCCACATGCAATGACATAAAAGGGCTTGAAATATGTGATGTAATATGCGATGAGAAAAATGTTGGATGGAAAAACTATGCATATTACAGATTAGTTGTGGTGATAAAGAGTATAAATGAAAGTCCCAAAAAATTAAAAGGGTGAGCATAAGGTGAAAATATGGCTACAACGCCTTTACCAAGAAATTACTTTTATATGACTTTTTTCTATATATATTCGATGGATGTGTTGCTCAACTTTTACAAAGAAATATTTTAACATAGAGAAGTCGATTAAACATGAATAATCAACTTAATTCCGAAAAATATATGTGCCATATCCTTGAAGTTTTTCAAAGGTAAAATAATACCCAAAATCATGATATGAAGTTGCAAACCCAAATTATAACTTTTATTTTATGACTTAGAACTTGTCAATTCCTCTCACATCGAGTCACTGGCATTGAAATATACATATAATGGCAAGACTGTTATTTCAAAAGTTTTTTATATGATTATAATATGGGAAATATAAGACAAATATTATTAAGATTTTTTTTTGAAGTAAATGATTATAAATCATAATGAATCATGAGAATGGAAAATCTTACATCAAGAATATTCAAAGAAGATAAAGAGAGGAGGTTAAATGTGAGTCTTTAAGGTGTATATATTTTCCATTAGTGTTGATATCCCATTCAGCAGTGTAATGTAATACAATTTTTAGTTGAAGGGATTTGCTCCATGTAGGCGTCAATTAATTCCTATTCAATAAAATTTGTAAATTTTTGGGATTTGTATACTTGAGTTTTAGAGCCATGATAGTTTTTTGAGTTATATCCTAGTCAAGTCAAGTCAATTCATGCACACTCCAATCCATTACTGGATATTTGAAATCATAACAAATTATAGCCATTAATAACACCAATATATTTCTAAAGAAAATAATATAAGAATTTTCGCATGATTTAGTGAGAGAAAATTTTGATCAAGTAGTGAGCATGCATGCATTGGAGTAGCCAAGATTGAAGAAAATATTTAAATGAAGCATTAGAGAAATGTGTGACACCCCTTTCATTAGCCCAAATTTTGTAATGTCATTTTGTAATCTAAGTGTGTGAAATATCCCTAAGTCAAGTTTTCAAGGAATCAAGTGGATTTCCCTAATGATAAATATTTATTTATGTGATAATTCTATTTTTGGAATAAATGGTTTCGTGACATGCATTATTATTTGTTGTTCTTATATCAATTAATCTATTGATCTTGGTGGTAGTTTATAACACTAAATTTTTAAATCAAATAAGTGCAATGGATTTGAATTCACTTGGGTGTGGAATTTAAATGAATTGGGATGAATGTGCTAAGCACGATAAGTTTTATAATTCCATGCCTTTCCTATAAATTGTTTGCTACATTTTATTTAATTTTCATTACATGCTACAAGTCCCAAATTTTTCCTATGATTTAAATAAGGCGAGGAAGTGTTTTGGGGTGAGTCTTGGAGTTTAAAGGCAGAGACCAAAAAGTGATTCATGGGGTAAACAAGCCATCTAGGCATTTCCTACATAACCATTTCTCTAGGGTGTTCCATAGGATGAAATTTGGACCATATTTAGGAGAAATCACATTGAACATATGGTTCAGTTTTCAGTTTTTGGTTCACTATATTTTCAATTTATGATTTGAGTAAGACGAGCTTCATGAATGCTACATTAAATAGGGAATATTTTCATTTTCATTATAGCATTCTATTTGGAATATTTCATAGGCTGAATCTTGGTCCATATTTATGAGAAATATTTCTAAATATATGGTTTAAATTTTAGATATTGGTTCACTATATTTTGGGAGATATGCTATAAAGAATTTGGCCTTCCTAAATGCTCCTGAAAAGAAGCTTCAATAAGGTTGGCTCAACATTCTTGTTATAATTTTTTCTCTAAAGAAATAGAAGAGATCTCTATGAACCTATGGTACGAGTTTCAGATCTTGGATTGATATCATTTAGGATATATTCCCTAAGAAATTTTGGTATCATGAATGATCTTGAAGTTGCATGCAAATTACTTGAATAAATTCCTAAATGGTTTCATAATTGATTGTACAAAATGTGTTTGATAAAATAACTCAAAGACAAAAATAAAACATTTACATGATTTAGTACATTTCATCAAGGTATATGATAGAGTGGTATCACCATATACTTCAACAGGTTTGAGTCCTATTGGGGAATAGGGGGTTGGGTGCGTAACAATGTGGTACAAATTTTATTGTCAAGCTTGTAAAAAAATGAAAAGTTTGGGTACCCTGTAACCTCTGTAATTCATTGAGGGAATTGGGTATGTGATAAAGTGGTATCAAAGCTAAGGTTCAACACAAAACCTCGATAGGCTTGAATATAGCAAATAATTTAAGTTATAAAATAATATCATGAATGCATGTGTACTTACGTGAAATTATATATATCTATATATATATATATATATATATATATATATATATATATATATATATATATCTGTGTATGTATGTATGTATGTATGTATGTTAAGTCCCTATATTAATAGTGTAGTCCCTTATTATGTTAGTGTAGCCCCCTTATTGTTATTGTTGTACCCCTGTAACCCCCATATTGTTATTATTGTGCCCTTACATTTTATTGTTAGGTCAGCTAAGATTACATTATGGCCCCACAAGGATTACATTGTGGCCCCATGGACTCCTATATATATAAAGGAGGTTTTATCATTTGTATCATCCAAAAATTGTTCATTCATGTAATGTATTGGAGGTTTCCCCCTTGAAGTGAGTTATTTCTAAGTTATTGATATCTCTTTTCTTCTCTTTTTGGAGCTGGTTTCACAACATTTGGTATCAGAGCTTTGAGATTCTAGGTTTTCGCTACTCCAAACAGGTCATCATGGAATTTTAGCTATAACGTTTTTTCTACGAAGGTTCAGAATCTGAAATTTTTAGAGTACGAAGCCAAAATCCTGAGGAACATCATCGCAACATTTCATAGCTTGGTTCTAAATGTTTTTTGAGATATGATCTGTGCAAGTTAGGTCATTTTTTAGGCTCCTGAATTTAACCTAAACAGGTCATCGTGGTATTTTCATAATAAATTTTTTTCTACGAAGGTTCAGAAGCTGAAATTTTTAGAGTGCTAAGCCGCAATCCGGAGGAAAATCTTTGAAAAATTTCAAATATTGGTTCGTAATATTTTCGGAGATATGATCTATGGAAGTTAGGGCTTTTTGAGGCTACTAAATTTCATCTGAAAGAGGTGATCGTCGGAAAATCTTCATAGCTCTCTTTCTGAGCATCGGATTGGAATGCTATAAAAAGTGACCATAATTACATGGAATGCAGTTTTCAATCTATCAATTTCAGATCCAAAGGAGGAAACAGTGACACGTGGAAAGTCGTACAAGTTCGCTCTACTGAACCAATCCAAAAATGGGTCCTTCTGGGAGATTGGACATAACTTTTCCTTGAAGAATACAAATTATATTAGACCTATGGATTTTGAAAGAGGCTTGAGAGGGCTACTACAGGGATGAATTTCAGATATTGAGGATCCTCAATTGTAGAGATAATTCAATTTCAATATCGAGCTCCTCAAAAGCAAGTAAAAGGTGTGTATTTTTTTTTCCTGAATTGCATAAGTCTTGTTTGAAGAATCAAGTTGAATTGATTCCAAGGGCATATTATAGAATAGATATCAGCATTGGATTCTAAAATGACCCCTAAAAATAATTCAGCACCCATTAAGCCTTTAGAAATTTCTACTATGACTCATGAAGACGAAGAATGGCAACATGACATATCAAAATTACAAGAGCAAGTGCAAAAAATTTTGCTCTTGCAAAGAACAACAAAAAATGAAATGGAAGTTTTGAAGAAAGGCATGGAAACTAAGTTGGATGGTTTGAAGGATCAAATAATAGTTAATATGAATGATAAATTAATGGAAGATCAAATCGAGCATCAACAACAAGTTCTCCAACTCTCAAAGAATAACCTAACTTTGGTGCAGAATCTAATGAAACTACAAGAAGATCAACATCACATCGAAAGAAGTTATGAAGTAGCCACAGAAACAAGAACTCGACAAGTACGATCGATTTCTGAGTATCTCAGCAAGTGGAAGAACTTTCCTATGGAAGATTCCACATGGGAGGATGAGAATTTTATACAAAAGCATCAAGAAATAATCAAGTGTTGAGGACAACACTTGTTTGAAGGAGAGGGGCAAGTTAAGTCCGTATATTAATAGTGTAGTCCCTTATTATGTTAGTGTAGCCACCATTATTGTTATTGTTGTACCCCTGTAACCCCCATATTGTTATTATTGTGCCCTTACATTTTATTGTTAGGTCAGCTAGGATTACATTGTGGCCCCACAAGGATTACATTGTGGCCCCATGGACTCCTATATATAGAAAGGAGGTTTTATCATTTGTATCATCCAAGTATTGTTCATTCATGTAATGTATTGGAGGTTGCCCCCTTGAAGTGGCTTATTTCTAAGGCATTGATATCTCTTTTCTTCTCTTTTTGGGGCTCATTTCACAACATGACTTGAGTTTGATGCATCAAAATAAACATGAAAGACGTTGACTAGATTTTGTAGAGAAACGCAACAAAATTGCAAAACTTTATGGCCAAGTGATGCAACATAACTATGAGGGGGAATTTCTTAATTTTTCTCTTTCTAGCTCTAATATTTTTCTTTTATGTTTTGAGAAGTTGCGATATGATAATGAATAATAGATTAGGTATGAAAAAAATCCAAGAGATGAAATAGTTAAAAGATGCATGTCCATTGAATAAATATTAAATAATGATATTCTAGATGCATGAAGATATGCTAGGTGCATATGGTAATGGATATGCATGCATAAAGACTTGGAGTAGTTATTTTTCATAACATGATTCACATAACTAATATTGGTTTATGGTGAATATGTACCAATAATAAGTTAACAACATTATTGGGAAGCCAATGGTGATGTTGCATGTAGACTTGTGGAATGATTGATATGGAAGATAAGGTATTGATGAGGGAATGGTACAGTTGGAAACTATGCATGTTGATATGCACATTGTGGTAGTCTTGTGAGTGCACTCATCCTTGGGATACCTTCTGGAAAGCTAGAGCCCTGGAGTGAGGAGTTGAGGGATAGGTGTTTGTGTGTGGAGTCTAAATAGTACTTAGATCCCCGAAGTTAGATGAAGCTCCTATAGGCCATAGGGCTTTAAAAAATCCTTAGCAAACCTAAGTTGCAAACCATAAAAGGATAGTGGCACATCCTAAGGGAATCCTACAATTAGAAAAGGGGGTGCACTACCTTGAGTTGAGTGGGTTGATGGGGGGATGTGATATTATTGGTTGGGGGCTACTAGGGTTGGTATTTTGACCTTGTTTGTGTTCAAAATTGATGATAGATCATACTTGGATCTAGGTGAGCCAATGTCTTTGTGGAGTCATCGCTCATCCCGAGAATGAACCATTGTTGAGAAAAACAAGAGAAACATAGGTTAAGGCTAAGAGAAAATGATATATTTTCTTCCAATTGTTTTTTTTTCTCTAGATAAGTGTTCTAAGAATTATTGTTTGTGACTCTTGAATTTTATGCACACTTAAATCCTTCTTGGAATGTCTGATTAATTCCATTATATGAGTATGTTATTGTGACATTTCTTTAAGGACTCATCATGTTCTAAAACAATTTTACTAATATAATGTGTGTTGAAACAATTTATATGCATAGGAGTGCATGGGGGAGGTGCCCTATAGCTATTATAAGGGGAAAACCTAGGTTGTGGGGGTACTAAAATTTTGAGAAAATTTATTTCCTTGTTTAATAAAATTTCTATGTTTATTCATGTGTTGAAATTCCTAATGAGCTTGGAAGCCTACTTTGTAGAACGATGTCAAAGGGAAGATGTGGATAAAGGACTAGTCAATGAGGGCATCACTAAGTCAATATGAACCAAATGGATAGTGAAACCACAACAGTGAAAATGAATTAAGAAGAGAGTTTCCCTTGGGCCTTAACTGAATGGTAAGAGAATAAAATCTGGTACTTTTTATGTTTTGGGTAATGTAGTAAACATACTTAATGAATTCCACGTCAGATGGAATGTTGATATGGCAAGTGTGCAAGTGTGATCTCTTGTTTCTAAGTACTACATTAAAGAAATTAGTGTGCTTATGCTTATGTTTATGGGACTTGTCATGTATGATTGAAAATGAGAGAGGTTGAAAATTACATTTAAAAATACATGTGTATGAATAGCATGGAATGTGTGAAAGTATGCCACATGCATGACAAATTGTATATGTCCATGTTTTGGCACATGATTGAAATTGGATACATAGTACAAATACCCTTTATGAATGTTCATTGAAACATGTGTGTAATTATATGAAATAATAGATTTGTGACTAATATATGAGGTCGAGATCATGTTAGGGGTTGTTGAATCTTGAAACAAGTATGTTAAGAATCCAACTAAAATCCTTGAAAGTATATTAGCTTAGAATGTATGTGATGGTAGCCATGTAAGTAGAGAAAGTAGTAAGAAAAGTTAAAAAGGTAAAGAAACTGGATAAAAATTCCTTTCATTTGAATTTTATAGGATCCAACAAAAGTATGCAACATGGTTACCCCTTTGCTGAGGAATCAAATTATGCATCCAACGAGTGCTCTTGCTCTAAATTTGAGTAAACCCATAGAGAGATAACTTGAAAAGACGAGTTGAAAAGGTATTTTTTTCCCCTCTCAAATTTAATGATGTAATCTAATATTATTTTATCAATTCCACTATTATTTTATAATTTCCTTAGGAGACCCATTTTATACCTCAAAATTCATCTAAAGATGTTTCTTCTTTTCTATTCTTAATGTTCTATTTTCTCTCTCTTTATTACTCTCATACAACTCTCACTATAAAAATATTGAATTGGAAAAATGATTTGTGATAGAAATTAGAGAGATTCATACCTTATGACTGTGTTGCAACACCTTTCCTTTGGACTAGATGGCTTTGATTATTGGGAATGGTCCTAGTTGTGTGTGGAACATAGAGAAATGAAGTGGAAAGGGTCGAGGGACTACAACGATTAGAGAATGACCCCGTTCTCCTATGCAGATGTAAGTGATATTTTTTTTTAATTTGATCCTAATTAAAGATGGAAAGATTAATCATTGAGTTTTCCCATGGGTGTGTGAAAGATAATGACTTCACTTCTAGTGTTAAAATCTAGTTTGAATCAAAGTGTGTGAAATACCCCCAAATTAATTTATCCTCAAGGAATTAAGATCTCGCACAAGAGTGGCTAGTTGTGAAAAAAATTATAGAAAAAATGAGCTTATGGTGAGGTGGAATGTGACTCACCCTATTTTAGTTTCACGAATTTTTTTGGGTTAAATAGATAAATATTTGTTTTGTGCTAATTATGTTTCTTGCATAGATGGTTTAGTGACATGCATGATTACTTTTTGTTTTTATATCACTTAATTTATTGATCTTCTTGTTGGTTATGACAATAAATTTTTAAATGAAATAGTTGTAGTGGGTTTGAAATCACTTGGATGTGGAATTTAAATGAATTGGGATGCACAGGCAATGCCAGATAATTTGGGTAATCACATATTTTCCCTATTAATTACATGTTTCATTTTTTCTAAATTTCCTCTACAAGCTATAATTCCCAACTTTTTCCTCTAATTAAATAACTTGCGGAATTTTTTTTGGGTCATTTTATGAATTTAAAGGCATAAACCAAAATTTTATTTATGGCGTAAACATGCCATCTTGGAATTATCACCGTAACATTTTTTTTCTCAGAGGCTCCATAGGATGAAAATTGGACCATATTGAGGGGAGAGAGTTTTGAACATATGTTTCAATTTTCATATATTGGTTTTCTATATTTATAGATTTATGATATAAGGAAGTCGGGCTTCCCAAAATGCTATTTTAAATAAATCATCTTGAAATTTTTTTTATAAATTTTTCTTGAAGGTTACAGAGATTTAAGGTTTGACTATATTGGGGTTAAATATAATTGAATATATGGTCAAAATTTCAAATATTTATTGACCATATTTCAGGATATATGATCCAAGGAAGGAAAAATTCTTGAATTCTCTTGAAAACATGCTTCAAATAGGTAAAGTCAGAATTCTTGATATAACTTTCCTTCTAAGATGTTTTGGATTATGAAATGTTTTGTAGACAAAGAAGACATATAAAGAAATATGTGGTACAAGTTTCAATCTTGGATTGCTATAATTATGATATATTTCCCGCGGAACTTGGGTCTCCTAAATGCTCCTAA
The DNA here is from genome assembly GCA_034641835.2 of Pinus albicaulis. Lineage (NCBI taxonomy): Eukaryota > Viridiplantae > Streptophyta > Pinopsida > Pinales > Pinaceae > Pinus > Pinus albicaulis. The sequence continues at coordinate 857,702,421 of CM076578.1, forward strand.
ATTTTCATACCAATTGTTTGCCTAAAATTTTTCATAAATGATTGCATAGAAATTGCTTGATAAAATACATCAAAGATAGAAATAAAAAATTTGCATGATTGACTACTATATTTCAGTGAGGTATGTGAAATACATTAACTATGATTTAAGAGATAAAAATTTGATTCCCCATAGCCCTAATAAAGAGTAGGGGCTTGGGTGTGTGATAGAGTGGTATTAGAGCTTATTGTGAGGCTAGTAAAAACAAAAAAGAAAAGTTTGGATACCTCATTATCACTATGAGTCATTAAGGGAATTATATATGTGACAAAATAAATTTCATTGAGTAGTAGATAAGAATTCAACTGAAAAATAATCACATAGAGATTGGAGCAATGGCATCAAGCACTTTATTGAAGTATTGATCATTAATCAATAAAATTTTCCAATATATGATTGGGAATTTGATCAAGGCACTTGTAGAGAGTATTAATTTCGAGATTGTGGTACAAGATAATCAAACATTATAAAAAGAGAAATGCAATTACATAAGCACACACATAAAAGGATGAAAGAAAAATATGATGACACAAGAATGACTAACACGTTGACCTTCATTGTATATGAGTTGCAAAATAGGTCCTTGGGTTTTGACCTTTGAAGAAATAAAGCAAAGAGATTATAGGTTCATCAAAGCATATGGATCCATGCTAGGGTATTGTTCAAGGGCGAGATGTGAAGAGGATGATCGAAGCATTTGTCCAAAGGCATTAATTATTCAAGAATAGATTCAAGAGGACCATTTTCGAGAAGTGTAACATGTTAAAATTATGCAACTACGGTCAAATTCCACTTTGGACATCTCAAATGGTCAAGATCATAATTGAATTAGATTCCTCTTTTTGAGAGGAAAAAAATTGACCTATAGATCTCCCTAATCAATTAAGAAAAAAATAAATTATGAATTACTTTATTTATTAAAATGAAATGGAATGGGTCAGCCTCAACACATGTGGATTTAGCCAAGTTAGCCTCAACCCCAAGCGGACCCTCGAGATAACTATAAATATAAGTGACCTCAAGCTCATTATCATACATTTTCTAAAGTAATTTTCATCTTATACTCTTTTTCTTGGTTCATCTAATTTTTTTTGGCTCACACAAGTTTGACAAAAGAAGTTTGTGTAGGGTCTAGAATCACAGGTGAGAAGCTCACTTTGATCTAGGGCTTCTGGGCCATAGCAGTAGGCACAAAACTAGTGAAATTGGGCTCTAGCCACATGCACAATGTGGCAAGGTAGCAACCATGTTACCATAGCCATAGACATAGCATGGAAAGGTAGCGGCGAGGGTTCTAGGGCTATATTGGGTTGATCCAGGTGAGAGCCGCAAGCACATAGTGTCATGTCTGCATCCAGTGAGCTATAGCTTCGAGAACCATCTCTTATGGGTGCGGCTAAGGGTTTTTCCTCAGTAGAAATTATTTAAATAAACTCCAGTTGCATGCGAAATGCTTATATACATCATCCACTTAGTCATATATTCTCATGATCATTCTTTGATAACATTCTAGATTCAAATATAGGATCTGATAGTTGATATCAGCTGGCTTTCATGATCCATTGGATTTTTGTGTCTTGATGTTGTAGATCTATAGATTTTTTCAATATATTTCTGCTATAGATTGGTCCCTCAAAGATGCAACTACAGTTATTCAAATTTTCGACTCAGTGACAACAATGTTCAACAATATACTACAGGCAGTGATAGTGCATTATAGTTTTTAGAATTAGGATCCTTCAACAAAAATATGTTTATGGTATATTATGCAAGTGATAGTTGTTATGAAGATATGGATAAATGGATCATTGTACTCTTGTTCGCTGAATCATTTGATGACGATATAAGAATAATATTTTCAAGGGTTTTCCACATAGTAGGTTTTTCCCTGGTCTCAAACAAATCCTGGTGTCTATATGTGTGCATGTTTTTCTTCCCTTGTTCCTCTATGTTCCATTGCATAGACGATGACGATGATGTTATGTTTTGATGGTTAATAATGTAAATATGAATAATGATATAATGATATGGGGTGTGCTTAATGTTTTTATGATGAAATGAAACTATAAAAGAAAATATCAATGTAGCCCTATGAAAAATTAACATGATATCAGAGCTAGGCTGAAGAAAATGCATGGAGATCACCCCAATGGAGACACTTTTCATAGAAGTAATAAAAGGATGGTAGAGACCTAAAATAATGTTAGGGTATGAAGAAAACCCTAGGTATTTAATAGATACAGATTTGATAATGAGGGTTGGAGAGAAACCCTGGTTCATGGTAAAGACTTAAGATTTGATGTATCAACCCTAACATGATCTAGATGCTAAAGAACTTGCGATTGATTTGATGAAGCCCTAGATGACTTGGTTGTTGATAAAGTTGATTGATGGAAACACTATTGTGTGTTCTATGGATGGCTCTTGAAGATTGGTTCGAGAGGGAAAGGATCATATCTCATTAAAGATAAGTATTCCTTGATTTATGACTTTACTGTTGTTTATACTTATGGATATGACTATTATGATTGTTTTTTTTTATAATTTCTTATATCTCTTGTATGTAAATTTTGAGTACCTGGACGTTTCTAACCTTATTGATGAGATGTGATAAGTGGATCCCTCTTATCATTTGAGATGCAGGAAATAGAAGCTAGATGCACCTGATGAAAAGGGCGCCAAGCTCGCTATGTGAAGGTGCACAGGTATCTAAATACTACAAGGTATGCATAGTATAATTTTATGGTTTAGATATAAAATTGGATGTTTAGGTAAGCCCTATGGTATGTTGGGAATGTATCCTTTGCAAATGGCTCATGCATGCATATGAAATTGATTTGGATTTATGTTTCCTATGATGAAATTGTGCACCTAGTATTGAATATTTTGATGACGATGATCTTCTTGATTTTGTGAGCTTACTTATTGTTGATATTAGATAACATCTATTATTTTTGATATCTCGATTCTCACTCTAGTAGATGATACTATTGGTGATGGATTTCACATATAATGATAGATCATTAATTCCTTTACATGATATTATTGATAATGCTTGTCATAAGAATGATTAAAACCCATGGAAAGAGAGATTGACACCCTTTCTGTAAATATTTATTGAATGACCTAACTTGATCATATTGATCATGATAAGCATGGTATTGATAATCTTGATGTTCTAGATCTCCTACTACATATAATTTATGGCACATGGTGAAATTAACTACCCTAACTTGATGTGTTGTTATTGCATTCATAATATTGTGTTGTCACATCTGTGTGCTTCCCTGATCTTTCAAGTCCATCCCTTCATGAAATATTGATGACATGAAGTTGATGATCATGATAGATATGTGTTTATGATATAGAAGATCTGTTGTTGCATGACTCTAGTAAAGACAAGTTGATGACATGAGTGAAAATGAAATTACATGTTCTTCTATGATTTATGGGTATCTGACATTGTTGATTTATAAGAGAGGTTTGAACCTCACTTACACAAAGGAAGGGCCATGGATGCGACTATGCCTGATAAACGAAAATTTGAAATGTTGTACATGAAATCAATCTGTACTCGGAATTAAGGGATCTTTAATATGTCCTGCCATTCTAAACTGATTTCTGAAATTACCGGGTTAAAATTGTTGATCGCAGAAAATAAAATATTGGGCATGAAATAAGATGGTCACCTAGAAGATGACAATTCTATAGATGTGTTGTAGATATCAGTAACATCTGTCAACTATAAAATTCCATATGTTTGAACCGAACTTGTGTTTGCAAGTGACCGAGACATTCATATGAATATTTCATTATGTTTGAATTTTGTGCAACATGTTTTGACTAATTGATATATATGAGCTATGTTTGGAACTTTGACATGATGTTTTAGAACTTTGCATTGATGATTGATACATGTCATTGGATTATAAATATATCTATTTGGACTTGTTCTGATGACTTTTTATTTTTGCAAATGATAATGCTAGGTGCACATGGTGACCTTCACTGTCTTATGTGAGTATTCAAAATTATGGTTTTGTATTGGCCTCCTTGTTCCTAGCACAATGGTTGGTGTGATTCAGTATGAAGATGGAACCTGCATGAATTAACCTTGATGTATGAACTTTCATCTAGTAATGGAAATGACTTGTAATGGCATGTTAAATGATAGACTTGATGGTTTGACAGTAAATAAATTCAAGCCTTTAACCAGCTCTACCTATCACATGTTTCAAGGAATTGATACTATGATATCAATGACTATGATAATAGTCTTTATCTGGTTTCTAAACTCTGATGAGACGACCTCGTTGAGACAACATTGATTTATGTAAGGTTGATTATGTTGGATTGTTAATGAATTATGTTTGTAGAGAGCGTTGTGTGATGCAAGATCCTGGATTCATGTTTTTCCATATTTGAAAGTTATCTGATGAAGTCAAGATGATGAGCTCCAAGGTATGGCCTTAATTCTTACTATGGATTTCGATTTACATACTAATGGTGTACCCTTGACAGGTGATGATCCTCTGACTAAATAAGTAAGAGGGAGATGGCTTTTGAATCTTGAAATGATGTATCGTGGCATAATGAATCGATTTCTGGAATTTGGGAAAGAAATCCCATGTTGCAAAACTGTTTAAAATTTTATTGTTGTAATGGAAATGAAAATCCTTGGACACTCTGATTTAAATTTAAAATTTTATTGAACTCATCATGGCATCTAAATATTGATTGAAGCATTGATGTTATATTTTGAACATTCATCTATATATGATGTGTATAGAACGTGATTAAATTCATGATTGATCTCATTCATTCAAAGTTGCCACCAAACATCCTTTGAAATATCTTCTTGAAACATTCTACTCTTAAAGGCCAAGACATTTATCCTATGATATGTGGCTACATGAACGTATTGATGATCATATTTGGATGTTTCCCTAATATGGTATCTTCCATGATATCTTGGATGAGAGGTCCATACCACGACTGAGGTTGGATACGATATTTCTAGCATGGCTAGCTATGAGGCAAGATGGAGAAGCTCCTTAGAGAGCTATCTCAGCATTAGCTAGATAAGACATGGACACATTGTGATGATAGAGAACTCCATACACACACACACACACACACACACATATATATATATCTTTATTTATTTATTTATCCATACAACGACAAAGTACAGTTGTTCAAGACAAGCTTAGGATTTTGATTAACACCTCCTTTAGAGAGAGGATGATTATGATATCCATTTGTTATTTTATATGATTATCTATGTTCTAACATAATATTTTATGTGATGTCTTGTATGAACAAGAATCAGCTACTATTGAGACAAGAAGATACCAAATTTAAGTATGATGAGAGCAACGCTGATCAAGGACACTAAGACAACTCCTCCTCTCTAACTGAGCTCCCAAGATCAGGAATTGAGATAGAGGGCTCCTGGGGTTGAGGGAACTCTAGAAAATAGGGTATGAACCCTATCTGTTACCCATAGGGTTAGAGACGTTGCTTACCTATATTCAAAGGGTCAGAGAATGTTTCTCCCCTGTTTGGTCTTTACATAGTATACCCCAGTGCAATCATACCCACATGTTAGGCTTGTTGAGAATATCACTCCTCATTTTTCCAATGAGTTGGGAGTGTACTTAGCGTGTAAAACCCAAGTCCATTATGATGCAGGTGTTCTACCACATGAATGTTCATGTTATTGATGGGAAGATTAGTAGGCAATAGGATGTGTTGAGATAACCCTATGAATTTCCTGGTTGAGATTGAGCTCCTCGATGTTATCCCAAGGTCGATATGGGCTCCCCTTCGTGTTTGGATACCCTATTGCTAGATATGGGGTTGTATATGTATAGCTCCCCCATGCGATTCTAGGTTGAGACATGCTCCTCAATGCAGTTATAGGTCGAGATGTTCTCCTCGAGGATATGATTTCCGATGATGATTGATGATGATATTCTGAATAGTAGCCCGCTGGCAGATATTTTGAATGGTAAGCCTCATGAATAAAAGGTGGTGGCCTTAGCTCCCCTCTGGTGAAAATTACTCTTCCTCTAGATCTAATAATGTTTAGCATACAAGCAGGAACAATCAAGAGGTAAGAAAGAATAAGCATGAGAAATACATTGATGATTTGTCATGAGAAAGGTTCAAAACATGTCGACTACATCACAAAGATAATCAATGATTATACGTGATGATGCAGGAAGATACCAGAATGGAATATTGATCGATGAACATATATTGGAAGGTGTAATTCTCCCTGGTTGAAGAGGAGTGTTAAAATTATGCAACAGTAGTCAAATTCCATGTTGGATGAATCATATGGTCGAGATCATAATTCCATTATATTCCTCTTTTTGAAAGGACCAAAATCGACCTATAGATTGCCCCAATTGGTTAAGAAGACGTGAAATTATGAATTATTTTATTTATTAAAATGAAATGGAATGGATCGGCCTAAGAACATGTGGATTTAGTCAAGTCAGCCTCAATCCCAAGTGAATCCTCACGAAAAATATAAATAAAAGTGACCTAAAGCTCATTCTCCCACATTTTCTCAAGATATTTTCTTCTTATACTCGTTTTCTTGGTTCGTCTATTTTGTTTTGGCTCACATAGGTTAGACATAAGAAGTTCGCACAGGGTTCAAAATCACAGGCAAGAGGTTCGCTATGATCTAGGGCTTCTGGGCCATAGCCGCAGGCACATAAGTAGTGAAATCAGGCTCCAACCATAGGCACAACGTGGAAAATTAGTAGTCATGGTTCCATAGTCATAGATACAACATGAAAAGGTAGCGGCTAGGGTTATAGGGCTAGATCAGGTTGATTCAGGCCAAAGCGGCAGGCACAGAGTGTGCTTCTTGCAGCCAGGGATCTATAACCGCGAGCACTGCGTCTTATGGGTGTGGCTAAGGGTTTTTATGAGAATATATAAGTTAAATAAACTCTAGTTTCTCATGCAGTGATTCTAGACATCATCCGCTCAGTCATAACAGCTCATGATCAGTCATTGATAACATCCTGGATTCAAATCTAAGATTTGACAATTGATATTAGTTGGGTTCAGTGATATATTTGATATGTGTGATTTGATGTTGTAGATCTGTAGATCTGTAGATTTTCTTAGTATATTTCCACTGCAGATCGGGTCCTAAAATATGTACCTGCAGTTCTTCCAAGTTTCCACTCTGTGAAAACTGCATTCAAAATTATGCTACAGGCAGTGAAAGTGCATTACAATTTTCAGAATCAGTATCCTTCAACAGAAGGATCTTTATGGTTATATTATGCATGTGCTAGTTGTTATGAAGATATGGATGAATGGATCATTATACTCTTGTTTGCTTAATCATTTGATGATGAGCTGAAACGAATAATTTTCAAGGGTTTTCCCCATAGTGAGTTTTTCCTTGGTCTCAGACCAATCCTGGTGTCTATATGTGTGCATTTTTTTCTTACTTTGTTCCTTTATGTTCCGCTGCATAGATGATGATGATTATTATTTTATTGTTCTGATGGTTAATCATGTAAATCTAAATAAGGATATAATGATACGGAGTTAAATTAATGTGTTTATGGTGAAATGAAACTATCAAAGAAAAGATTAATGTATCCCTATGAAAAATTGACATAGCAAAGCCTTGGAAACTTAGTAATTGCACAATCAAAGATGATGTATTAAGACTAAAAAAGATGAAAGAACTTTGTATGTGCATATATTCCTACATAAATTGTAGTTCATTTAAGTGTGCATATTAGTATAAGTGGTTAATATACATTAAGATACTTATGCAGGAGTCCAGGCCTAGGATATTTTTGCGTGGATTTAAGGGTGGGGGAGATGTCAGGAAGCCTTTTAGGAATTTCTAATAGCCATAACATATTATATTATAAAAATTCAGAAAATATATGAATATACATCTAATAAAGGACACATGTAACCTAACAAGCGATTAGTAATAGTGGGCACAACCACTCCAACCACCTTCGTATTGTATGAATACTGATAGATAAAGATAAACTCCACAATTATGTTTCATTTATTGAGTTAATTGTGTGTGATTTGATTTCCATAATGTAGTCTATTCTTGACTGCTTGTGTAATTTAGAATATTACAACATCTATTATTATCAAATAAATAATTACATAAATGAAGTGCTACTTATGGACCATCTTCTTTCACTTTTGTGGATTTAATCACTACATTTACAAATCCAGGGATTTTCTTCTCTTCCTTTAGTTTTGATGAAATGGTGGTAATGCCATTATCTTGATGCCCATAATCCTTCACATGGATATTCTATGCAATCTCATTCTCCTTCGGGATACAATAGTTTCCATATTCACAACAAAAATTTATGATAGAAACATGTTCATGTTTGTCCTATGCTTCCATAAAATTCAAGGATTTTTCATATTCAGCTTTGTCATCTTCCTCTACAACCCTTCATATTCTTGTGGGCTTGTCATCCTCTTGTATTACAAATTTCTCCACTATTGCAAGGTATTATACAATTGTTGTTGTGCCTTTCACTATAGTCTCTCCTCAGATCATTCTTTTGAAATTTAAAATTTATTCATTGCTACATTCTCCTTCATCCCTTGAAATAGTTACTACCTTGAATTAACTTTCATTTTCTACAGCCTCCCCATGTGTTGGAATCTCCTTTTATTTTACAATTGTGTCAATGGTGTCCATTTCATCACTTGTAGAGACAATATTTCCCCTTCTTCCTTTCCTTGTAGCTACACACTCAAAATATTTAGATGTATTAATTACATCCATGAAACTTATGGATATGTCCTAGAAGCACTCCCCATCCTGAGATGCATAAATAATATTGCTTGGAGATCTTCCTTCACCTCCTTTACATATGAGGTTTATTCAATTTGTTTCCCTTCTTACATTTGGAAGCCTTCCACCTAAAAATTGACTTCAAACTTCACACCCCTATTGTCGTTATCTTCTTTAATCCAAGTTATGGCTATCATATTCAACATTGGCATCATAGATTGTTATTTCCTTCATTGTTACCAAATTAAAATATCCACCATTAATATTTCCTAATTTGACTTGGAATCCTTGTTCTTTCTATATCTTAGCATGGACATATTCCTCACATTCTATAGTTATAAAATTGGTAGTTTGGCCGTTACTTGCTACCCTAAGCTTGCTACTAGATCCTTTACATGTAAATTAATCCATAAACAAATTATAAAATAAAATTTGGTTTCCCCAAGTAACCTTCTCTAACATCTTATCCTCCTTAATGAAACAAATGATGGTCTTAATAACACCATCTCCTTCACCGCCCTCTTTAGCTACTAGGAGGTATTCACTTACCTTTTTCTCCATTTCAAAATGAAAATTGTATTTCTCTACATGGCTAGGTCCCTCGTCTAATCACTACTTTTCATCTATCAATTCCTTCACAAGTTTATCCTCTTGTTTTTGTGTCTTAGGATTTGACAGGCTTTTCCTCTTTTCTTATTCTTTATAGAAAGTTATAATTCCTTTAGAATAACCATTGCACCTCTTCTTATAGTGCCTTCTCAAATTCTAATAATGTTTTATGGTGTTTCCAATAGATCTTCTTTAGATGGTTCAACTCTTAGAGCTTCCTCCTTGATGCCCAATTGTCTATAAAACTTCCTCACATCCCTCTTTGTGAGATCCATATTCATTCTTGAATTGGTGTTACTAATGGTTTTCTATTCATTAATTTTACTTCACTCTAACCCCTTCAGTAGTGGTCCTAGTTGTTACTTTCATGGAACTACAATATTCTTAGGATTTTGTTAACAGTTCTACCTAACAACCTTATTAGTTATTATCACATTAAACAACTTGCAAACTTCAAAATTTCCCTTCAATATTTAGAACTTCAATGGGTACTCATTAGAATACAGAAATCGAGGTTGATATGCCTCTTACCACATGCAGATTCCAAATATTCCCACAACTCCATTATTTCATGGTGTATATTCCTCTTCATTGCATGCAAGTTCATTGGTTGTAGTTGTTTTCTTTCCTCTCCCTACAACACTACCATATGACACATTGGTGTTATTTTACACCTTGAAAGTGACTACCCTATGCTTCTTCTATATTTTTGAGATTTGTACTCTACAACATGAATCTTGTTGATGTGACACCAACTTGGTGAAGGGGTGATTATAGACAAATTGGGTCGTTGCTTATTATACAATGTAGCTAAAATAAGGATCTCATAAAAAACTTCAGCATGCACACAAAGTAATACAACACAATAAGTTTTCCTTTTACCATTAACACCTTAGATATGGTCATCAAAATGCAAGAATCTCCAAGTGATTCCAAGGCTCTTGCTACTGCATTGATTAAATCAACATCAACAACAACATTTAGGCACTAGCGCAGAACCCTTTGTTACAAAACACCAATTGATCTAAGTGTTTCCACTTCTTTCTTTTCCAATATGTAAGACTCTTCTTTTGTTTCATCAATTTTACCTAGTGAGCATGGTCTTCAAATTTCTTAGTCCTCTATATTTCCCTCGTTCCTTCCTTCTTCTCCTTCTCTTTTGCTTTCCTTGTTTCATTATTCTTTCTTCTCCTTCTCTTTTTCTCTCCTTGTTTCATTATTCTTTCCTTTTTCTCTTTAATGTTCTTTCCTTTTGTGCTGCCCTTTCTCAAGAACTTTACCAAGTCTTAACTCATTAGAATCTTTTCTCCTAATATCTATTTCTCATTGTTTTCCTCTTTAAAAGAAACATTCATATATGGGAGGGATGCCTCCATTTTCCTTCCCACTCGAAGTCCTTGACTTATGTGTACAATAGTCTTTCTCTTATATGAGAAGGATCCCTCTTCTTTTCTTCTCCATTCTTCATTGTTCACACATGTGTAATATTTTCCCCTCTTATTTATGAGAATTTCCCTTTCCTTCTCCCATAATTAATTTATTTTCTTCTTTAAGAAAATCTTGTCTTTTTTTTATTTATGTGGATCGGTGATGACGAGGTCGAGTGATATTTTTACTGGGTATATCAACTTGAAGGGATCAATTCATGTCAGCCCAACCACATAGCTCGACTTGAAGGTATCGAGAGAATTGAACCCGTGACCTCTTAATATCAAAGGTGTCTTAACCACAAGGACAAGATCAACTCAGCTAACCCTAGAGCCTATCTGTTTTCTTTTTCTTTTTATCCTTTTCATACCTTGTTTTTGTCAATTTTTTTTTATATCTATATATTTTCTCTTATAACAAATCAATAAATACAAACCTATAGAACAGTAAACGTTCCATATTCTTGATCTTGTATTACTAAATCTAACTATGAATAAAAACTTAACTTTAAATACTGTATAACTGAACACTTACACTGAATACTTATTAATACTATTTATTAATTGCTGGTTGTTCCATATACATGAGCCTCCGTATCATTTTCCTTTCCTGAATTCTTCAACGACAACTACAATGATGCCATCATAAAACTTTAGTGACGATATGAGTCGTGATATGCCGGAGAAGTAAATAATATTATGTCTATTATATCTACAGAACGATAAAGGGTTGAGGTGACCCATATCACCCTAACTCCTCGGCTAGATGGGCTGTCTGATATGAATGTCATCGATGGCTCGACGAAGTGCGCGTGCGCTCCATAGATGTGCTAGTCACAAAGTTGTGCTTACCGCACTTTGAAACACTTTAATCACGCATGCACACAATGTTTCCAAAACAAAACTCTGATTTCGGTTCAAAGAAAAACAAAATTTGTATATATAAATAAGAGAATGATCTTAATTTCGCTTCAAAGGGAAAAAAGGTACATATGTGACACATTTTTTTCACGTGACATTGTTATTTAAAAAAATAATTATTGGACAAACTTTCTGCAAAATCCTTGATTTGATTTGAGCTTGATTTTGTTCCAACCTTTAAAAATATCACAGATTCTGGATCACGTCAATGTCTACGTTCGCTGTCGTTAATGATGTTATCAAATTCACTTTTGAGAGTGTATTTCCCACCATTCATATTTGAAGGAATGCCACGCAGGCATTGGTGCTTAAACGCACTAGTACCGTTATGCTCTACACTCGTACCCACCCCACAGTAGAGAGAAAAAAAGAGAGGACACTCTACTAAAAATAAGTCATGTATAGTTGCACTTTGAATGTTGCCCAACGACTTCGATCCATAGTTGCACTTTCAATGTTGCCCATTGACTTCGATCCAGAACGATTTTCACTAACAACGAAAGTTCTTTGTCGTTTTCTTTCACAAATTTGGATGCATGATATGTAGCTTAAAAAAAATTACGGTTGTGAAAGAAGTATTTTTATAATTGCAATTATTGATAAATGTTGTTATATTAAGGAATTTTGTGGTAAAAAAATTATTGGTTTGAAACATTGTGAGCAAAAATCTAGCTATGTTAAGGGCTCATGCAACATGCCTAGTGCGATCTCCAATCGATTTTGACAGCTAGACGCCCATGGGTTGTGGTTACTAAAGCTACATGTTAGGCATGTCAGTCATCTCACTACTCACATTGCCTAACAAATTAAAGAAATGTGTTATGTATATACTAATTTCGTTGATAAAATCTATGATTATATATATATATATATATATATATAACTTTGATAATATATATTATTATGACAAGATGCCTTATATAGTTTAATACTAGCATAACCACATTTACTATTTTGGTTGATATGCGCCAATCGATGTCATTTTCATATGGTGCTTGACATACAATAGGTGTAAATTGTCGTTGATCAGCATATATCAACCACATTAGTAAATGTGGTTGTGTTAGCTACATATGTTGTGTGGGGTGGATCCACTGACCATGGTTGTCGATGGTTGATGACATTGATCATGGTCAAGCATACATTAATTTTAATGTTGATGTTACATTAACATTACTAAAAAAATTACATTAATGGTTGAGGTGGTTAATGGGATTAACCATGGTTGAAGAGGGTTGACCATTATTGATCATATTCAACTATAGAGATATTGATTAAATATATAGTTAACCATTTTTAACCGCACATAACTCGGTTGACCATGTTCAACCATTTTAACCATGGTTGGCCATTCGGAGTTGATATAACATGGAATGTTCTAGGTTGACTATGCTTGACCAAATATTAGCAACTTTGATCATGCTTGACCATGGTGGATCATGTTTCATCATGGTTGACCATATTCAACCACAATTGACAATGCTTGACAATGATTGGCCATGATTGAAAATGGTTGATGGTGACATATTCTAATTGACAATGGTTGACCATGGTTCACAATGCTCTATAACAATTTATGATGGTTGGGCATGGTTGATCATGATTTACCATAATGTGGCTAAGAATAATGGTTGGTTGACCATATTGGTTAACCATTCTAGCAATTCTAACCATCTTGATATTGGTTAACCTTCATTGACCATGGTTGAGCTTGGTTGACCTTAGCTAACCATGGTTGACCCATTTATGAACATGATGGTTGACCATTATGGGTCACCATGGTTTTTCATTATGGTTGTCTATGGCTAACCATTATGGTTTACCATGGTTGATCATTTTGACCATTTCAACCATTCTAACCATGTTGATATTGGTTGGCCTCGGTTGGCCATGGTTGACCATTCTAACCTTTCCAACCATGTTGATATCGGTTGACCATGGTCAAGCATGGTTGAACTTGGTACACATTGTTTTGACCATTCTAATCATGTTCATCTTGGATGAATTTAGTTAATCATGGTTGACCTTGTTTAAGCATTGTTGATAATGGTTGGCCTTAGTTGACCATGCTTGCTAATCATTGACAATGCTTGATTATGGTTGGCCATGTTTGGTCATGATTGATAATTGTTGACCATAGAGACGTTAATTGACCATTATGGTTGACTATGTTTAACCAATGGTTGACTTTTTTAACTATGTTTTGTTGGAACTATGACTAATATGTTGTTCTTGATGGAAACCTACATGTGAAATATGATGATAATGGAACTACCATAGATGAAATCAATATTGGTACAGGTATTGCATAAATGAGGAAGTGTATTGGTAGCCTCGTTACATGTTCAACTCAAGAAAATAAAAATGTGAAGTTTGAAAAGTATATGTGACCCCTGTGAAGAAGAGTCAAGTACATACACAAGTTTAATAAACAAACAAAACTCGTGAATGTTATCCTACCCATAGAAAAGAGAAAACCATGATGTTAACATGGTAATCACCCATAGTATCATGTCGTTAACGTCTATTTGATCCTGTCAAAAATTACATACAACATTACTAGGGGATTTTCCTATGGTATTGGAAGGAAAAATAGCTAAGGAGAAGGAGATCAAGAAGTTGTTTGTGCAATGTAATGATGTATGAATGTTTGATCTGATATAGAATTGGTGTGCACCATGGAGTAAGGAGAAGGGTCAAATCTGATAAATATTAAGATGTGTTGAAAGATATGCTTGATTCATTTTTTTGTTGCATAATGTTTGGATTGATAACAATGAAATATCTATGGCTATAAGAGAACCATGATCCTGATGTATGTGAAAAGATATATGTTTTCTAAAGAATTTTTATAAAGGACAAAGATAATTCTTGCGGAGAGGGTTTAATGTATGTTGAGATCTGTATGTTATTTGTTTTCTAAAATTTTGCATACATACATGAATGTGTTTTATAGTAGTCTCGTATGTATTCTAAGATAATATGCTTGCTACTTGATTTGGGTTTTTAACAATAGTTTTGTTGCTAATTGATGTAAGTCTGGAGGTTTTCCTTGAATAAACAAAATTATTTCGTAGAGATTCTTGGTATTCAGTATCTTAAAATTTGTATGTTGGTTTTGTGCATAGGAAGCGTGTATATATGAAAATCAGTTTAACTATAGTCACATACACATTCTAAATTGAGTTTTGTATGACAAAGGTTCATTGTATATGTTTTGAAGAATATGCGTGTTGGCCCTCGTTTTTTTATCTCCTTTTGGTTATGAAATACATATTATTTTCCATATTATCCATCTATACACCATCATATCCACCTTATTTTGACAAAGAAATGCATATACATGTATTTAAATTATGTTTTTCAATTATTAGAAGATTTTGTAAAAATTGAAATTTAAGTGCATTTTTGGATAGCATCAGAAATTCCCGTAATGGCCTCATGGTTTGCATATTTGCAGGACACTTGGGCTCGAGCTGGATATATTTATAGAAGGATTTGGAACTAATATTAATTTTACACCTATTGTTACAGTCAAACCGAGCTTTAATAGGCCCAGTCAAAGGCGCTCAAAAAGGACTTGTCTTTATGGAGGATCCCTAGAAACTAGGTCAAAATTCTTATTTTGTGGGATTTTCTAGATTTTGATGGATCTAATGGATGAATTCAACTTTATTGGATACGATAAGGATATTCATGACTATAGGAGCTATTTTAGATGAATTTTTTAGATACTTTATCCATTTAAGCCTCAAACTTTGAAGGCATTGATATGTAGAATTTGTATGAATGAACATTATTATTTCTTTTGGAGACATAATTGAAGATATGTTCTATTATATTTTTTGTTTTTATATTCGAGTTGATTGATTGAAGTTTTAAGTAGTTAAAAACACCTTTAGTGTGCGAGGCAAGGTTGGAGGGCCCCCACACTGAGCTATGTGCACTTCCTAGTTTATTTGTAGTTGCACTGTTGAACAAATAGAGCAACCTATCCTTGACGAAATCAAAGTTACTGAAGAAATAGAAACTAAACCTCATATTGAAGCACTACATATCTCTAAACAAGAAATGGTTGAAGAAGGAGAAGGATCAACTAGAATAAACATGACTCCTGAATGGAGACTTGAATATGAAAGACAACAAAGGGAATGGAGAAGACAATGAGAAAAAGAAAGAATAATTAAAGAACAAATAAAGGCAGAGGAAGAAAGAAGAGTAGAAGCAATTAGAAGGATAGAGGAAGAAGCAAGAAGAGAAAATCAAAATAGAAGAACACAAGAAAATGAGCAAGAAATTAGCAATGATCAGGAAACTACTTTTGGCTTTCCAATCTTAGATGCAAAAGAAATATTAGGAGAAGAAATAAAGATGAAAAACATTCCACCTTCTGTATTGCCTAATTTCTATGGAATGTCAACAGAAGATCTTGATGCATTCATGTTTGAGTTTGATATCTTGTATAGAACTTATGGATATATTGATGACACACACAAGCTTCGAATTTTTCCTGCTACTCTGAAAGCAACATCCTTGAAATGGTTTATTGGATTAGGAGAACATACAATAGCTTCTTGGGATGATATGAAGAATTTTTTTCTAAAAAATTATCAAGCTTACTGTAGGGCTAGAAACTGAAAAGAAGATATTTTCATAATGACACAACAAGAAGACGAAAGTTTGGAAGAATATTTGGAAATATTTCTTTACAATTTACAGATATCCAAACATCATTCTCTCATTCTCGATACCATCCGTACCATGTTTCTAATGGGTATCAGAGATGAATATTTAGACATCCTTAATGTGATGGGAAAATGAGATATTTCCAATTTACCATTTGAAGAAATTGCTGAACTTTGTCAGAAATACTCTAGGGGAAGAGTAAAGAGTGGAAAGAGAGATATTTCATCAAAAGGTTCCAAATCTACAGCAAGTGCGGTAACAAGAGCAGAGATAGGAATTTTATTAGAAAATTTCAAAATAGATCTCTTAAGCACTTTCGGAACACAAGTAGATGTATTGAAAGCTAAGAAAAAGAAAGAAGAGCAAGATGAAATCTTATCAATTTTTTGTCCGAAGTGTAAGTAAAAACATCCACTCAGGGGATGTCCTTTGCAAGGTATACAAGTGTGTGGACTTTGCACAGAAAATCATGCAATAGAAAAATGTCCCAAATTAAAAGAATTGCAAGGAGAAGAAGTGCAAGGAGTAGATTCTCTCTACTATATGGCACTAAGGAGACCTTGGCAACCAATGATGCCTCAATAATTCCCCCAAAATTTTCAATATCCTCAAAAGACATGGAATACACCAATGCCATGGCAAGCTTGGCCACCACAAAAATATCAACACCAACCTAGACAAGGTTGGAGGGGATATGGTTATGGAAACCAACCACCACAGCATATGTATCTTCAACAATCTCAATATCAGCAACCATACCCTCCACACAATACCAACAATTCCAGCAACATCAACCAATGCCATATCCACCTCAAAATCAACCAATGCTAACTCAACCAGAGCAACTTCAATTTCCCACTAACCAACCACCTCCTAGACCAACACAATTGCTAGCTCAGCCAATAGCTAATCCAAGTAACAAGGTGGATAGACCAACATATCATGTGGAAGAGGCAACATATTATCCTAGTTATTCAATTCTTTCCATACAAGATGTCCACCTAAGTTCTAGGAAGCTGTTATAGAAATATTCTCCTCTGATAATTAAAAAACAAATTGAGCAAGGAGAAAAAAGTCAACAATCTCAACCAGAAAAGGAAATTCAGAAAGGTAAATCTATTATGACACAGACTCCACCATATCCAAAGATATTGATACAACAAAATATTCCAATATCTATGCCTGAATTTAATATTTTGGATGAATTGAAGAACACATATGTCAAAATTCCTTTGTTGTAGACAATTAAAGATATCCCGATATATGCAAAAACAATAAAGAAATTATGGATTAAGAAATCTGGTAGAAGAAAGAAGGATCCACCTACAATCTAGGTAACTGGAAATTTATCTAGTCTCATGTTTACAAACACGACCATTGAAAAATATGTTGATCCAGGAATTTCTATGGTTACCATTTTGATTAACAAATTTTCAGTGCCAAATACTTTAATAGACTTGGGAGCAACTATCAATGTTATGACTATAGAGGCTATGAAACATTTGAATATGAACAACATTAGACCTACTACTACAATTTTAGAACTTGCGGATAGATCTAAAGTTGTACCATAAGGTATATGGGAAGATATCATTGTATCACTAGATTCATGGGAGTATCCTATAGACTTCTTTATTTTGCAACCAAAAACAAATTTAGGAGGGAATCCCTTAATTTTAGGTAGATCCTGGTTAGAAATTGTAGATGCTTACATTGGATGCAGGTAAGGAAGTATGTTTATTGCACATGGACATGAAAGAAAACATGTTACATTATATCCTCCCGCTCAATCTCCTTTGTTATCATCATGGCTTGATGGAGAGGAACCACAAGAGCTTCAATCTGTTCTTAGTCTTAATCAAGTTTATAATTTTAGAGAGGAGGAAGAAAATGATGACTTGTTAGATATTTTCATCTCAGAACCAAATATTTCAGAGAATATTAGAGTCACTCAATATGAAGCTGATAGTTATCTTTTAAATGAATGTTTTCAGGAAAATTGCACTATACAATAATTGCAAAACACATTCAAAATAATTTTTCCTATGAATTCAATTACCAATTCAAACAAAAAATTCATTAAGATTAGTCCTTAGAGAAATTTTAATATGGGTAATAACTTTCAAACATCACAAGAGGAAAAGCTAGTAACATTGTTACAAAAATATTCAAAAGCTTTTTCCCGGGATTACACAGACATGCATGGAATTCATCCAAAACATGTATCCATCACATTTACACTGATGATCAAATTAAACCTATAAGGAAACCACAAAGAAGGATAAATCCCATGATGAAGGAAATAGTGAAAGAAGAATTACATAAACTATTACAAGTCGGATTTATCTATCCTATTTTAGAGAGTCAATGGGTTTCATCCTTAGTTTTAGTACCTAAGAAAAATGGGAAATGGAGAATTTGTGTGGATTACAGAGAACTCAATAAATCTACATTAAAAGATAATTTTCCTTTACCATTTATTGATCAAGTGTTGGATTCATTAGCTGGAAATAGATTCTTTTCATTTCTGGATGGATTTAGCAGATATAATTAGATAAATATAGCATTGGAAGATCAAGATAAGAAAACATTCACATGCCCATGGGGAATGTATGCATACAATTTATTACCCTTTGGTTTATGTAATGCAGTTGCTACATTTCAGAGAGAAATTCTTGAAATCTTTGCTGATTTGATCCATTAGTGTGTAGAAGTTTACATGGATGATTTCACCGTGTATGGTATAACATATGATGATTTTTTACAAAATCTTGAAAAAGTGTTAAAAAGATGCATAGCGACAAATCTATCACTCAGTAATGATTTTTTTTTTATGATGCTAACTGACGGGATAGTGTTGGGACACCAAATTTCTTCTTCAGGAATTAAGGTAGAACCAACAAAAATTCAAGTCATTGTCAATTTAACACCACCCACAACAAAAAAATAAGTTAGAAGTTTCATGGGTTATGCAGGCTGCTATAGGAGATTTATTGGAAATTTCAGTAAAATATCTTTGCCATTATTCAAGTTACTTGCAAAATATGTGGAATTCCAATGGAAAAATAATTGTCAAAATGCATTTGAAAAATTAAAAGAAAAATTGTCAATTGTAGCCATTCTTCAAGGAACTAATTGGTCTTTTCCATTTCACATTTCAACTGATGCATTTGACACTACTATTGGAGCATCACTTGGACAAAAAGAGAATCATTTTAATTATGCCATATATTTCATAACCAAAAACTTAACACCGGCAGAATTGAACTACACTGTTACAAAAAAAGAAATGTTAGTTGTAGTACATGCAGTTAATAAATTTTGACATTATATAACAAGTTATCAAGTTTATATCCACACGGATCATTCCTCCATAAAATATTTAATGAAAAAATAAATCACAAATGGAAAAATAACTAGATGGCTATTATTAATGCAAGAATTTAACATTACTGTACAAGATCGACCAAGAAAAGATAATCAAGTTGCAGAATTTCTATCAAGACTACATTCACCTGGTGATCCAAATCCAGTATCAGATAATTTTCCAAATGAACATCTATTTTCTATAAATGTAAAAAATCCATGGTTTGCAGATATAGCTAACTATTTACCATATGGCATCCTACCATCTCATTACACAAATAAACAGAAAAGAGGAATAATTAGAGAAAGTGCTAGATATATTTGGGTCAATGGAGATCTATTTTATACTGGTGTTGATCTAATGATTAGAAAGTGTGTTAGAGAAGATGATATTATTGAAATTTTGAAAGCATGCCATGATGAACCATGTGGTGGTAATTTTGCAGATAAGCAGATAACATAAAAAATGTTAAAATTGGCTACTACCTGTGAACCATCTTCAAAGACTCCAGGGCCTATGTGAAGAGATGTGACAGATGCCAAAGAATTGGTAGACTAGTAACATCAGATGAAATTCCATTAAAGCCACAAGTATTGATTTAACCATTTGAACAATGGGATTTAGATTTTGTGGGACCAATCAACCCTCCATCCAATGGAAATAAGTACATCCTGGTATGTACATATTATGTAACTATGTGGGTGGAGGCAAAGGCAGTAGCACAGGAAACAGAAGATACTTTTCTGTCTTTTCTGTTTAAAGAGATATTTGTAAGATATGGAGTTTTGAGATAGATAGTAACTAATCAAGGCACACAGTTCACATCAAAACTTGTTCGTGATCTTATGGAGAAATACATTATCAAACATAGAAAATAAAATATGTATCATCCTGAAGAAAACGGACAAATTGAATCAACAAACAAAGTCCCAGAGAACATTATGACAAAGAATGTACAAATGAATAGAAAGGACTAGTCAAGAAAATTGAGAGATGCACTATGGGCATATAGGATAACATGGAAAAACACAATTGGGTTCACTCTATATCAGTTAGTGTATGGAAAATAAGTCCTATTACCCATATAGTTTCAAACACATACATTCAAGCTAGCATCAGAATTGGGGATGGAATTATTTGAGGCACAACAACAAATAATTATGGAATTAAATCAACTGGATGAGATATGACAGCAAGCAGTAGAGCACACATCTCTTGTGAAAGAAAAAAGAATCAAATGGCATGATCGATTTATAAATAATAAATTGTTTTAGAAAGGATATTAGGCACTCTTGTTCGACTCCAAGTTCAAAGATTTGAAAGAAAACTTTATGAATGATTGGCTTGGGCCATATGAGATTGAAAATATCTTTGCCAATGGAGCTGTCAAGATAAAAACAATTGACAAAGCATCTATTTCGTTTTTCATTAATGGAAATAGGCTTAAAGTTTACAATAAGCCTATAAATAAAGAGGATTTTATGAGAAAATTTTCGATAGATTTAGATCTAGAATTAATGGGACAACATGGAAATATGCCTCCCATAATTCCAGAAGAAGAAGAAGAATAAAAAATATAAAAAAAATAGAAATATATATATATATATATATATATATATATATATATATATATATATATATAAGAGTTTGGTTGTGAAAATCCAGGAAACTGGCACAATACAAGCTCAAATTCCTATCGGAAAACCAACTTGTTTGGCCAATATGAATTCTATTTTTGTTTTCATTTTAATTTACTATGATTTTTGTAGATATACACTCCAAGACATGTCAGACTTGAGGACAAGTCTTATCATTATCTTGGGGGGAGGTGTGTAATAAAACTATGAAAATAGTTTCAACAGTTGAATTGAAGATGGAATATGAACTACAATTACAAAGGAACCTGGTACATCATTCAAGATATACAGAAGGGACTTGATTTATTATTGAGAAAATTATTCAGAAAGGGATCTGTACCATTACAATAGAAGAAATTTTCAAACATTATTTCAAATTACACCAGAAGGGACATGAGCTACATCAAATGAAGATCATGTCTGAAGAGACCTAAAATGTCAAAGGTTAACCTATAGAAGGGACTTGAACAACATCATTCGAAATCAAATCAGATGCAAAGAAAAAATAAAGTCTCTACATAATCTAAAGAGCCATCATTATAACAAAACACAATGTTGACCATCATGAACATCAAATGGTTTGAGGGAATACAAGTACAGTAAGTAAAAATTGCTCTTAAAATTTCAATTTCTTGTGAAAATATTATAGAATTGTAGACATAATTTAGTATTGGTTATGCATTTTTATCACCTACATTTTCCATCACCTACATTTTTCATCATCTACATTTCATCACCTATGACTCTTAGCCCTATTTTATCCATATCTATACCATTATCCTAATCACTTAATAAAAATTCCATAATCTATCCATACCATACCCTAACCTGCTTTTCTAAACAAAAGGCTTAACATTAAACCTTTGTTGGACCTACAATAAACAAACAAGAGGTTAGTGTCAGTATAAATATTTAATTTTAAAATATGACCATTTTATTGGTCAATTTTAAAAATTGAACAAAAGAGAAAAGCTGAAGTCTACAATCATATGATAGCGCAAATATTTCAAACAACAAAACAAAATGCAAAAGCGGAATCATAAATGGTTATAAGCTAAGGTAATGGATCAAGAGCACAATCATAATGAAAACAATGGAATTCAAACTAACCTAAAGTATGATGCTATGACAAACAATGCATGACAATGATGTATGTATATGGATGAAACTATGATGAGACAGTGATACATACAACAATGGAGGAACATAGAAATGATGGCATACATGGATGTGAATATAAGCAATGAAACATAAATATGATGGCACATATGCAATAGGGTATGATGTGTTTCAATGGAGGATGGAAGAAGACATAGTCATAAATGTAAAACATGAAAGTAAAACGTGAAAGGGACTGTAATAAGTGAAGCAAAGGACGAAATGTACACCGTGGAGTCAGCATGACAGTCAAGGGTAGGCCACGGATGCACCAGTTAAGTGGTGGTTGATGAATAGTCAAAACAAATTCAAATTCCATATTACAACACTGTGTAAACTATTGAGAGGACATCCACCATTTCCAAGACCTAAAGCAACTGATAAAAACTGTGTTTTTCACCATCATCGCCTTTCGAAGGCTCAGTGAGAGAAGGAAGGCATGCAATCACAACACGCATCCATTTTTGCAGCTTTGTGAGAACCAAATAAATAAGAGAGAAGATGAGGGAGAAGTTGTGAGGAGAATAGAAGAAATATAACGCAGTAAAGAGTGTAGGAAATATAACATTGAGAAGAACAGAGCGATAAGGGGAATTTATTGAACCTTCAAGCCAACAATTCCGGCAAATGTGTCAAGCAACCACATTGTGAGGAGGAAAAATCCCGTGAGGAATAAGGTAAGAAACCAACTTAGATTTTGTTGTTTAAAACAATGATGATTCAGATGAGTAAATCTTGGGGTTGTTAAACAAGCTGAGAGTTCTAAAAGGAGTTCTTCTATTATGGTCTTTAGAACTTGGCATTGCCTTACGTTTTGTCTTTGAAACCACTCATAAACGCCGTGACACCACTCATAAATGCTCTGCCATTAGTCAACACTAAATATTTTGTTGATTAAATGAGTAAATGATAATATATTGAGTGAAGATTTTGATACTATTGGCGCTGATTGAAACACAAATACTTCAGTTAAACTAGAAGGAAAATCATGAGGATCATAGCAAAAAATCACGATGATGATTGCAAAGACAGGTAAACTTGAAAACATCCTTGTGCACAGTCTTCTATTTAAAAATGAATGTAAACAGAGAATGGAGAGTTTTGGTTTGAATTGCACAGTGAATTCATTTTAATTGGGTTGTGTAGTAGATTAATTAATTTTCACACTCAGTAGAAGAATTCAAATCAGGTTTTGTAGGGAAAGATTGGTTTAAAAGGCACAATCAACATGTTTTTGTATTTTTTCATAGCAGAGGATAGAGTATGGTGAATTTTTAAGGAAAACAGTGAACTCATTATGAGAATTTTGATGAAATAATTGAGCTATTATCTTGCATAAACCGTGAGCTTATATTATATACATAATGCTTTGCCTTTGGGAAAAAAAAATTGTATGGAATCGAAGGGTCACAAGACACTATTGTATAAATTTTTTTATTTTATTTTTTACACAGTCAAAAAAGATTTTTTTTTTACAAAATAGAGGCAGAGGATTGTTATTCTTTTAAAAGAGACATAAAATCAAATAGAGAGTAGGATGATAGAAACATGAATTTTTTATGTTTTCTTAAACCTCTCTATATCAAATCTTGTGTCTATTTGAAGTAGTAAACTCACATTCTTCCAAAGGAAAACAGATGATTGATTTCAATTACTTGGCAAGAGAAACAAACAAAGGTAAGCTTTACTATTGTGATAACATCTAGTACTTGAAATTTTGTTTACAAAAATGAAGTTAATGACAATAGATGGTTACATAAAATGGTTTCAGACAATATGACATCAAGAACAGAGCCCAAAGATTTTCAAATTGAACATTGGATTAGGGAAATAGTTGATAAACTTTATCAATCATGCTTAATAGGATTTCTTCAAAAATTCAAAGGGCACAATGAGGATATCACAAGGGAGTTTATAAACAATTGAAAACGGGATGAAACTATGGTGGGTAGTTTACATATTCCTTTAACTCCAGAATCTATTTTTGAAGCTTTAGAGTTGTCATCATCAGGTGAACTATACCACAAGGGATTTCATTTCAAGGACAAAGTTTGGACCTTTTTCTTGGATAAGAACAGAAAGATTTATTTTGATAGGTCAAAGGGGATTCCTAGGGAGTGGTTCAATGAACCTTGGGCTGAACTAGTTTTGCTAATTCAAATTTTTTTTACCTGTGATAACAGACATAGTGTTGTACACCTACATCACATTAGGTTACTACAACATATTAAAGGAGATATCAGGATCAATTTCCCCTACTTATTTTATAAAAACTTAATGAATATGATTGAAAGTGTAAAATCTGATACCAAACCCAAAGAAGCTCAAATACCTCACTATATACTTATAAAAGTCATTGTGGATTACCAACTGAAAACTAAGGGAATGGTTTGGGAAGATTTCCTGATTGAAAATAAGAGTAAGTCACTGAAAAAAAACTTAAACCAATGCAGGAAATAAGAAATATTGTGCATTCACCTCTATATCCTAAAACCATGTCAAAGAAACAGTAGGAAACAATTATGGTAGAGAGGGAAACATCTTCTAGGAGACATAAAAGAGGAATTCAATAGAACCAGAAGTGCCAGTCATAGAGACATCTCCTTTAACTAAACAAGCTAATGAAATCCTTGAGAGGTTGCAACAAGAAGTTTATGAAAATCGTGTAGATATAGATTCTTATTTTGAAAATAATGAGTTTGAAGCTACTTCAGTTTCTAAAAATACCGAGGAGAAAGACCAAAATATTAGCAGGAATAAAGAGTTAACTGATAGCCTGGAGGTAAGAAAAATCATGGAAAGGAACCTAAAAAAAGAAAATGAAACCTATAATACAACTAATGAAAAATTGGTTAAATAAAATGAGAACATAAGTGAAGAAATGGGAAATTTAAAAACAAAAAACAATCTTCTTTATACATAAGCATTCAGGTGGCTTTAGGAGAAAATTTCTTGGAAGGCCAAATATGAGAATTAAAATGTCAAGACCTCAATTTAAAAGGAAGAACAATGAAAAGATATGGATTATCTTCTACATGCAACACAATAGGAAGTTTTAGGATCAGAAATGGGATCAACATCAGAGCTCAGGAGGTCCAAAGGGAAAAAGAAAGCATGAGGACATGCTTGAGCATCAACTTGGTGGAGATGTTGGCCCTTGTTTTTTATCTCTTTTTGTTTATGAAATACATATTATTTTCCATACTATACATATATACAAAATCATATACACCTTATTTTGACAAGGAAAAATGCATATACAAGTATTTAAATTATATTTTTCAAATATTATAAGTTTTTGTAAAAATTGAAATTTAAATACATGTTTGGACACCATCAGAAATTCCCGTAATGGCCTCATGGTTTGCATATTTGCAGGACACTTGGGCTCCAACTAGATATATTTCTCAAAGGCTTGGGAGCTATGATTAAATGTACACCTCTTGGTATAGTTAAACTCAGCTTTAATAGGTCCAGTCAAAGGCGGTCAAACATGACCTGTCTTTATGGAGGATCCCTAGGAACTAGGTCAAAATTCTTATTTTGTGGGATTTTCTAGATTTTGATCGATTTGATGGATGAATTTGACTTGATTGGATAAGATAAGGATATTCATGACTATAGGAGCTATTTTATATAAAAAATTTAGGTACTTTATCTATTTAAGCCTCAAACTTTGAAGGCATTGATATGTAGAATTTGTATCACTTAACATTATTATTTCTGAGACTTTGGAGACATAATTGAAGATCTGTTCTATTATATTTGTTATTTTTATATGCTAGTTGATTGATTTAAGTTTTAAGTAGCTAAAAACACCTTCATTATGCGAGGCAAGGGTGGACGCCCCCCACACCGAGCTAAGTGCGCTTCCTAGTTTATTTCTAGTTGCAACTTCTAAATTAGCTTTCTTATGCTTAAATTTTTTATGCTCATTATTTATGAGTATCGATGAATCTAATGATCATTCATATTTTGCATATGAAAGGACAAACAAATTTTTAAGTTAAACATTCTTTCTATCTAAATAATATCTTCAGTTAGAATTCATTTTCTCATGCTTTTACATGCTTTTATGAATTCCTGTTTCTAATAATAGCATTACTGATAAATAAATCTATGATGAAGGACAACTAGGTCCTCTTCAGTGAAGAGCCTCTTTAGTTATTGCCTCATGTATCTTAATCTATTGTTCAATTAGTAGTTTTTTATTTCTAATTCATGAGGTATTCTTGTTAGAGAATGACAAACAAATCTTAAGTTAGAAGATTCTTCTACTTTTGATTGCACACTTGAATTTAGAAATTGTTTAAGTTAGATTTATATTTGTAATACCATTTCCTAAGTCATTGATAAACCATCTTCTAAATTTATCATAACTAAAACCCATATACTATTGGGATGATTCTAATTTCCACTAGCCCAGATTGATAATAAATACTTGTGTTAGTTTACCCAGTAAATTGACCCAACAATGTGTATGGTGTTTGGCTTAACAATTAATGACAAAAGAGTTTGATTTAGACTTGCCATCTTATATTAGTGATTATGTGCTTTGGTAAGATCTAGTTGCAATGATTCAAAATCAGTATTCAATGATTCAATGGTTGGTTCAGTGATTTAGTTATTTAAGGATTTAGCTTTCAGTAATTAGTGTTTAGTATCTTGGTATTTGGATTGAGGTTATCGTTAGGTGTGGGTCTAGTTTGAAAATTTGCTGAAAGGTGGCCTCCATGTTTTAATGGTTGATTGAGATAGGTGGACCCTATATGAAATGTTATGAAACATGGTCCATAGAGGTGTCGAGGGCTAGATTTTTTAGTAAGTGACTCAAATATCCCTTGCATTAGGAGCTGGTAAACTTGAACATGGGGTTGTAGCTCCCTTCCAGTGGGTGTTGGAGAATGAGTGGATATTGTAGCCTCTTGCATGGAGGAGCCTACATGTTGGTAAAAGTCTATTCTAGTATAAAATTGCAAGATTAATTAATTCATAATAAAAGAAGAAGATATAGACGACAACAATGGTGGTTTTCTCCACGTTGGGTTTCCACCTAAAATCTTGGTGTCCTTATGTGTTGATGTGTTTCCTATCTGTTACGGTTTATCTGATCTTTAGTGCTCATAATTAATGAATAATGAATGAAAAATAAACTGATGATGTAATTGTTAAGTTAAAAAATTGATGTAAAGTGTGAAAATTGCTAATGTGCATATACGCAACTTTCATTCATTGAAAGCATGTATACACACAAGTTGTATAAAGAACAATATCATACACCTTTCTAAATTTTAAATTGAAGAATAATTTTAATAAAAATATTGGTTCAGTGCCCCCCACCCCCCACCCCCCCTTCTCAATCTTTTTCATAACAGTCGGTATCAAAGCAAGTATCTCCAGTAAATATTAACTGCTTGAGAGTAGATTAGGAATAATAGGAAGGATAGATAAGAATAAGGTGACAAAAACAGAGAGGTCAAGTCAAGAAAATAGTGATAGTGATGCAATTGATGTCATCGAAATATATTCATTCACAGTTCAAGGAAAATCAATGGCGAAACAAGTTGAATTAGAAAGTATGGATAATAAATGCATGCTTGTACTTGATGATACTAATTATTAGGATTGGAAAGAAGAGATGAATTCTAGGATAATATCCATCAGATCTAATGTTTGGCATTTATTTTGTAATGGTTATACTTAAACTCCACCATCATGACAAGATCTTCAGAATAATAGGCAAGAAATAAATGCAGTCTTTTGTAACATACCTGAATCAATATTATAGAAATTCATGCATTATGAAACCAAAAAGGAAGTATGGGATAATTTAAAGCTCGTCTAGAAAGGAGAAGGAAAACATGTAAAGGAATATTTCTCATAAGGTAAGCCAACAAGTAATATTGTTTTAAGAAAAAATTATGGTGTGTTAAAATATGAGATTAATTATGAAACAACCCTTGTTATATCAGATAGAGTTCCGATTTAGAAGAAGACTGGTTAGAAGTACTTAATCTTAGAAGAAAAATTTCTTCTTCTTTGAAACAAATTAACTGAATTGAGAATAATTTGCAGGAATATATAAACGGGGATCATGATAAATTCGTAAACACTATAATATAATTTAAATAAATTAATCAAAGGAAATTATGTTGTGAAGGACTTGAAGCTGAGATCATCTGTCTAATATTGGATCTAGAAAATTCAAAGAAATGAAATGAAAGCCACTCCAACAATTAAAGTAGAAGAGAATGTGCTTAAGGAAGAATTATCAAATGAAGAATGAAAGTATAATAAGAAAGAAAGTTTGAAGAAGGAATTAGGAAGAAATATATGGAAAAGGAATCTTAGTGTCAAAGACTATAGGCTGAGGTAAGTATTTTAAAATATAAATTAATATAAAAATACAAACATTTGAAATTCCATGATAGTACCAAGGTATAGGACAACCTTCTTAACATTGGAATATTCCCCTCTATCAAATATGGCCTTGGTTTTCATGAAATTGTTAAAGAAGAATTTAGTTCACATGCTTGTGCAAGCAAAGAGCCTAAAAATAACAAAGAAAACACTCAAAAACCAAATAAAGAATTTAGAAGTCAACCAGACAAGCAACAAAGGATAATGAATTTTGAAAGGAAATCATTTGCCCCCAAATTTAGAAACAATATCCAATTATCACCCTTGAACAATAATATTGAATTTTTTCTCTGTCATAACTATGGACACATGACATCCAATTGTAGAAGAAGATTGTTCAGATCTCATCCAAATGGCCTCTCCATAGGAATACCATCAGTTCACAAGTGCTCAACTTATTTAAGGGTTTTTTTTTACCTACCATATGTTTGGTAAAAAATATATTGATTGCAATATGAAGAAAAAATATTATGATTCTTTTTATCCCTTTTTTTGTCATGTAAGGTGTTATACATGTAACAAGTTTGGAAAATAGAAAAATAATGTAGGAAAAAGACAATTATTCATACAAACGACAAGTAGATTCCATATAAAGCTATCAACCAAAAAACAATGTTGTTATCTAAAGACCTAAAAAGGATCGATCTACCAAAACTCATCATATCAAGTAGAAGGAATAAGACAAAATAAGGCATGGCCTTGTTATCTGCTTGTTTGAAGAAGAGTATCCATGGTACATAGGTAGTCGATACTCTCATCACATGTATGGAAATAAGGATAAATTCATCTATCTAAAAAACACAAGTGGTAATATTATTATTGGAAATGGTACATCTGTTAAGGTCCTTGGTAAGTGTAATGTTGATGTTGATGTTAGAAATACTAAAGCCGCTAATGTACTATTGGTCGACGGGATAAAGGAAAACATTATAAGTGTAATACAAATAGACGATAAAGGGAATGTAATTGTATTTACATCAACTTGATGAAAAATTATAGAAGAAGACATTGGAAAATATATATTAAAAGGATTCAAAAATTTAGATAATTTATATGTGCTGAATAAGAATCCAAGATGAAATAAGAGGTCTATCTCCTCTTCTTCAGATTCAGAGTAAAGGAAGAAAATCACCAATGTAGTCTATTGTACTTAATGCATACTTCTTACAGGGCCTGCAAAAGTAAATGCGAGGTACATAGCCTCATGGAAAGCTGTTGATGACTATCAAGTCCACAAGATAAATGGTGTATGATCTTAGGGGGAATCATGCATGTGTACCTCGACGATGTTTCCATATGTTTCTATATTTTGGGGATATTTATGTTACTTATGTTGTATTTTATGAAGCGATTGCAACAAAGAACATGTATGACATGTTCAGGAGGTGTTCTGGCCATGAAAAATAAACATTTTATATTATGTGCACAGTTCTTATGAATTACAATCATGTATGTACATAGTTCTTTACTTATACAGTCTTGTATGCTTCTCTATCGTGATAAAGAAGTGGAAACTGGGGGAGCTCCTCGTATGATTACATTAGTTGATTGTTGACATTCTATTTATGTTATTGATTTGTTAAAGTTTATTAATGATGCCCATATGCTTCTTAGGAATGTATGAAATGGTTTATGATTTATTTCAAAATATTATATTATTGTTGCTATTGATATGGTTCTTTGATGCATTTCTCGCTGATAAGTAGGATATAATATTATCATGATTGGTGATGATGAGTTGACATAGGTTCAGGGGGATCATCTTCTATGCTTCCAATTGTTCATTGTTGGCATTATGGCTTATTATAAGTCAATGGTTATTGTTATTGTGATAAATATTCTTACCTTGATTAATATCGGAAGATATATATGTGTTATTTTGTAAATCATTCTTCATGATGCACTTGATTAAGAGGATATGTATGCTATGTTCAATGTTTATGTTGGTTGATAACCAACATGCTACTCATTAGTTTTATTCTAATTAAATGGCTTGTGATGTTGGAGGTCCTCTTTTGTCTCACATATTTTTTTGTATATGATACCTAATTCGGTGTTCCGGCTTGAGAGATTAATATGTTTGAGGATTATAGATCTTTGTATTTGTGGAGAGAGTATGCTGACCTTTTATGGCATGAGGTTAATGCAATAAGTTTCTCACAAAATTTTATCTTATGTTGCTACTATTGTTGCTTATTGATTCTTGGATGCATTGCATATTTGGCCACATATTGATTATATTAAAGAGATTGATGTTACATTTCCTTTTCTTCATAATGTTGAGCATGTTTATGCTATTTTCATTATGTAATTTATGAATTTTTTTTCAAATGATTATGGTGCATATACCTATATGGAGCATGGTGTTGCTAATTAGTATATGTATATATTTCATTGTTGATATCCTTATTTATGGTTGATATGTTTCAAAAAGCATATATTATCACTCATGAATTTCATGTATTAATCATATGTATGTATATTGATGTAAGGGTCATGAAAAAAAACATTTTGTAAACATTTCCATATTGAGTTTTGTATGGGCTATTGGGATCAAGTCATGTCATGTAAGTAACCACATTATTTTTAGTGATTGATGTAAACATGGGATCATAGAGTCATAGGTTATAGGAGAGGTCATATGTGCCTATGGATAACCATGTATTTTATTTGTATATCACTATAAGGACCAACTTATGCTTGGGGGGAGCATGGTCAATATGTAAACATATTGACATATTTTGTAGTGATTCTTGGTTCATAATAACATATCAGACTTAAAATGTTGAACATGATGGCATGATTAATTCTATCAGACTAGTTCCACCCCCTTCCCTTGATTTAAAAGGGGCATAGAATACTTGGTGTTGGTAGGAGGTTGCCATTAAGTCCAAAGGGGGAGATTACAGGCATTATGGTTAATATGTTGTCCTTGATGGAAACTTGCATACCAAGTATATCATTGATGTAAACCTAGTTATAATATGATGATTATTTAACTACTACATATGACATGAATATTGTTATAGATAATTCAAAAATGAGGAAGTGTATTGGAAACCTTGTTACGGGTTTAACTTGAGCAAAGATGAAAATGTGAATTTTGAAAAGTATACATGAACCTTCTGAAGAAGAGTGGTGTACATACATAGGATTAATGAAATATATATATATATATATATGTGTGTGTGTGTGTGTGTGTGTGTGTGATCGTACCCATGAAAAAGAGAAAACCAGGAGCTTTTCCCATGGTAATTTCCCGTAGTATTGTGTCAATAATGTCTATTTTATCCTGTCAACAATTAACTACAAAACTACCGCGAGATTTTCCTATCATACTGGTAAGGAAAATTGATATATAATGAGAAGGATATGAAAGACTTGTGTGTGCAATGTAATGATGTATTAATGTGTGATATAATCTGGAACAAGTGTGCACAAGGGGGTAAGGAGAAGGATCATATCTAAGAGATATGAACATATGTTGAAATATTTGATTGATGGATTTTCTTGTTGTAGAATGTTTGGATTGCTAACAATGAAAGATCTATGGTTACGATAGAACTATGATCTAGATTTATGTGTATAGGTCAATGTTTTTTATAGAGATTGTATTTAGGAAAATGACAATGCTTGTAGAGAGGGTTTAATGAATGTTGAGATAGTTATGTTGTTTGTTATCAGAAATATCATGTACATACATGGATATGATTCATAATAATTGCTCATATATTCTGAGATAATATGTTTTCTGCTTGATTTGGGTTGTTAACAATATTTTTTACACTAATTGATATATGTGTGGTAGTTTTCCTAGAATACAAAGAATTATTTTCTATATATGATTTGGAACTTAGTATGTTAAAATATGCATGTTGGTTTAATGCATGGTGTTAGCGTAGGAATCAACACTTGGATTGTGACAAGTTCCTGACCAGACACATCTTAAGCTCGAGGGCTAATTTATGATTTGGATTGGATTGTGGAATGTGATTGAATCTTAAATATGCCAAAAAGGTTTCAAATACATGACTCTCTTTCACACATATGAGGGTACTAAGGCTTGATGTGGTAGCAAAGGTTAATTGATAATCTTCTGGTCAGGAGAATATGAAAAAGGATAGTGGGTCTATTGGATATAATTCCACTATTTGGATGGAAAAATAACACAAGATACATATTGATAGTGCATCAACAAAAGAAAACTTTTACAAGTCTTACAATAATTTTATTGTACACCTAAAGATATTTTTTACAAGGAATGCTCATAAATTTTTTTCCATGCATAACTTATGAAGAAAGATTGCTAGGAAAGACTGAAAAAATTAGATAATCATGCATAGATATATCATGAGACTAACAAAAACATGGAAAAGAGTTAAAATCACAATCTTGAATTGAAGAATTCAGGTGTGAAAAACATAAGATAAGTAGACAATACATAGAACAAGTTTTCATAAGTCCTCAAGAGTGCTTCTGATATTATATATTCAAAATGTGTAACACACTATTATTTGTGAAATACAATCAATGAACCCTTCTGTATTTTAACTACACCATATTTATAAAAAATAGGAGCTCTGTATAGAAGCCTCCATTAAAAGTGGAAATCTATTTTTAGGAATTTATTACAACTCTCTACGTATAATAGATTTCATCTAAAAAATTAAAGAGGAAACTAAAAATAGAAATAAGATAAAGCATGGAATGATGGATTTGAAGTTGGTTGAGTAAATGTGGTTGAGTGCCCTTGTAGCTTTTCAAAAGCTGTCTCCAAAAAAGGTGGAATCCAACAACTAAAAAGAGTACCTGTGAACACTTGTATGCATATCTGCTAAAATATAGGAGTGGCTAACCAACTGGAAGCTATCTGACACCTGGAAAAAACTCTTCATGACAAATATCACATTCACTTCATAAACTTTAGTATCATCTTTTTGAAAATACAACCAAAAAATATCTTTTATTCCCCATATACTAAATCTGAAAATATTAGCCACCTCCTCTAAAAACGGGTAGTTATATTCGAAAATACTGAAAATAAACCAAAAATGAAAAACTACTTTCGATTTTCAAGGCTCTGCATCTTCATTATTTAGAGGTCTAATATGGAGGCAAATATTTTGATAGCCTCAGCTTTAGTCACCCTTTTGTTTGACCTCCTTCTTTGTGTTTGATTTTTCTGCTTTCTTTTTCTTCTTAGTTTTATCTTTTGGGCTATCATCAACATCTATGATTTTATCCCTAAGTGTATGGTTAGAAATCAACTTGCTTGTTAATTTGAGTTCGATTTTAGGCCTGGAGGTCTTTGGATGTAGGGGTTTCGAATATACATAGGCATTTTTCCACCATGTATGAATTTGCTTGATTCTCCCTCTTCAAACTCTGATTTAGTGTATTTTGTATCACGGTTGTCCTCCTCATAGGATGAATAGGAATGTATTATAGTTTTCTTCCTCTTCTTGTTTGAAGAGCCAATATATGAAAAGATTTGAGCTAAGGTAGGTTCTTCCCTTGTGATAGTCTCTGACACTTTTCTTTTCTCCTTCTTGAGTGAGGAAAAGACCTGTAAAAGAGCAGGCTCTTTGAATGAAGTATAATTTTTTTGTTGAGTCTCCTGAGTAGCTTCTAAAATAGGGTGTGATCTCATGGCTTTAGGGTTGACTTCATCTTAAGGTAGAACAGGGCTAGATGTTAGGACTTCAGTGCTGACTTCCTCTGAAAGTCCCCCTGTCATGATAAGCCCTCTCTTGTATTTACCCCTTGAAGAAGGTTGCCTCCTCTTTGCTTTTAGAAACAGTGCTTCTATGGAATAGGGTATATTTTTTTTAAAAATTATTTCTACACTCCTCCATAAATGACCTCAAGGTCTATGGTTCCTTGGATGATCTTCTAGTATGGAATTCAATTGCTAGTTGTGTTGTTGGTGTAGATGTAGGGTTTCTAGCCTTCTTGGCTAAGATCCTAGTCTACCTCCTAAAAGACATGGAGGATGGGCTAGCTTGTTAGGGAGTTGATGTATGAATAGGGCTTGACTATTGTTATTTTTTATCTCTCAATTTTCTATGCCTCACATCTCTTCTTCTCAAATAAGCAGTGTTAAAACCCTCATCTGTTATAAATTTCTCCCATGTAGTCATTTTCCTTCTCAAGTGATAAACTATCAGCATCTTAATCAAGCCTCTATGATATAGATTATGTAGTGAGTAGCCTACGATATTCTGTATCCTTTGAGACATTGATAATAGGGATCTATGGAGCAAAAAGGGTAGGTCCATGGGTTTGACACCAGAAATATGGGCTAAAAACCTCATTTGGTACTTGTGAATGGTCGAAAAACTTCCTTCACAAGTTATGTAGCATGGGAAAGTAGTAATGAAATGAAGCCATTCAGGTTTAAATTATGAAATGTGTATGGTAGGATTCCATCCAATGTGTTCATGCTCGGGCTTTAAATAAAAATTTGCATCAAATATAAGAAGAGTTTTATTATTCTTATGCCAAGACTCCTTGTTGCAGAATTCTGAGTTGCCCTTGAAATGATGGTTTATGTAATGTTGAATGTATGACACCCAATCCTAACCTTCTCTCCATCAAAGGTCTCAGCAAACGCTTGAGCGATGACCACATTCTCACCGAATAATTTCCTTAAGAATTGGTACTAGCCTTCTGTATTGAACTCAGCCTTAGCACGACTATCCACAAAGCGAGTGTTAGCTGGCTTAGAACGGTTTACATTACCTCCTTTTTCCATATTTTTTTATGTTAACCTAACCGCCAACACAGTTGTAAAATAGGGACTAGCCTCCATGAAACCCTACTTGCTGTCACCTATTAACAAATGATTTAAAATGGAGAATAAAATTGCTAATTGAAACTGTCACAAGAGTAGATAGAAATAGGTTATGCATGCCCTAAGAATCAGTAAATAAGGATGAAACGAACATAGGAATGATTTAAAACTACCGCCAACTCATTTCACCAACACCATCACATATCTTCATTATTGCTACTCGTACTGCACTTTTGACACCTACACCCTTTAATGAGTAGAAATACTTTTGCATAACCTTAGCATAAAATGATCACCCTTTTAATACATATTCCAATGAAAAACAAAAATTATTTAGATACATAACACCTTTTACTTCAACATCTCCTCAATCCTTGAATAGAAATGCTGGCTTTAGTTGAATAATATTTCCTCTGCTCTCTGACAATAATTTATAGATAATTACTACCTTTCTGAGAAAGAAAACTTATCTTGTACAAACCATAGATTTTGAAAAAGATAATTGTTTCTCATGTAGAGAACAAATAATTCTTGTGTTATTCCAAATAGAACTCATGATTCTAATATTCTGTCATTGACCTTAGATAATAAATCATGGTGAAATAATAAGACCCTTTTTTAAATGGAAACTTATGACTTTAACCACTGAAAGTAGTTAAAAGACCTACTTAAAAGAGAATTTACCATATCGACCTTCTAACATAAACAGAGTATTAGAATGACAATTCCTTTTGAATTTTATTAAAAAGTGACAAAGACTTATACAATTTAATCCTCCAGGGCTCTTCACCATAATTAAGGAGACAAAAGAGGGTCAAAGACACAACTTATAATGACGACCAGACTTCAAAATAAAATTTTGAAAAATTGCAGTGCTAACACTGGTTCCTATTAGGGAAGAAGTCCTCCTTGTGAGGCTTCAGGGACTATAGATTCAATGCCTTTAACTTCTAGGACTTTCAAATTATAGAAGCTAGCGAAAGAAACTGACTTTTATTGACTGTAATGAGACTGAATCTATTTACAAACATATACACCCTTGGAATGAATTCTAATTGAACAACAACACTCTGTATATTTACAATGGAGGGATTGACTGACTCAATAGATAAATAAATTTTTTAGATAATGACCATTAAATAGACCTCCATCTAGTTGATCATCATCTAAATGTTTAAGAAGAAATGTATTATTTTCCAGAACTTGAGAAACCTTGAATGGTCCAAACCACAAATTATCAAACTTACCATGCTTGCCATGGTCTTCTCTTCTTGCATTTCAGTGCAATACCAAATCATATTCCTAAAATGTTTGTTGCTTCGCGCTTTTATCAGAGATAGCTTTTAATTTGGCCTTGTATTTCTCTGTTTTTTCCATCAAGTATTCTCAGCTTTGATGAATTTCTATCAATTGCAGAATCCTTCTTTGCATGGGGTTTGAATGATCAATTTCATCCTATAAAAACTTCATGACAAGCCTGACAAAATGTAATGTCATGACAGCATCAACACCATAAACAAGCTGAAAGGGAGAAACTTCAATTGATATTTTAACACTTACCCTATCTTCCCAAAGAGAATTAACTAGCTGAGTATCCCAATTTCTTTTGTTTTCAGTCATCATTATTTTTATAATTCCTACCAAAATTTTATTTGATGACTCATCTAGCCCATTAAATTTGGGGTAATAAAGTGTAGAATGAGTCAACTGAATATTATACTTCTAAAAAAAAATTGTTCATCTTGGCATATTTGAAATCCATTGCGTTGTCAGTCACCAACCTCTGAGGGCAACCAAATCTAGACATAATATTTTTGAATAGAAAATTAATGATTACCATGTCGATGGAATTTCTAGTTGGAATGGCCTCAATCCACTTGGTGAAATAATTTGTGGCTATAAGAATCCACCTGTGTTGTCCCGATGATGGTGGATGAATCTCACCAATGAAATCTATCCCCCACTGCTGGAAAGGAGCATCTGCTAGAATGGGGATCAGAGGTAGTGGGAGTATCTTTTTCTTACCAATGAACTTTTGACATTCAACGAAAGCTCTGACTTCAGCAAAAATATCAGAAAAAAAAGAGTTGGCGAGTAATAGCCAACTCTTAAAATCTTGTTTGCAGTGGCCTTCTAGTAAAAATTTCCTCTACATACCCCTGCATTTATTTATGTTATAAATTCCTTGGAATCATCCTCATCTAGACATCTCAACAAAACTCCTACAGTGAATTTCCAATAAATTTGATTCTCCATTATGCAATATTTGACAGCCATCAACTTAAATGCTCTCCTCTTTGACTTTTCCACTTTTGGAGGACAACTGAAATTTAACAAAAAGTACACTATATCCTTGTACCAATTGGAATAAAAGATGTCACGATAATCAATTGTACCTTCTTTTTCTATTTCTTCAGCTATTTCCACATTCAAATTCAGAGCTTTACAATTTTATTCTTCCATTAAGCATGCTAAACCATTTCCTTTTATCAACTTAGTAGGTCTTATTTCAATGTCAAATTCCAGAATTTTTTCAACCATCTTCCCCTCCTACCATCTATATTGGGCTGCAACAATAAATCCTTGACAATAATGTTTGGTACGAAAGCAATAATCTTAGAATGCAACACATAAATTAGAAAAGACTTAAGAGAATTCACCAGTGCATATGATTTTTTTTCAACCAATATCTATTTTAATTCAGCATCCGTTAATGCACGACTGAAAAAAGAAATTGGTTGCTCCAAGCCTTCCTTGTCCTTTTGAAGTAAAAGTGTTGCAATAGTTTCTTCATTCATCAGATGATCATCAAACCGAAATTTTTACTAGAAGGCCACTGCAAACAATATTTTCAGAGGCATAGGAAATTCAAGAGCACTTGCTGCAAATTTTTTAGATGATCATGATCAAATTTTGAAAATACTATTATATCATCTAAATAAATGACAAAAAATCTTTCATTTTCTCCTGCAAAGGCAATATCCATTGCCCGTTAAAATTTTTCACCTTCATTCATCAAACTGAAAGGCATCTTATTGTACATGAAATCTCCCCAGGTTGTAGTAAAATTTATTTTCTCCCTATCCTACTTGTCAACTGAGATCTGATTGTATCTTGAAAATCCATCTATCATTGACATTATCTTTGAACCTACAACTGTCTGCAAAATATGATCCATTTTGGGTAAAGGGTAATTATCCTTTAGTGAACACCAGTTCAAATTACGAAAATCAACACAAATCCCGATTTGGCCATTTTTCTTTCAAACTAGGACTATATTAGCTACCCAATTGGATTATCTTAAAGAAAGAATTATGTTGGCTTCCCACATTTTTTTTAATTTCTTTTTCAATAATAGAGAGCAACATAGAATTGATATGCCTTATCTTTTGTGCCACATGTTTAGCTTTTGATTTGAGAGGGATTTTATGCTCCGTTATGCTTCTATCATATTTTTTCAAATCACTATAAGACCAAGAAAAAATATTTGCATACTGCTTCAACAACTGGACATATTTAGTTCTAGTTTCTTCAGGAATATATTTAGAAATTTTAACATATCTAGGCTAATTTTCATTACCAATGTTGAAATCAACTGTACTTTCTCCATTTGTCTCACTGTACGGCTTAAAAAGGACATCATTATTGTCAAAAAACCTTTCTAAAGGGACCAAGCCTTTAGTAATGAATTTTGTTTTCAGCTCAATAATGTGTTTTCCAGCCAAAGTCTTTTTGAATGACTTTTTGTCCCGACCTTCAGCTATGTATTGTTCATTTTCAATTTGAATATTTGAAAACTCCTCCATACATTCCAAAAAATTTTGAATTTATTTATCATCTTCAAACACTTTATAGTGTTTGATATTGTAAAGAATGGAAGGTCTGTTTTTAATTTGAATATCATAAGTAGCTTTGAGATCTAGAGGGAACTTAAAATTACTGGCAACAATGGCCAATGAATCTGCCATTTCATTTTCTTCTCTGGAAAAAAAAAACAAATTGAATACTAAAAAATAATGTTCAATCAAATCCCAGACTTCATTTCTCTAATTCCTCAGTTTTGAATTTTTAACTTGATATTTATCTCTCACCTGTTGTACCACAAAATCTGAATCACCAAAAAAAATCAACTGCTCTGCTCCCAAATATTTTGCTACCTTCATTCCCAGAATTAGTGGTTCATATTTAGTAGTGACAACCTACAACTTATATGATAAACTCACTACCTTCTGAGAGAGGGAAATAATAATTATACCAGCTCCTGATCTTTCTCTTGACGAGGCTCCATCAAAATGCAATTTCCAGATTTGTCCAACTTCTGAATTTTTCTATTTTGAGGTGAGTAACTATAGTTTTTTATTAATTTCAGGCTGAAAATGACTGTCATTAGCAGCAAGATGAAAAATAGATGACCCTAACTCCTTCTCTTCTACATATATAGGATGATTTGATGGATTTTTCTCATCACTTATGATGTAATCCATTTGTGTTTCTCTATACAACCTCCTAAATTCTCCTCCAAAAACTGGGATAGTGGCATATGTCATATTCATTTGAAGAGTGCCTCCTAGCTTCTTAGACCAAGATATGGAAAGGAGAATTCCAAATCTTGATGGTATATTAGCAACTACTGTGTCCATCACCAAACTCTTCATAGGAAGCTCGGTAAGAGAAATTATCAAGTCTTTTATCACCCAAAAACACTTGACCCTTTTGGAGTCAAAAGTGTAGAGGTCAAGTCCTAATTCATCCATCACTTTCTTAGGCATCAGATTGTGAGAGGCCCCAGAATCTAATAGGCAATTATGCAGCAATTTATTATGAATGTTGAGTGAAACATAGAAAGGTGGAGAATTATCATCATTTTGATCTTGGAAATGGCTACCTAAAAATATAGTAGGATGTTCATCATCAATATTGAAAGGGATGGTTGAAGAAAAAATTTCAAACATTCTCTATAAGCTGGATTTTTCAGTAATTCTAGGACTGGGATTGGAATCTTGATTTTATTCAATTCATACTTAATATTGAAATTGAGTGGAGTCAAATATTTATTTTCGGCTGTTGTTTTCATGATTGGAGCAAGGTTGGTGATGAAGAAACATCATTAACCTTTTATTTTTTCTTGGCAACAATTTTTTTAGCATCTTGTTTTTGTTGAGGCTATTGGACAATGCCTTTGACCTCAAACGATAATTTCTCATCTGATTTTCAGACTTTTTTATTTTTATTTTGAGCATGAATATGAGCTTCCTGATCATCTGAAAATAGATTTATCCTAGAATGATCTTCATATTCCTATAAATTTAAACATTTTGATTGTGATGTCTCTCCAAGAAGATTGATTTCTTCATCCTCCACTTCTTTTTCTTGCTGATTTTCTTCAGCAAAATTATTCAGTGGAGGCTGAATATTTTGATCATCAGGATTTCTCCTTGGGTGTTGTAAAATATTTTGGGGCTAAAAAGGTATCCTAAAAGGAGCCTAATTTCTGTTTCCTTCATTTTGGAAGGGCCTAACAGCTGGTTTGTTTTCTAACTCTAGTTTTTTCATTCTAGAAGAAAGATATTTAATCAAGTTAGAAATCTGATATAGATTTTATTCAGCTATGAAAGTTTTAGTGGAGGAAGATGGTTTCTCCTCTTTCATTTTCTTTTTATCTTTTTCCCCCTTCCCTTCTTTAATTTTTATCTTGTTTGAGGCCATAAGATTGGATTGCACTCCAACAGTATCCTCCTGCATACCCACCAATGTTTGTGTCTTCTCATCTCTCAACCATAGTGAAAAATTGGAGTCTAAGGCATTGGAAAAGGTAATCATTGTTGTGGTTTTAGGTGGTTTTAACCTCTATAGTAATATTTTGATAAACATTATTAAACCTCTTTGTGAAATATTCCAATGACTCATCAGTCTTCTTCTTTAAAGCCCAACATTTTGTGAGATAATACAAGTAATCTTTTTTATCATCACATTGTTTTATAAACACTTGTTCCAAGTCATATATTCCTGTTATTTAGTTGGGTGGAAAATTTATGAACCACTTCCTAGCTTCTCCATCTAATCTTTGAACAAAAATTCTAGACCAAACATCTTCATGTTCAATGTTTTGGTTATCATCATAACTATAGAAGGAAACTAGGTGTTCTTTAGCAAACACTCCTTCTGCCTCTCCTGTGTATTTGGGAAAATATTTCAGGTAATCCCCTTGAGGAAGAGGATGAAAATTTTGAGGAAGGAGTGCCACATATATTGTAGCAACAATATATTTCATCCTTGGACGAGTAGGATGAGCCATGACTTGCTGATGTACAAATGGAAAACTTGTTGATACAGAGGTTCGAATACTAGAAATTTCAGCTTGTGGTGTTGAAAATAATGTATTTTCAAAGAGATGGACAAAAAAAGGTTTTATTTCAAATTATCTGAGAGAATCAGTTTCATATGTTGATTCTTGAAGGATTGAGGCAGCTTCAAGTCTGTTTTGTTGGGCCAAAAATTATAAGAGATTGAAAGTCAAATTTTTAGGAGGGTTATCTCCTCTTTTCTAAGAAGAAGATGAGTTGACAACTAGGTTTCGAGACAAAGGAAAATACTCCTGTTGTGGAATAAAATAATACTGATATTTAGGATGATTTTGGAGAAAACTCAAAAAAAAAATTATGTCTTCCTCAGTTAAAATAGCTCTATCTATAAAAGGTGCAATTTCCAACACTTTTCCTAACTCCCATTCTATCAGTACAAAGACTTCTAATTTTTTATTTTCTTTAATGATACCTAAAGATTCTTATTTCATTGGAATGATATTTTTTTATGATTTACTAAGTAACGTTTGAGATATACTTTTAACTAAACCTAATATAACATCATCAACTTTTATTTTAATTGAAGCAGTTTCAACTTGAATTTTTTCAGGAGATTGCTTTGGAACTGAAATTTATTTAGGTTGTAAAGCACATGACGCTACCTTTTCTTTTGGAATGTATTTTGTGTGCATATTTTAAATTCAATGTTGCACAACTTCAGCTAATTTCTACTTCCCTCTAGCTTCCTTTATTATATTCTCTAGGTCAGAAACTAGAATCACAAGAGGTGATCTTTGACTTCTTCTTCTGGTAGGCAGTCTTGAAACCCCTCATCCTCTTTATGGAGTTACCAGGTGAACTAATTACAATCATAAATAGTGACTAATTTTTATTCACCCTTAAAAACTAGTACTAATCATTCATGCAACAATTTCGGGAGAATATGAAATTCAGAATCTTCGTCTCTCGGTAGACACACCAATAGATGTTAGTGCTAGAATCAACACTTGGATTGTGACAAGTTCCTGACCAGAAACATCTTAAGCTCAAGGGATATTTGATGATTTGGATTGGTGTAATATTCCAAAATTATCATGCAGCTAATTGGAATGTTAATTTTTGTTTTTTCTTCTTAGTTAGAAGAATAAGAGGGTAGGGAGACCCATAAATCTCCTTAGTAGGAATAAAATCACTCCAAATGTGAATGGAGTTCCTCTAAGTAGTTGTATTAAGCACCCTTATGCGTGAAAATGGGATGGAGCATGTATACTGGGTAAAATTTTACCAAATCAACAACGCTGGTATGGAGGGAGTGGACATTCAATGAGGAACAACGTAGTTTTGGAGGGAGATCCTTTGCATGGAAGTAGTAGCCTTAATGAGTGGGGCCAAGGGTGAGTAACCTCACCAAGAATATAAGGAAGGGGATGGCAGCCATGGAAAACATGTTTTGATTATTATTTGATTATGGTCTTTTATGACTTGTTACTCTCTTCAGCTATTTAGCTAAGATTGCAGTGTTGTTTAACACAAGGGTGTTCCCGAGCGGGAATCCCACCTTCATTCTCGGGGACTTCGAGTGCCCACTTAGGAGAATTTCTTGAGAATTATTTCCATGTTCTAGTATCAGGCCAACCTACAACTTTCTTCTAAAGTGAAATTTATGTTTAGAGTTGTGCTGAGCTGCAGGGTGCAGTAGTGGAGGGTTTGACAGGGCCATTTCTGAGCTTGTCTTCAGTTGAGGAAGCATTCTCTCCATTAGGAGATCAAAAGGAAGGTCTCACGCCTTCATATAATATTTTAGCACTAGGCCAAGTTTCCATCATCCCCTAGAACAAAGTTCCAGACTTAGACTGCGTTATTTCAATGAGTAGTTGCAGGGGTGATTTTAGTGCTCCATTTGGAGTGTTTTTTTTTCTTTCAGTGGAGGGATTAGCCCTACACTTGAAGAGTCCATTTGAGGATTTCATTTCAATTATTCATCATTTCCAAACACATATTTTTAGGTTCCTAGTTGTACAGTTTATTCATCCCTAGGGCTACATTCCGGCATTTTTTCATTTTGGG
This sequence comes from Pinus albicaulis, assembly GCA_034641835.2. Taxonomy (NCBI): domain Eukaryota; kingdom Viridiplantae; phylum Streptophyta; class Pinopsida; order Pinales; family Pinaceae; genus Pinus; species Pinus albicaulis. Next base: position 857,746,668 of record CM076578.1, read on the forward strand.
TATTTCCATAAACCCTTTCTGGTTTGTCTAGGAAAAGGGTGTGGCAGCATAGATCTCCCTTTTTTAGCCTTTCTTGAGCATGTATTATCAGATCAATTTAATTATAATGTTAAGCTATATTCATATTCACTCAAAATGCGTTTTCTTGGCTTCAATATTTTGTGTAGCAGTTGTATCACTTGTTTTGGTGCTTTTAGGCATTGGAGGCTTGTCTTGCCTAGCTTGAGGGACTTGATCCCCAATATATCGTACTCATTGGTTGTTTTTATTCTTAATACTATGGATCTATCTTTGGCTCACATATGATGTATTTATATTTGCTACTATTTTCCATTATTGTGTGCTACATTGCTACTTTTCCTATTTGGAATATTACAATTGGATTGTGGAAAGTGATTGAATCTTACATCTGCTGAAAAGGTTTCAAACAAATAACTCTCTTTCACACATATAAGGGTTCTAAGGCTTGGTGTGGTAGCAAAGGTTAATTTGTAATCTGTTGGTTAGGAGAATATGTAAAAGGATAGTGGATCTTTAGGATAGAATTCCATTGTTTGGATGGGAAAATAACACAATATATAGATTGATAGTGCATCAACAAAAGAAATATTTTACAAGTCTTATAAGAATTTCATTTTACACCTAGAGATATTTGTTACAAGGAATGATCTTATATAAATTGCCACATATAACTTATCAAGAAATATTTCCAAGAAATACTGAAAAAATTAGATAATCATGCATAGATATATCATGAGACTAAAAAAAGCATGGAACAGAGTTAGGATCACAATCTGGAACTGAAGAATTCCGGTGTGAAAAAACATAAGATAAGTGGACAATACATACAAAAAAATTTCATAAGTCCTCAAGAGTGCTTCTGATATTATATATTCAAAATATGTAACACAATATGCTCTGTAAAATACAATCAATGAATCCTTATATCTTTGCATTACACCTTATTTATACAAAATAGGATCCCTATACAGAAGCCTCCAATAAAAGTGGAAATATGTTTTTAGGAATTTATTACAACTCTATATGTATAGTAGAGTTCATCTAAAACATTAAATAGGAAACTAAAAATAAAAATAAGATAAATCATGGCATTATGGAGTTCAAGCTGGTTGAGTAAATGTGGTTGATTTCCCTCCTAACTTTGTCAAAATTTGTCTCCAAAAAAGGTGGAATCCAGCAATTGAAAAGAGTACATGTGAACACCTGTATGCATATATGCTAAAATATAGGAGTGGGTAATCAACTGGAAGCTATTTGACACCTAGAAAAAACTCTTTATGATAGAGATCACATTCACTTCATCAAATTTAGTATCATCCTTGTGAAAATACAACCAAAAGGTAGCTTTTCTTCCCCATATAATAAATCCAAAAATATTAGCTATCTCCTCTCAAAAAGGGTAGCTATATCTGAAAATACTGGAAATAAACCAAAAATGAAAAACTACTTAGGATTTTCAAGGCTTTGCATCTTCATTCTTCAGAGGTCTAATATGGAGGCAAAGATTCTGACCTCCTTATATGTGTTTGATTTTTCTATTGAGTTTTTTTATTCTTAGTTTTATCTTCTAGACTATCATCAACATCTATGATTTCTTCTAGGCTATCATCAACATTTATGATTTCATACATAAGTGCAGGGTTAGAAATCAGCTTGCTTGTTAATATGATTTTTTTTTAGGCCTGGTGCGAGGTATTTGCAAGTAGAGGTTTGAAATATACATAGACCTTTTTCCACCATCTATGAATCTTCTTCATTCTCCCTCTTAAAACTTTGATTCAGTGTATTATGTATCAGTACTATCCTCTTCATAGGATGAATAGGAATGTATTATAGTTTTCTTCCTCTTCTTGGTTGCAGATCCAATATATGAATTTTTTTGAGCTAAGGTAGGTTCTTTGCTTGTGATAGTATCCAAAAATTTTCTTTTCCCCTTCTTGAGTGAGAAAAAGACCTGTGAAAGAGTAGGTTCTCTAAATGAAGTATCACTATTTTGTTGAGTCTCTTGAGTAGCTTCTAAAATAGGGTTTTCTCTCATGGCTTCAGGGCTACCTTCCTCTGAAATGTTAGGACATCACGGCTAAATTCCTTTCAAATTCCCTTTGTCGTGATAATATTTCTCTTGTGTTTACCCCTTGAAGAGGAGGTTGCCTCCTCTTTTCTTTTAGACGCAATGCTTCTATGGAACAGGGTATCTCTTTGTTTAAACTTCTTTCTACAATCCTACATGAATGACCTCAATTTTTGTGGTTCTATGGACGAGCTGCTAGCATGGAATTCATTTTCTAGTTGTGTTGTTGGTGCAGATGTAGTATTTTTGGCCTTCTTCGCTAAGCTCCTAGTCTGCCTCCTAAAATAAATGGAGGATGGGACAACTTGAGAGGGAGTTGATGTATGAATAGGGTTTGATTGTTATTCTTCTATATCTCTCATTTTTCTGGGCATCCCTACTCTTCTTCTAGAATAAGCAGTGTTAAAACCCTCCTCTGTTATAAATTTCCCCCATGTAGTCCTTTTTCTTCTCAAGTGATAAACTATAAGTATCTTAATCAAGCCTCTATGATATATATTATGTAGTGAGTAATATGGGGTCTCCAATATCCTTCGATACATCATTAATAGGGATCTATGGAGGAAAAAGGGTATCTTCATGGGTTTGACACTAGAAATATGGGCTAAAAACCTCATTTGGTACTTGTGAACAATTGAAAACCTTCCTTCACAAGTCATGTAGTGTTGGACAGTAGTAATGACATGCTGCCATTCAGGCTTAAAGTATGAAATGTGTATGGTAGGATTCCATCCAATGTGTTCATGCTCGGGCTTAAAATAAACATTTGCATCAACTTTAAGAAGAGTTTTATGATTATTATGTCAAGACTCACTTGTTGCAAAAGTCTGAGTTTCCCTTGCAATGATGGTTTCTGTAATGTTGAAGCTTTGAGATGAAATCCTAACCTTATATCGAATGGTCTCAGCAAATGCTTGAGCGACGACCACATTCCTACTGGAGAATTTCCTTAAGAATTGGTACCAACCTACTATCTTGACCTCGGCCTTAACACGACTATCCACAAAGTGAGTGTTAGCTGACTTAGAAAGGTTTAAATTAAATCATTTTCCCATATTATTTGTTGCTAACCTAACCTCCAACACAACTGTAAAATGACGACTAGCCTCCACGAAACCCTACTTGCTGCCACCTGTTAACAAATTATTTAAAATGGAGAATAAAACTATTAATTGCAACTATCAAGGAGCAGATGGAAGCAAGTTATGCATGTGCTAAGACTCGGTAAATAAGGATGATATGAACACAAGAATGATTTAAAACCACTACCAACTCATTTCACCAACTCAATCACATATCTTCATTATCACTACTTCTACTACACTTTTGTCACCTATACCTTTTAGTGAGTAGAAATACTTTTTCATAACCTTAGCATAAAATGATTACCCTTTTAATACATCTTCCAATGAAAAACAAAAATTATTTAGATACATAACACCTGTTACTTCAACATCTCCTCAATTCTTGAATAGTAATGCTGGCTTTAGTTGAATAATATTTCCTCTGCTCCCTTACAATAATTTGTAGATAATTACTACCTTTTTGAGAAAGACAATGTTTCTTGTACAAACCATAGCTTTTGAAAACAATAGTTGTTTCTCATGGAGAGAACAAATAATTCTCGTGTTATTCCAAATATAACTCATGAATCTAATATTTTTTCATTGACCTTAGATAAGAAATGATGGTGAAATAATAAGACTCTTTTTTAGATGGAATCTTATGACTTTAACCACTGAAAGTAGTTAAAATACCTACTTAAAAGCGACTTTACCCTATCGACCCTGTAACAAAAACATAGTATTGGAATCATAATTCCTTTTGAGTTTTATTAAAAAGTGACAAATACTTATACAATTTAATCCTCTAGGGCTCTTCAACATAAGTTAGGAGACAGAAGAGGGTCAAAGACATGGCTTATAATGATGACCAGACTTCAAAATAAACTTTTGAAAAATTACAGTGCTAACACATGGGAAGCGTGTATATACACATATATCTTTAAATAAAGTCATGTAAATATTATGAATTTACTTTTGTATGACATAGCTTCATTATGGAAGTTATAATGAATATGTGTGTGATGTTTGGCATGGAATTTAATGACCAAAGAGTTTGATTTAGACTTGGCTTAGTATATCATCGATTGGTTGTGCATTGGTAAGATTTGGATGCAATGATTCAGAATTGGTATTTAGTGATTCAATGGTTTATTTATTTATTCAATGATTCAGTGATTTTATTTTCAGTAATCAATGTTTAGTATCTTGCTATTTGGCATGAGCTTATTGTTGGGTGTGGGTCTAGTTTGAAAATTTGATGAAAGGTGGTCTGCATGTTTTGATGGTTGATTGAGAAATGTGGGTCTTGTATGAAATATTATGAAATATTTTCCTCAAAGGTGCTTAGGGATAGAGCCTTCAATAAGGGATTCAAAGCTTCCTCCTAGTAGGAGCCAGTAAACTTGATCAGGGGGTTGTAGCTACCTTTCAGTGGGTGCTAAAGAATGATTAGAGTTTGTAGCCTTTTACAAGTAGGATTTTGTGTGGTAGTAAGAGTCTACACCAATACAAAAATGTAAGAAGAATCTATTTATAATAAAAGAAGAAGACAAAAATGACAACATCGGTGGTTTTCTCCCACATTGGGTTTCAACCTAAAATCTCGGTGTCCTTATGTGTTGATGTGTTGTCTATATGTTTTGTTTTATCTACTCTTTACTCCTCATATATAATAAATAATCAATAACAAATAAACTAATGATGCAATACTTAAGTTAAACAACAAATGGAAATTGTGAAAATTGGTAAGATGCTTATTAGATTATTTCATTCATTAAAGGAACATACACAGGTGAGTTTTATGAATAATAATAGTGTACACCTTTCTAAATTTGAAATTGAATATTAATTGAAATAAAAATACTAATTCACCCTCCCCCACCTCCCCTCCCCCTCTCAATATTTTTCCTAACATTTTTGTTAACCATGTTCTAAATGTGGTTGACTAATTTTGTAATGCTACACTTCAAAATTGGATAAATTGTAATGTAATATAACATTGTGACAATATTTGTCACATTGCGATGTTGCATAGATTTCTGTACCATACTAATGTCAAATTGTGATGTTCGATAAATTGCAATACAATGTAACATTGTGACAAAGGTTGTGACATTGTGACAACATTTTTCATATTGTGAGGTTGGAGAGACCATTGTATGATTCTAACATCATATTATTATTATTATTATTATTATCAGTCAAATTTATTAATATTAATATTGTTATTATTAAACATTTTAAAATTTTGAGTGTGATCGACCAAAGATGAGCTTAGTTAGCTATGGTTGGAAATGTTTAACTTTGGTCAACCATCGTTGACTATAATTGAATACAGTTGAGTTACGTGACTAAGGATGACTATGAGTGAAAATGTTGAATATTATCAAGTACGGTAAACATATGGTTGACCAAGTTTTATTATGGTCAACTATTTAAAGACTCACTGCAAAAGGTGTGTTTCTTTGGCTATGTTTGACTAATGTTGTTGACTATATTTGACTATTAATGTTAATCAATAACAATAAAGATTTTGTTTTTCCAAATTTGAAGAGTATTCACTCGCAAACATAGTTAAACATAGTCAACCACATTTGTAAGCAAAGTGTTTTAAACCAAATTGATATTATTATTATTAAAAAATTTAACAATGGGTGAACATGACTATGTTTAACAATTGTTTGACTACGTTTGAGCATGGTTGACTATGGTTGTCCATGTTCACCATAAACATCACTGACTATGTTTTTACTATCAATTATTATGGTTAACAATTGCATGACTATGGTTGTTCATGGTTTGACTATGTTCAACCAAAGTTGAATATTATTGATTATAGTCTATGGTGGATTGAATACAATTAGACTATGATTTTTCCACTTTTAACCATGATTTAGCTATGGTTAGCATTGCAGTGGTGGCCTTTTATGGCTAACCATAGTTTTACTTTGGTTAACCCTAGCCATCTAGTATAGCCCTCCACGGTTAACAATTGGCAACTCGGTTTGAAATTGAAAAATGGTGTATGTTGAGACAAATTGGAGACTATTAAAAACTATACTCGAAAGAATTAAAAAGTATATTGAACACATATTATTATCAAGATTTTTTAACAATAATGTGAATGTTGTTTTTTTCATTATTATTATCATTTATAATGACTTATATTAATATTAATGTTATTAAATGTTACTAATAATGTTATTTATAGTATTGATATTAATATAAAAATGGATTGTTACATAGAGTGTAATTATTGCATTAATAATATATTTATATTGTAATTAACGTAATAAAGTATTAATGCAATGTTATTATAATTATTAACTATATTAATATTAATATTAATATTAAATTAATCTTATTAATATTTTTCTAAGCAAAATTTTACCAACCATATATAAACATTAATATTAATATTAGTAAGACTTAATGTTAAAATATTATTAATAATAATTATTAATAATGTTATTAACCATTATACTAACCTATTATTATGATTATAAATCTAAAGTGATATTATAATATTATTATTAAACTAAATATTTAAAAACCTAAACCTTATATTATAAACCTAATATTAAAATAACATATTATATATTTAATATAATTTAATAAAATATTGATGCGACTTATGAGAAATAATTTGGAGGGCGCTAAACCCGACCATGATGAGTGCTTTAAGTATAATTACAATTTTATTTTTTATAAAATAACCATTGACCTGAGTTATGAGAGCATTAGATCTATATTGTCGAGGCCATTAAGTACAATTACAAATTTGAAAACATATAGTGAATTTTTTTTTACAACTTAATCTCTTTGTTGGAAAGATATCTAGGTCAATGTTTAGAAGAAAAACCAAATGAAACCTTCGGCGAAATTGTGGGTTTCCTAGACAACGAGATTTTTGCCCAGTCACTCCTTATAAAATCTTTTGTGGCGGGATATTACCAACATAAGAATCTGGTAGGAAATATTACAGGCGAAGTACTTAAAGGGAACACATATGGAACTGCTATACAGATCACAAACTTTTCATAATAAAACAAGCGATGGGTTTTATCAGGATTATATATATGGATGGGTTTTATCAAGATCTTGGGACCTTTTATTAATGGTTTGATTTAGGAAGTTGGAGATGAACAAGGGATTCTTGTGGGCGTTCATAGAATTAAAGGAGCACCTACAGACTTGAGAATTGATAACACTCCTCTACAAACCCTTCATAACTTTGGTATTTTTTTTTCTGAATCAAATTATCTCCAAGTGGCACTTGGGATTTCCCCTATGGAAAAATCCATATGAATTGGGTGTGTGTGGAAGGTCGACAAGAACATGGACAGAGTTTCTGACAAACTTAGTTGGGTCGGATTTTCTGGAGCAGATCAGAAGGATAAGGTGATTTGGGAGGGGAAACTACACAGAAGGAGCATCAAGGTGGCCGATACTTACAGAATAAATATCATGTAGAAGAGAAATCTCAGAAAACTCTCTTGGTTTCAGACCTCCTGGAAGAAACCCGTTCCTGTCAAAATTATCATATTCACATGGGTTGCTTGGAGGAATAAGATATTATCTTGGGGTAACCTTATGAAACGTGGGTACCAAGGTCCGGGCCAATTCCCTTTATGTAAGGCGGATTAATAAACATTATGCCATATTTTCCTCTCTTGTCCTTTCATCCTTACGATATGGGATTACTTCATTTAGCGACTATAGATTAAAGGGAAGGCGGATTAATAAACATTATGCCATATTTTCCTCTCTTGTCCTTTCATCCTTACGATATGGGATTACTTCATTTAGCGACTATAGATCACAGTTTGGCCTCTGCAAAATCTATAAATATGCATAAAGACGTGGGAAAAGGGGCCGCACATATTTTAATATTTTCCTTATTATGTTTTCTGGGAGGTATGGGTTGAAAGAAACCATTTTACTTTTGAAAGATCTCAGATTTCCTGCAATCAGATCCTAGGAAAGATCTATCTCTTTTATTGGTGAATACAATCGCCTACATGTACGTATTAAAGATGTTTCCATTAGATTTATTCCTCCACAGATATCTTTCCTTGTAGGTTTTTTCGACGGGGCACCACAACAGGGGCAGTGTGGGTGCGGAGTTTGATCAAAATAGACAATATACAACATTATAAACTTCATTGGTATGGCAGCCCAGGAACGCATACAAAATCATAAGTTATGGCCCTTTAGGGACTATTGTGGTTCGCTAGCTATTTACAGATACAAAGTTTTCACATATTTGGAGATTCAAACATATTTGGAGATTCAAAGACTCTTATAGATGAAATGAAAAGTTCTAGATTTTTTGGTCCGCCTGTTCTGGAGGGTTGGAGACGCACAAAACTCCTGTTGGCTAGCAGGCAAAACACTTCCATACAACAAGTCTTTCAAGAGGTGAAATCGGTGGCGGATACCCTATCAAAGATAGTCTTACATGACACTTATGGTTTTATTTAGTATCAATATTATGAACATAACAAACATATTGCTGCAAAGTCTTTCAGACTTCCATGAACAAATTTCCTCGATGCTTGGCGTGTTATCTTCGGATATGCTTTTCTTTTATGTCCTTTTACTCTTTTCCTTTAGTAACGATTTGCAAGATACTGATATATTATATTACAATTCGAAATACTTAGACATGTCAATTTCTGATTATGGTTCATACACCTTGAAACATAGGTGTAAGCATATCTCCATAGTTTTTGGACAACTTTTTTGAGCATATCGCTAAATTTTTTTGTAGATTTTCCTTTGAGAACTAATATATGTCTTGGTTTCTCTCATGGCCCAAGTTGATGTCTGAAGAACTTATGGACTATGATGCGAGATGTACTACTTTTTAACTAATACAAAATAAAATGTTTTTTTCTTCTGAAAAAATAAATAAAAAATAAATAAAAAGGACTCAAGTTTATGTAATTAGTGTATGTATTATAAACTCAAAAAAATATATTAAATACGGATTATTAATATTAAACACCAAAGCGATTAGTATTATAAATTTAAAAGATTAATAATTAATAATAAAAACTCAAGGGATTAATATTAAGAATCAAAAAAATTAATATTACAAACCCAATAGATTATAAACTCAAGAGATTTATATCAAACCCTAGGATTAATATTATAAACCTTATTAATAATAGTATACAATAGGAATATCAACCCTTAAATTAATAAACCCAAAAGATTGATATTATAAACGAAAGGCACCAATAAACCCAATGGATTAATACTAAAAACCCATGGGAAAAATATTAAACCCAACAAATTGATATTGTAAAGCCAACATATATATATCCTAAGATAAATATTATAAACCCCAAAACCAACATGGTAGAACACATCGTTGACCATGATTGATTTTCATATTGTGATGTGATATTCAATGCGATGTTTGACCATGGATGACGATGGTTGAATTTCATATTGACACAATCATTGTCGCAATGCAACATTGAAGCATGGTTGACCATGGTTGAATTTCATAGTGAGACAATCATTGTCACGATGATGCAACGTTGGAGGATGGTTGACCATGGTTGTGACAATGGTCAACCACATTAGTAAATGTGGTTGATATAAGTTGAAGGCTTATGTTAATCACATGCACATCCATAGTAGTAAATGTAGTTGATATTTAAATAATCATTAAATAATCATTCATTAAATAAATAATAAATAATAATAATAAATAACAAATAATAATAAATAATAATAATAATAAATTAATAGTCCACAGAGTTTTGGATAGACGGTGATTGGGTGCAATGTTAAGCCACTCTTTGATGTGAAGTCACCGGTTCAATTCCCCACCCCAATCAGGGTGATGTATTTGGACACGATGATGAAGATATAGTCCTACCCAATTTAAAAAAATAAAAAAATTAATAATAAATTAAAAAACAAATAATCAATTAGAAAATAACAATAATAAATAACTAATTAATAAAATAAATAAATTATTATTATTATTATTATTTCTTTATTAATATAAATATTATTTTATAAATATTTTTTAATATAAATTTTTATAAATATAAATTTTTTTAATTTAAATATTGATTTTTAAAATAATAAATTTTAACTAAAATTATTAATTAACAATATTATATTTAATCCAAGGATAAATAGTAAAGGTTTTGGTTGACCATGTTTGATTTTTATATTAACAAATCAATAATTTAAATAAATATTAATAGAAATTAATTAATATTAAACAAGGTTGCCCCATCTCCCCTACCCTATTTGGCATTTACATCGACAAACTAGAAGGTTGTTTAGAGGAAGCAGGATGTGCTGGCACAATCTTAGCTGGGATAGTCATCATCCTTCTTCTCTATGCTAACGATATTGTTATTCTCACATGATGCCCATTTGATCTTGATAAGCAACTTAAACTTCTTAAGGATTTTTGCTCTACCATGGGTATGTCTGTTAACACTGACAAAACAAAAGTTATGGTTATCAAATCTGAGAAGGACACTTACGATAATTTTATGTATGACAGTAGTAACTTGGAGGAAGTGTCTTCTTACAAGTACCTAGGAATTGATATTCATCACAAGCTCAACATGAACTATAGCATTCAGAAGAGGATTAATGGGGGGTGGAAAACTTATTTTGGTCTTGAAAATAATTTTAAAATGGCAAACCTCGTAATGTGGGATAGAAATAAGTTCCTCTTTGAAACTTTAGTCACTCTTGTTATCTTATATGGATGTGAGGTTTGGGGTTGTAACATCTCTAGAGAATCCTGGAGAAATATTGAGCAAATCCAGAAGCGTTTTATAACGTATAACCTTAAAATTAAAAGAAATACACCCTATCCTATTCTCCTTATAGAAGTGGGTCTTTCCCCTATCGAGAGCCTAGCTATGACTAGGTTTCTGTTGTACAAGCACAAGCTCAATAGCATAGGGGAACATAGAATTCCTAAGCTAGCTTTAAATTCCAGCCAAAACCACCTAAGGCTTAAATGAGTTTGGTATAAAGACACCAGGGCATGGTTAAACCATTGGGAGATCGATGAGAATGTCGCATTGCAAAACATCAATAACATTAAAAAATTTGTTAGTTCTAAGTTCAAAGAAAAAATGTGGTGTGAGAAAGATCTAGCAGCTAAAAGAAAATTAAGATATTATAAGGAGGTCATCAACCCCACCATAGAAGATTAAAAGTATCTCTATGTTTTAACTAGGTCAAAGAAGAGAATTAATATAGCCAAGATTAGAACGAACTCTCATGAGCTCCATAGTGAAATAGGTCGTTGGACAGTTCCTAAAACACCATGGATGGAAAGGATCTGCCATCTCTGTGAGAATATGAACATCTAGGATGAAAATCACTTCCTCTTAGAGTGCCCCGCGTACAACCACATTAGAGCTCAATTTCATAATCTTTGTTGCAACACTGACCTTCCTAGCCTTTTAAGATGTCAAAATTATAGTGAGCTCGGGAGGCTTCTCTCCCATCTTTTTGAGCATAGGAATAAAATCTTAAATCAAATTAAATAACTCCCTTCTTTAGGTCCGATAGACCAAATATTGGTCTCAGTGGACGTTAACCACCATCATCATCATCATCATGTGATTGATAAAATCCAATAGACTTATATCAACCACATTTATTATTATTTACTTATTTATATAAACATAAAAAAAAATTTGTTATTTAAAATTATTATTATCATCATCATCATTATTATTATTATTATTATTATTAAAAATATTAAAAATCAATAATGAAAAATAATGTAAATATTAATATTAAAAAATAATAATTAAAATACTAATAATTAATAACACTAATTGATATTAATTATTATTAATTAATTATGATAATAATAATTATTATAATTAACATTAATTTATAATAATTAATAATTAATTTTTGTAAAATGATAAATATTATAAACCAAACTTATTGATACTATAAACCATGGTCATAGTAATAATAATTAATTAATTATTAAATATTTATAATTAATAAATCCAAATGGATTAATAAAACCAATGGATTATAAATCTAGGGGAATAATATTAAATGATGTAGTCTAACTTATAGACGAAATGGCCTTTTCACAATTTATTTTCTAGTTAATTTTAATCAAAATCTAACAAAGGTTTTTAAAAACTTGAGTTTAAATTGAATAATTCAAGTGCCCCAGGGGTTTTACACGGTGCTGAATATATTTATGCATTCAAAACTATATTTTAAACAACAAAAAATCTTGAAATTTTATTCCCGAATATTGGTGAATTCTCATGGAAAAGGATATTTCGTCTATAAGTTATACTACGCCATATTCAACACATGGAATAAATTTTATAAACCGAGGGGATATAAACACTAAGGTAAATATTATAAACCCTAAAATAAACATTAAACCGTAATATTAATATTTTAAACCTTAGGATTAACATTATAAACATAAGTGATTAATAAGATCAAGGGATTAATATTAAAAACCCTAGGGAATTTAAAGCCAAAGGAATAACATTAAATCATAGGATTAGTATTAAATTCTGGGAACATAAACCCTAATATTAATAATTTCAAGAGAATTCTTATTATAAATCCAATGGATTATAAACTAAAGGCATTAATATTAAATCTTAAGATTAATATTATAAGCCATATGTTTAATATTAAACCCTGAGAATCTAAAACCTATGATTAATATTAGAAACCCTAGAATCGATATTATAAACCCAAGGAATTAGTAATATCATTGGATTACTATTAAAAACATGAGGGATTATAAACCCAAGGGAATAAAATTAGACCATATGATTAATATTAAACCATAGGAATATAAGCCCTAAGATTAATATTATAGACCATAGGATTAATATTATAAACCCAAGAGATTAATACTATAAATCCAAGGAACTAATAAGCCCAACAGATTAATATTATAAACTCAATGGATTCTAAACTAAGCGGAATAATTCTAAACCCAAGGGATTAATATCATAAACATAAGTGATTGATAAACCTAAAGGATTAATAATAAAAACCAAAGGGATTACTATGAAACCCTAAGATTAATATTATAAATTGAAATTCTACAAACTATAAACCTAATATTAGACTTTAATATTATAAATTGAATATTAAAAGGGCTGAATATTATAAAACTTGTATTAAACCCATGTTTTGTAATGTAACAATGCAACATTGAATAGTTACAATGAATTGCAACACTGCAACAATGATTGTTAGACTAATTTTCATATTGAGAAAATGTTTTCCACAAAGTGATGTTGGATACATTTTTTCACCATTCCAATGTTACAATATTAAACCCTTGATATCTTAAATCCAATGGATTAATAATGAAAACCCAAGGGATTATAAATACAAGGGAATAATATTATACCCAAGAGATTAATATTATAAACCCAAGGAATTAATAAACCCAAGGGATTAATATTAAAAAACTAAGGGAATAATAATAAACCCTAGGAATATAAACCCTAAAGTTGATAAACCCAAGGGTATATAAACCTAATGTAATAACATTCAACCCTAGGATGAATATTAAACCCTAGGAATATAAACCCTAAAATTAATAAACACAAGGGATTATAAACCCAATGCAATAACATTAGACCCTAGGATGAATATTAAACCCTAGGAATAGAAACCATAAAATTAATAAACCCAAGGGATTATAAACCCAATGTAATAACATTAAACCCTAGGATGAATATTAAACCCTAGGAATATAAACCCTAAAATTAAAAAACCCAAGGAATTAATATTGTAAACGCTAGGCTTCATATTAAAACCCAAGAATATGAATCCTATTATTAATATTATAAACCCAAGGAATTTATATTTTAAACCCAACGAACTATAATCCCAAGGGATATATAATATTTACTACAAATTAATATTATAAACCCTATGATTAATATTATACCCTAGGAATATGAACTCTTAGATTAATAAACACAAGGCACGAATTAACACAAGGGATTAATACTAAAATATAAAAAACCCAAAGGATTAATATTGTAAACCCAAGGTATATAAATTGTAAGATAAATAGTATAGACCCTAAAAAAAACATGGTTGAACATGGGTGATTATCATGTTGAGACAAGATTTGTCACAATGCAATGTTGGACCATGGTTGACCATGATTGATTTTCATGTTGAGATATTTTTTTTTTTTTAATTTTTTTTTTCTTTTTCAGAATGCGACATTGGACCATGGTTGATCATGGCTGATTTTAATATCAAAACAATATTTTTCACAATACGACATTGAATCGTGGTTGACCATGGTTGTCACAATGCGACATTGGACCATGAGACAATATTTATCACAATGTGACCATGGTTATTGATGATCACTAACCATGATTGACCATGGTTGATTTTCATATTGATGCAATATTTGTCACAATACACAATTGGATCATGGTTGACCATGGATGACCATGGTTGTCACAATGTGACATTGAACCATCAGAAAATCTTTTTCATGATGAGACCTTCATTACTGATGATCATTGACCATAATTGACCATAGTTTATTTTAATATTGAGATAATATTTTTTCGCAATGCTACATTGGACCATGGTTGTCATTTTCATATTGAGATAATATTTGTCACAATGTGACATTGGACCATACTTGACCATTGTTTATTTTCATATTGACCAAGATTGACCATGATTTATTTTCATGTTGAGACAATGTTTGTCATAATGCGACATTTAATCATGGTTGATTTTCATATTGAGACAATATTTGTCACAATGTGACATTGGACCATGGTTGACCATGAATGACCATGGTTTACGATGGTTGTGCTAGGGATTGATATTATAAAGCCAACGAAATAATATTAAACCCAAGGTATATAAACCTTAAGATAAATATTATAAAGCCTAAAACAAACATGGGTGACCATTATTGACCACAATTGATTTGACACAATCTTTGTGGCAATGCATCATTGGACCATGATTGACCATGTTTGACCATGTTTTCCCATGTTTGATTTTAATATTGAGACAATATATGTCAAAATGCAACGCTGGACCATGGTTGACAATGGTTGTCGTAATGTGACATTGGACCCAGATACAATCTTTGGCACAATGTGTCCATGATAATTGAGCATGGTTGACCATGATTGACCATAGTTTATTTTTATGTTGAAACAACATTTGTCGCAATGTGACATTGGAGCATGGTTTACCATGGTTTACCATGGTTGAGCATGATTGAGCATGATTGACCATGGTTAACCATGGTCAATAATGGTTCACCATGGTTGATTTTCATATTCAGTCAATTTTTGTCACAATGTGACATTAGACCATAGTTGACCATGGTTGCCCATGGTTGGCCATGATTGATTTACATATTGGGACAATATTTGTCATAATGCAACTTTTGACCATGATTGAACATGGTTGACCATGGTTGACCATGGTTTATTTTCGTATTGAGACAATCTTTGTGACAATGTGGCATTGGACCATGGTTGACCATTATTGACCATGGTTGACGATGGTTGAACATGGATGATTTTGATTTTGAGACAATCTTTGTCATAATGTGAGGTTGGACCATGGTTGGTGATGGTTGACCATGATTATAAACCCAAGATATTTATATTAAACAATAGGATTAATATTATAAACCATATGAATAATATTATACGCTAGCAATATGAACCCTTAGATTAATAAACCTAAGGGATTGATATTAAAAAGTCAATGGACGAATAAACGTAAGGGGTTAATACTGAAAATCGAAGGGATTATAAACCAAATCGAATTATATTAAACACTAGCGTTTAATATTGTAAATCCAAGGTATATAAATCCTAAGATAAATATTCTAAACCCTAAACTAAACAAGGTTGACCATTATTGACCGTGGTTTATTTTCATATTGACACAATCTTTCAAAAAAAAGAAATTTATTTTCTTACTAATTATTAAATTAAACATTAAAATTTGTTTATTTTAATCATATTTATCTAATATAATAAAATTTATTTAATGATTTATTCATGAATTTTCAGAAGAAATGCCTTAAAATGAAATTCATATCATCGATATGGTTATCAATAATCCTTTTAAATTTACAAGTAAAATTAAGGATTACATACAATATATTGATCTTAATTTATAAAGTATAATATTTTATTTATTTATCTAAATTACAATTTATTTATTTAAAAAAAAATCAATAAATTATTATTTAATGGTATAAAATAAAAATTAAATTGCAAAAATATTTTCACACTTATTGTCACATCTCTCTTCTAGTAAAAGAAAAAGTTTATTTTTTTCCAATTTTTCATAATAAGACCACCATAATTTACCATATAGATTTACATCTAAGGAAACAATGCATATTTCTCATATTTTTCTTTTTTTTTGGTTTATATTTCCAACACACAAAAGAGTACCAACTCAAATGTAATTATTTTACATAGAAACTCAAATTTAATTATTCTACATAGAAATAGAGTTCTTTACAACATGAAAGATAAAAATTAATTTTAAACATAAAAAAAATAGAAATCAAGATTAAAATATTAATTATAACATTTGATCAAGGGTTTATTGAAAATTAATTTTCAAAATGTATTAATATATATTTTAATGAATATGTTAATTAATATGCTAAAATATGTCAAAGTTTTAATAAATGTTTTAAAAAATGCCTTAATTAATACAAGATATAATGTTTTAATTAATATTAATATTTTATCAAATATCTTTCGGTTGTCATCATATTGGACAAAAAATTGTCGACGTGTTTCGAACCAACCAGTGTTGTTCATCTCCATCTCATCCTGAAGATGAACCACACTGGTTGCTTCATGTCCAATGTGAGGAAAACTGAAAGATATTTGATAAATTACTATGATCACAAAAGCATGAATTCAAATATTAATATTTTAATTAAAAATTACTTCTAAAAATAATATATATTTTAGTAAAAGTTTTAATTAATTAATAAATTACTTTTAACATAGAAAATATTTTAATTAATATATTATTTTAACATATTAATTTTAATATATTAAAGAAAACAACAATTTCCTTCATGAGAAAGCAACACAACCACTATCAATTTAATACAATTCCTTATATTTTATAAATTATACCCAATGAAAACATACCAAGTATGTGTAGAAATTGTATAGAAACTCTATACGGATGGATTTAATCCAATCATGCAATGTACTAAATCAATATATTGAATCCTTCTACTATATTTGCAGAATATAAAACATGATCGCTCAATCACATGAAAGTAAGAGAAAGGAATTATCAATCACACAACACAAGATGTATATGGGGAAAGCACCAGCTCAAACCCCCTCTATCATATATTGTACATAGTCAAATAATCATGAAACAATACAATGCTTTTCGAAATCGAGAAAATCCTGCATTCTACCGATCATCTCACCTTGATCCTGCTAAAAACTGACTAGCAATTACTACGCAAAATTGACCAACACTTAGCTGATTCTTAACCTCTGCATAGCCCAGCCTTGCTCACGCAATCCCTAGGTAATTAATCCCTATTAAATAGGATAATTAACCTTCCTTAACTTCACAATCCTTCATGAGCCTTCCTCTGACTTTATAATTAGGCCCGGACAATTTTCTAATAATACAACTGACAATTTACTTCCCTTTAACCTTTGGCTCAACTGGGTCGTCATCAAAATTGACATGCATGTAGGTGTTAATATCGAATCATCATTTATCTGATTCATCACTACTTGTGAATTAAATTTAATTAAATTTAATTTAATTCACTGGACCTATCATTAGCTCATCACCTAGTTAGAACTACTTAAATTGATTTTAACTCAATTAATTTGAGTTAAATGATTACAATCACACCACACTAGTCCATTAACTGCAACTAGACCCTGAAATAGTAAAATCACTCTACATGACTTAACTTTTACCCTCAACATGGAATTATTGAGCTAGCTAAGTCTATCTCACTTAGTTAACTGATACAAGTTGTTATGAGATTAAATTACAATTTAATTTCAATTTAATTAAGGGATAATTAAATCAAAAGTCTTACATGGTAGCCATTTCTGGGTGCCATTTTCTAGATTTTGTTTATGGATTCCAATTTCACTATTTTTTGTTGCAAATTTCAACAATCCCTCTCAATAAGAAATGAATCAACCTATCTTGATCCAGTACCTTTGGATTTTTTTTGCATGCAACACTTCTCTAGTGTTGTTTACACATTCAACTCCCCTAAAAAGGAATAGCCTCCAAGCAACTGAATCAGTATAATGCATCTGTCATCACAGTCTTCTGATTGCTACTAGCTACTGCACATGTCTACTAGACTCTCTACATATGAATTTTTACCCTCTCCACTACTTCCAACTTTGATATGCACTCCAGTATGCGACATCTGTCACTCTATTTTTTTTCCTCCTGAATTTTGACTACATCAATCTGACTGATCCTTCCTGCTACTGATGTATTGTGGGCTCCTCGTAGCCAGGTTTTATCCATGAGAGACACGATCTCAATGAACCCTGCATAAATTTATTATTGGGATCAATTATGCACATTTCCCCACCTCACACCTAGAGGTATAGAGGCATGTTCTCCCTCTACCTTTATGGCTTGAAATTTCCCCCTCCTAGAGGTCTCTACTTGAGTGGACTCTTCCATTTGGTTTCCTCTCTGCTTCTCCAATTGTGGCTACTCCACAACCTTTTGAGATTGCCTCTAAGGCTACATGTTGAGAGATAATTTTTCCCTCTCAACCACCAAGCCATTAACCACTGTTTTTCTCCTCAAAGCCTTGTATGCATCCTAAACCTCGAGAGCATATAGGTCCTTGACTCTTAAATCAATATGCTTCACCTGTCCTGTGGTTATGTTTTTAAGGAACACCTTTCCTTTTCTAAACATCACCTCATAACCATAGTCATCCAATACCGCTACAGAGACAAGATTTCTCCTTAGGCCTGGAACATACAAAACATATGCTAGTCTGAGAGGGGAGCCAAAATCCCTTTGAAAGGTAACTTTACCAATGTCAGCGCATTATACCTCTTGTCATATCCAAACTATATGTTCTGATCGAGGTCCTTCTCCTCCAAGTGACTGAAGAGATATCTATTCCCCATAATATGGAACGAGGCACTGCTATATAGATACCACATGCATCTCATTATAGTGTTGGCCATGCATGCAATGAGAGTAAAATCAAGCTTGAACCGTGAAACCAATGCTTCACCGACTGCAACTGCATGCTCCTTATCGCTTTCCTTCTTCTGTGGACAATTTGAAGCATAGTTCCCATTCTCGTGACAATGAAAACATCTTATCTTAGATAAGACTCTCTTGCCCTCTTTTCCTTGGGACTTCTTTCCCTTGGATTTCTTTCATTTTCTGACTCGCGCACATTGTAATTGTCCTGCTGTCGCAATTTTTTCTAAAAAAGGAGCTCATTTTAAATCGATGATATATCCCTCATCCGACCTCTGATTTGACCGATTTTGTTTTTCAATTTGGTTTTTTTTCACAATAAATACAAATATGTTATTTGTTTTTGAAAATTTTGCATCAAAATGTTCACATATTGTCTAGAAACTCGCTGCTCAAAAATTTCCTGATCTGATACCATAGAGAAAAGTCTCTAACACAACTCTAATGCCATGTAGAAATTATATAGAAACTCTATACCAATGGATTCAGTCTTATCATGAAATGTAATAAAGCAAGATATTGAATCCTTATACTATATTTGCGGAATATAAAACATGATCAATCAATCACATGCAAGTAAGAGAAAGGAATTATCAATCATACAACACAAGATGTATCTGGGGAAAGAACTTGCTCAAAACCCCTCTATCATATATTGTACATAGTCAAAGAATTATGAAACAATACAATTCTTTCTCACATCGAGAAAATCATGCACTCTACCAATCGTCTCACCTTGATCCTGCTCAAAACTTACTAGCAATTTTCAGGAAAAATTGACCAACACTTAGCCAATTCTCATCCCTTTCTTAGCCCATCCATGCTCACGCAATCCTTATTCAATTAATCCATATTAAATAGGATAATAAACCTTCCTTGATTGCACAATCCTTCATGAGCCTTAGTCTAACTTTATAATTGTACCAAGGAAAATTTCTAAGAATACAACGGATAGTTTACTTCCCTTTAACCTCTGTCTCAATTGGATCATCATCAGAATTGACATGCATGTAGCTATTAATAGCGAATCATCAGTTATCAAATAATAGAATCAATATACATGCCTCACCTTTGACCCTCAATTCGAAATTATTGAGCTAACTAAGTCTATCTCACTTAATGAAATGATACAAGTTGTGAGATGAAATTACAATTTACTTTCAATTTAATTAAGGGATAATTAAATAAAAAGCCATTTCTTAGTACCATTTTCTAGAAGTTGTTTCTGGATGTCAATTTCACTGTTTCTTGTTGCAAATTTCGACAATATGATTATAAAACTGTAACCCATTTCACAGTTTCTTCTTGCAAATTTCGACAATATGATTATAAAACTGTAACCCCTACCTACAAAAACAGAACGCTACTTCACATTTCGTATCATCCTTGAAAAAAATCCATTAATATTGAATACAAAACATGATAGTACAAAAACATCAAATAAGATACACAACAAAAATAATATACCCCAAACATACCGATATATATATATATATATATATATATATATATATAATAACTTTTAAATCATCCTCTAATTTTTTTCAACATTCAAACATTGTTTTTTTTTAACTATAATTAACAATACCATGCAATCCCAATGTTGTAATTAATTTATAACCCATAACTCTATATATACGATGATTTGAAGTATAATCATGGAATAGTTGCTACAGAACAATGAACAGTTAAATTAACATTGACATATTATTAATTATATTAAGTATATCAAAAGAATGAAATACGGTGCTCCAGGTTACAAAAAAAACTACACCTCTCTTTAAATATCGTTTGAAGAGGGTAGGATTATTTCAGAAAAATGAAAGAGAAAACAGGAAGAGGATAATACCATCAATATCTACAATAAGAAAATAAAACTAAGAATTAAGACTACATACAGGCATGAAAATATTCCAATTCAGTGTTGCTGCTCTTGAGAGCCTTAGAGTCCCCAATGGAAGCCTCTAGGTGGTAAGATTGCACACATAGTAAAACATGATCTGTGTTAATTGGTGCATGAAGTTAACAACACACAACAATCCAACAAGGAGTGTTGAATACACGCCTCTCCCAGCACCGCCCATTCCATGAAGGTCTCTTATAAGTACACCATACGTGAAAAAACCATACAATAATTCCAATGGATATGAATTAAAGAATTTCGAGCAACAAGGTCGTGATTCTCTTTCCTTTGATGAGATATGCGCTCTTCCTTATTTCGTCTATGCATTATTTGACCTCCAAGAAAAATGTAATGCAGGCGAGATGCCACACCATGACCATATACAAAAACCCACAAACGAGGAAGGAAGTTGTAACAAACTGGCCAAATTGAAAGACTACGAAATTCGAATTGAACAATACAATGGTGCATACAAACTGGAAGCTGATTAATGCAGAGGCCATGAAATAGACAAATAAAAGTATGAAAAACAAGGGGAAATTTTGCATGAGGCATTTCCCAACCCTGAGAACGATGCCCATAACCCTGACAGTGATACTCCCCAAAAGTTTAGCACATGAGCGCAAGATCTTGAAGGCGTCTTCAATGATTCTGGCAATGTTGAGGAATTAGAGATCCTCTGGTTTTATATCCATTTCTTCGTTTTATCTACTGTGGAAACTGATAACATATATGGTTTCTTCTTTCTTTGCCAAAATCTTTGTTCCCAATAATTACTGTTGTTATTGTTTTCCTACCCCTGTGCATATAGATTGATGGAATGAAAATATTTTTTCAAAAATATTTGGGTTGTAATTATAGTGGACAAAAAAATTTCCAATGTGATTACAACTGAAATATTTTGAGAAAAATTACATGAATTCAAGGAATGAAAATATTAGAACGTGAGAAAGTGCAAGTCAAGTTCCTTCCTATACACAAAATATTGTGACAAAATGCACTCGATCATTCCTATGTGCGGTTGTTTTAACAAACCTCCTTCATGTCATCTCATCTGAAATATATATATATTGTGCAAAATCTAAAGATAATCTGGCATGACAGAGAAGAAATGGAGGATCGGTGGTTTCTTCTATAATAAGAGAGTAAAAATAGAGAGTCTGAGGGGTTTCAACTTAGCTCATTAAAAATCCCAGTAGGTCGAACCATACAGATGGGTGATCGATGAAACCGTTGAGACACAATGTTAGTTATTAATGAAACGGTTGTCCTCAACCACGTGCAAGAGGAGGATGATCAATTCGCTGGAGGAGGTGGGCATTGGGTATTAATCGATGGTCGGATGGAGGAAGAGGACAATGCTAATCAACACGTGGATGTTCGTTCAAATTTCATTAATAAATATCTGTAACCCTTCGCGCTCCTCATATTTTTCATTGGAATGCTTCCTCTTACCCTAGACCTATGTCAACGATTTAGCTCTAAGGCCAAGCGTATTGGGAGTATTTTCACCCCAGATTTAATCTGGTTCTTTCAATTTAAAAAAAAGTCAACACATGTAGATGCATATACATATGCTTGTCGGTGAATGATCTTTATTTCCAATTACTAATCGATCCTCTCAATAATATTAGAACAAATTCCTCATTCTTTCGTCTTACTTAATCATAGTTGAAGAATCCCCACATCTCATTTTAACAACTATGATGTGAGAGTACACTTTTCCATTTTCAATGATGGAAATGGATTTGATAGATACTAAATGTATCATATCGTTACATGGATATTATTTTAGTGCATAGAAATTAAATCCAACCTATGATGGTTTTCCATAATGATTCATTGTTTGGAATTATCTATCCCACTCCTCGAAAACAATATTATTTTTCATTATAATTAATGAGAAAAAAAGTATTAGTTGTAAATGGTGAGAATTTACATGATAATGGAGTTATTTGGAGATTATTGTAACAACTCTACTTATCCATTTTATTTTATTTTACTATTTATATCAGCCCATACTTCTTTTCTATCTCTTACTTTAATTTTCTAGTATTAGTAAAATCATTACCAATTTTCACTAGCGAACTTTATCTTTGTCCTTATCCTTGTTTGATCTAAACTTTTTTTTCAGTACCTAATGTTTCTAAGGAATCATCCTTAACTTATAATACATACACTAATTTTAATATTAATGGATGTATATAATTGAAGTATTAATACACAACTCTAGAGAGTGGTATAATATATATAGTTACTTCAACTTATATATATATATATATATATATATATATATATATATATATATATGATTCTGAATATGATAATCATATAGTGTTATTAACATATATACCATATCATATTTCTTCTCTTTTTAATGATCCATACTTCTAATGGAATTCGAATACATGTATTTATCATTACATTTGTATCACTATAGACCTAAATTTTAATACAATTTAATGTATGACCCCAATTTGCACACTAACCATCGAAATGATAATTTAATTTATAACATATACGTTTTGGTGTTCTTAAATTAAGACAACTTTGTCATACATGTTTAGCCCCACTTCGTTATTTCAACTTTGTCATATATGTGTATCTTCATTTCATTATTTATCATTAAGTGTAAAACCATGTTGAATGGCATAACCATATCACAACCAAAGATATAAATCATAACTTAGTATTAGTTTATCAGTTTTAATAATATATGGGTGCATTAATTCGAATGCCAGAAAAATTATACGCATTTAACTCTTATCTTTTCGATTTTTCCCTGCAATAACTCTTTGTACCTCAATAACCTACTCATCACATGGGCTTAATTGCTCTGGGAATAGCTGTAGGACTTATCTATGGAAATTTTAACTACGGTGGTTAATTCATATTCCCTTGATTGCGAATTAACTTGGTTAGGGTTTTGGTTATGTTTCAATCATTTGTCATTTTCTCAAACGTTAGTGAAGGCTTGTCCTCCTCTCGTCTATGTCGTTTTTTGGGCTTTAGATGGAGAGAATGACACAGAGTCGAATAAATATCCTCTTCTACCCTATTCCTAAGCCAATATATGACTTGGTAATTCTGGTTCTTTATGACATTTGTTTTTTTGCACTTTTGGATATGTAATTGTCATCCCTACCGTTCCCAGAATCATTTTGGGATTTTTCTATTGAATTTGATTTTGCTAAACTATATTTGTTAAATTTTCAATTCGTATTCTTAATTGGTTAAATTGTTGCAGGTTTTGGCCTTTGGTAACCATTATCCACGAATTTTCCCAACTGCTAACTAAGGTATTTTATCACGCATATAAAAAGGTAAGTTCTTTATATTTTACTACTCTGTTTATCCTATTGTTTTGTGTGGTTTGAAACGAGTTGAGGTTTCAATTCTCTGAAGAATAATTCTCGATTTATAGCATTATTATTTTCATCAATGATTTCCCTCTGATTTCAGAAATTTTCACTAGTTTATACTCATTTAATGAATTCGATATCTCTATAGAGTATTCGTTCTACTCTGTAATTATTCCATTATAATTTTCCCAAATTTTGACTTGGGTTTCTTCTCGGAATAACACAGGAATTATTATTTCTTGCATACATTTGCATTGGAGGTTAAAATAGATTCTTCCCCAAATATCTTTATCCCTCTTCCGAGAAATAGTCACGTTATGGTTTTAATGAGTTTCAAACGTTACGGTGAATTCATTATAGCTAGATTTCAGTGGTTTTATATTTTAATGTATTAACTTTACGTATTTAAATTGCAACGTTCCTCACTTTTGTTGCTTGTAAATATGAACTGGTTATTGTAAATTTTCCACTGTGAAAATTTGTTAGTTAATTGACTTTTTTTTATCAATTCGTGATACGTCTCCTCTTTAAAGGATATCGTCTCTATTTTTCATTATTACAGTGGCATGATTTTTTTGCTATGCACTTACCTTCACAGTTACTGAATTTGTTAATTGTCTTTGTTTATGCACTCGTTTTTTGTTTGAATTCTCATGGCTATAACAGAGAGGGTTCCTAGGGTATTTCGATCTTACATTTAATTACTTCGAATGTGAAGATCTTTGTTTAACTATATTCATTGTTCTCTATTTGTGATCAATTTATTCCCAAGATGAGCTTCATTTAGTTCCAGTTCAATGTACAGAGGTTTCTTGGAATTCTTTTGAACTTACTTTAAGCATGCCACTTTACAAAATTATATTTGTTTCTGGCTACTACAGAGGTTGAAATTTTCGTTCTACTTGGGAATTAATTTTATAATTTTCCCCATTCCACCATGACTATCAATTGCCCTGATTTTGGTTACAAAATTTACAAAATGCATTTGATTTGATATGTGCAGATCCTAATTTTGTATACAAAGATATCGTTTTTCTTGAATTTAATTATTATTAATTCTGAGCATAATATCTCTGTGAATCGTGTGAGCTTGGAAAAACCTCTTTTCCCAGATTTCCCTAATTTTTGAAATTCTACACAGATACTTTGTACCTAATTTCACTCCTCATCACAAGTAAATAATTTTCAATGTTGCAATTTATTTAGTGACCCAATTATATATTTTAATAAGATTCATGGTTCATTTTTATGGGTTTCTTTTAATTTTTTTTGGGCTGAATATTTTTATCTATCATGTACAGGAGGAATCTCAACCCCTTCAGGTTTCTTAAACAAGTATAAATTGAACTATTTCCTCTTATAGAAACTGTATATATTTTTCATATTTATTTTATTATGCTTGATCACATTTATATATGTTTATGTACAAGTGATTTTTATTTCCCGGAATTTTACCAAAGTTATTTCACATTTTTATCAGAAGATCTGATGACAAGTTTCGTCTTCCTCTAGGTCGGCCATCCCAGTATACAGATTTCAACCATTTTTTTCTAATGGTATTTATCAATATCAACTCTACATATTATAGTTAAATTTAGTAAATTGGTGAATTCTAGTCAATATGTAAATGACTGTTGTAACTGGGGATTTTAATTCAGGTATATTAAGTTTTGCTATTCACCTCTATCAGAGGAATATTACATATTCAAAATTATTATATAAACTTTATATATTTTATTTTCAATACATATAGGCCTCTATATGTATGAATTTTTATAAAATAGGAATTATATAATTTAAATTTGAAGTATGTTTATTGTGTAGATCTATACTTTCATGATTTAATTCATATATAGTTTCTCAACTGTATATATATATATATATATATATATATATATATATATATAATTCCAATATCAGTTTACCTAATTAATATAAGTGTTATGAATATATTTTGACATTTTTCTTTAAGTACAGTTATAAGTATTGTTGATTTAAATTGTGTTCTTTATATCTAGAATAAGAGTGTTAACAAAGACCTAATAGAAGATTTAGAGCTTTCTCTTTGCGTTTAGAGATTCTGTGTGTTGGTCAAACTATTTATTCCAGTCTATGTAGCTATACAGAATAATTAACTATACTGTTGTAGTTAACTTTTGTTAAATACATATGACAAATTCTTTCTAAGAACACAACAAACTATTAAAATGATTTATAATTATATATATAATTCTTTCAACTGAAACTCATAACTTAATGACATATGAATACATCAAACTCTCATAATTATAACAAATCATAAGATAAATTTAACAGAGTGTGCATACCAATTATGGTAAATCCTATTTGCCACCCAACTTTGAGGTTAATCCACAGCCCCCCCCCCCCCCCCCCAAACCTCATGTCTAACTAGGAATAACTTATTTAAGCTTTCTGTCTCTCGGCATGTTTCCGTAATTGCATCTATTTAATTTAGGATGTTGTTTTTGTTTAGCCTAGGCTTTACTTCTGTTTTTTCCACAAAATCTCTTTCAAACTAGATTTTTTCTCCTTCTAGTTTTATTTCACCTCTTGTTAGTAACTTTCCACTTTATTGAGGTATCTATTAAATTCTTATCTCGCATCTAATATTTTTATTTTATTTTATTTTTCTCTCCAAGGATTTTTAGATAATTTTGGGAAAGTCTTTAGATTTTATTTCATCCTCATGGATTTGAAATCCTAGTCTCCAATTTACTCTAGTCTTTGCACAATAATTAAATTCCACATTTATTTATTTCAAAAATAATATTTCCACATATATTTTTCCTTTAGGTCCACTTAACCTTTCGGATTCTTAACTGTTTAAATAAAAGCTGAAAAATAGGGATATTACATATTCCCCCTCTTAAAAAAAAACATTGTCTTCAATGTTGCAAGTACTTATGTTTATTTCTCAAATAGTGATGGATATTTCTCTTTCGTCTCATATTCTCGCTCCCAAGTAGCTTCCTCAAGTGTAAAGTGCCTCCACTACACTTTTACCCTAGCTATTGTTCTATTCCACAGCTCAATTTCTTCTCGCTCCAGTATACGAAGGGGCTCTAGAAGAAATTTGCCTTATGTTTCCACATATATCACAGTCCAATCAATTACATGAGTAGGGTCATGCACATAATTTTTCAATAAGGAAACATGAAAAACATTGTGAACCTTAATATGACTAGGTAGATCCAATGTGTAAGATACCGAATCTACTCTTTCTAAAACTTCAAATGGTCCACAGTAGTGTGGTGCTAGCTTAGCACAACTACCAGCATATAATGTACTTTTGCGAGGCTTAATCTACAAATAAACATGGTTGCTCACTTTGAATTCTCTGCGAACTATTTTCTTGTTTGCATAACAATTTTGACGATCTTAATTTTTTTTAATGTTTTGCTAAATCTTCTTCACATTTCTTTCCATTTCTTGTAGTGCATCTGGTCCAAGAATCAACTTATCCTCTGGTTGACTCCAATTGAGCGGACTGTGGCATTTTCTTCCATAGAAGGCTTCAAAAGGAATCATCATAATAGAAGCTTGATAACTATTATTATAAGCAAATTCTTCCAGATGCAGAAAATCTTCCCACTTTATGGGTTTGTCCATCACATACATGTGCATCATGTCTTCTAAAATATGAATGGTTCTTTCAGTCTGCCCATCTATTTGAGGATGGTAAGTAGTACTAAAATTAAACTTAGTACCCAAAACTCCAAAGAGAGTTTTCCAAAAGGCTAAAGTAAAATTTTCATCTCTGTCGGATATAATCACTTTTGTAATTCCATGTAATTTCACAATTTCTTTAATAACACATTGGCTACTTGATTTGTGCCAAAAGTAGATTTCACTGGTAAAAAGTGTGCTACTTTAGTTAAAGTGTCTACTACCACCATTATAGAGTCTTGTTGGTACTTACTTCTAGGCAATCCGATAATGAAATCTATTGAAACCACTTCTCACTTCCATTCTGGAATAAGGAGAGATTTCAGTAGTCCTACAGGATATTGATGTTCTACTTCTACCTGTTGACATTCTAAACACCTTGCCAGATAATCAGCTACATTATTTTTCATACCTGGCCAAAAAATGTTCTTCCTTAATGCTGAAATCAGTTTTTGATAACCATGATGACATGCATAAGGTCTCTTATGTTGTTCATTTAAAATTTCTTGTTTTAAAGATGTCACATTAGGAATATACAATCTTTTTTTATAATAAATAAGTCATTTCTAGTTTAAGGCATATCCCTCAACTTTAGTTTGCTACAATTTCTCTTAAAATTTCACATATTGTTGATCTCGCAACAACACTTCATGAATCTATTCTTCTACATCAAATTTCACACTACTTCCTGCATATGCCAAATTTGATGAGAATTCCTACTAAAAGCATCATCAATTTTGTTTTCCTCTCTTTTAATGTGTTTAATTTCCATATCAAACTCACTAAGGAAATCTAACCATCTAGCTTGTCTAGCATTTAAATCTCGTTGAGTAAAGAAGTATTTCAGGCTTATGTGATCTGTCATTAATATGAAATTCTTTCCCAACAAACAATTTCTCTGCATTTTTAATGCATGTATAACAACATCTAGTTCTAAATCATACGCAACATAATTTTGTTCATTTTTCTTCAATTTTCTTGACTCATATGCTATTAATGAATTATCTTGCAGCAATACTCCTTCTAGCCCTTCTACACAAGCATTTGTACACACTACAAATTATTTGTTTGGATCAACAATTTTCAATATGGGGGCAATAGTTAATTTCAGTTTTAGTTACTCAAAACTACTTTGGCACTTTTTTGTCCACTCAAACTTTAGTCCTTTTTTATGCAATGAAGAAATAGCATAGGCTAATGCTGAAAATACTTCAACAAATCTATGGTAGTATTTGACAATACCCATAAATAACTTTATTGCTGGTACATCTGTGGGTACCGGCCAATTCATGATTTCTTGTATTTTCTCTTGATCTACTGCTAATCCATCCTTTGAAATAACATGATTAAAATACTAAATTTTATGTTTGTAAAAGTCACATTTGTTGAGTTTTGCATGTAGCTAATGTTCTTTAAGTGTTTGTAGTACTATCCTGAGATGTTCTTAGTGTTCTACTTCATTTTTGGAGTACACTAAAATGCCATCAATGAACACTAATACAAACTTGTCTAGATATTTATGCAGAACACTATTCATTAAACACATGAACATAGCAGGAGAATTTGTAAGTGCAAAGGGTAGGACTACAAATTCATATTGTCCATATCTAGTTCTAAATTATGTTTTGCTGATGTCTTCATATTTGATTATGAGTTGGTGATATCATGTTCTCAAATGAATTTTAGAGAAGATAGTAGCTCCTCTTACTTGGTCAAATAAATCATCTATCCTTGGAAGAGGATATCTATTCTTAATAGTTAATTTATTTAGCTGTCTGTATTCTATACACATTCTGAATTTGCCATCTTTCTTTTTGAAAAACAACATAGGTGCTCCCCAAGAAGACACACTTGGTCTGATGTATCCTCTGTCTAGGAATTCTTGCAATTAGAGTTTCAGTTCTAGTAGTTCATGAATAATCATTCTATAGGGTGCCTTGGAAACATGTAGCTCCTGGTACTAGTTCAATTAAAAAATCAATGTCTCTTTTAGGGGGTACATGGGGGATTTCTTCTAGAAATACATCCTTAAACTCTCTGATCACTGATAAGTTTTCTAGAGCCTATTTTTCTGTTTGTTGTCCCAACTCTTCCACTTGTACATCATACACTTAACAACCTTTTCTTGTTGTCTTTTTAATTGTAATGCAAAAATT
The DNA here is from genome assembly GCA_034641835.2 of Pinus albicaulis. Classification (NCBI taxonomy): domain Eukaryota; kingdom Viridiplantae; phylum Streptophyta; class Pinopsida; order Pinales; family Pinaceae; genus Pinus; species Pinus albicaulis. Next base: position 857,777,210 of record CM076578.1, read on the forward strand.
TGTCTAACAAATATTGGTTTTGGTTCCCCTTTTACTATCACAACTTTTCCTTCATCATCAATACAATGTACTATTGTTTCAAAGAAATTTACAATTTCTTTATGTTTCTCCAACCAATCCATTCCTACTAAAATATTGTAGGATCATAGAGGAAAAATATTTAAATGAATTTCAGTTTCGTATCCATTTGAATTTACAGTAATTTTTGTAAGTTTATGGGCCACTTTTCTCATTTTTCCTGTAACTAACTTCACTAACCATGCTTGCTAAAAAATTTTGATTTTAACTTACACTTTTCCACTATCTGTGGATTGACATAACTTAAATTTTCCCCTGGATCTATTAAAACAAAAACATGTTGTTTAGTAATCATACCTTGAATTTCTATCATGGTTTATTGGTGTTCAACATGTCGATTGTTTAATGCAATATTGATCTTAGGAATTTTTCGAGCAATGTCATTTACTAGTTGACTCTCGTACTGCTTGAATGTTCTCGATTGTTCTATGTGGGTAGTCACGTAACAGGTGAGGTTCTATACAACCCCAACACTTTAATGGTTATTTCATTTTTACAACACTTTTCCTTTTGTTGTTTGTATCCATTTTTTTATAACCAGTATATGATTGTGCTGGTTGGTTTTTTCCACTCTTGTTAAATTTCTTTCTTTGGTGGTTTTTCCCAAAAAATTTCAAATATGTTGGTTTTGATCTTTTTATGCTTGAGTCATCCTTCCCTTTCTCTATATTTTTCCATTTTTTCAGTGGATCATTTCTTCCTTTAAACTGATGATAGCATAATCTTTCTTTTAGAATAATTTCATCCACTATTTTTGGATTATCAAATTTGATTCTTTCTTTATAAATAGTAGGTAGGAAGTTCAAAAATCATTGTACTTTGGAATTTTCTTCTCTGATATAAGGCACATAACAAACTCGTCAATTGTCAGTTGTCACAATCTTATCTCATGAAATTCCTTCGCTTTATCATCATAATGCCTCTAATTTAGGTAACTAGACTTGAGCTTGGCTTGAAAGTCTTCCAAGGTAACTTTTTTTTTCATCCAACACATGTACCGTTTTTGTTTCTTCCCACCAAAGTGTGGATTTACCCTACAGTTGGTAAATTTATAATTTGGCTTTCAGATTACTTCTGTATTCATATACCTGGAATTATTTAATCATGTTGAAGAGCCAAGCTTCTGAATCCCCCTCTTTTTCACCATCAAAAGTTGGAGGTTTAATTTTGTGGAATTCCCCTTGCAACTCCTTTTTCTTTCTAGAATTATGTCCAATTTCTTCCCCACCCTCATACCCTTCTGAGCTCATTTCATCTTATTTTCTCTTTTTTCCATGGTCTTCACTTTCATGACTAGACCATGAGGTTAATTCCCTGGTCAACCTCTCTTGCTCATGACTGTCCTGCAAAAATCGTTCATTGGTAGTCCTTAGATGAATCATTTCATGTTGCATATATCTTATCATGTTAGGAATTGAGCATTTTGATCTGGTGGGTCTCCCGCACCCCCCAGATCCATGTATAACTCTTCTTCGTTACTCATAACAGTAGTTTTATAGTTCCTACACTTCCATCACTTTACACAGAATTTAATTAGTAAACAAAATTCTAAAAAAAAATATTATTTACTTATTTTTCACAAAAACAGAATTTTGAGTTTTCCGTGTTGGGACACATAGGCCCAGTATTTTCAACATGGGCTCTAATACCATTTGTAAAAAATCTACTTACCCACTTTTTTTCTATTTATATTAGCTCATACTACTTTTCTATCCCTTACTTACTTTAATTTTCTCGTATTAGTAAAATACTTACCGATTTTCACTGGCGAACTTTATCTCTGTCCTTATCCTTGTTTGAACTAATTTTATTTTTTAGTACCCTAATGTTTCCAAGGAATCATCCTTAACTTATAATACATACATTAATTTTAAAGTTAGTGGATGTATATAATTCAAGTATTAATACGCAACTTTAGAGAATGGTATAATATATATATATATATATATATATATATATATATATATATATATATATATATATATATATATATATATATATATACCTCAACCTATGTATATGTGTGTGTGTGTGTGTGTGTGTGTGTGTGAATATAATAAGAATATAATATTATTAACATATATACACTATCATAGTTCTTATTTTTTTTAATGATCCATAATTTTAATGGAATTCGAGTACATGTATGTACCATTACGTTTGTATCACTATAGCCCTAGCTTTTAATACAATTCGATGTACAACCCCAAGTTTCACACTAACCATCAAAATGATAATTTAATTTATAACGTATATGATTCAGTGTTCTTATCTTAACACAACTTTGTCATACATATTTATCCCCACTTCCTTATTTCAACTTTGTCATATATGTGTATCCCCATTTCGTTATTTATCCCTAAGTGTAAAACCATATTGAATGGTGTACCCATATCACAATCAAAGATATAAATCATAACTTAGTATTAGTTTATTAGTTTTAATAATATATGGGTGCATTAATTTGAATAACAGAACACCTATACACATTTAACTCTTATATTTTTTATATTTCCACGTAATAACTCTTCTTACCTCAATAACCTGCTCATCACATGGGCTTCATTATTATGGGAATAATTGTAGGGTTGATCTTTGGAAATTTCAATTGTGTTGATTGATTCATATTCCCTCCATTCAAAATTAACTTGGCCAGGGTTTTGGTTTTGTTTCGGTCATTTGTCATTTTCTCAAAATTTAGCAGAGGCTTGTTCTCCTCTGGTCTGTGTTGTTATTCGGGTTCTCAGTATAGAGAATGACATAGAGTCTAATTCATATCCTCTTTTACATTATTCCTAAGCCAGTATATGACTCGGTAATTGTGCTTCTTTACGACTTTTTTTTTCACTTTTGGATATGTAATTGTCATCCCTATGATTCCGAGAATAGTTTTGGGAATATTCTATTGAATTTGATTTATGCTAAACTATATTTGGTTAATTTTCAATTCATATTATTTATTGGTTAAATTGTTGCAAGTTTCGACCTTTGTTAACCATTATCCACGAATTTTCGCAACTGCCAACCGAGGTACTTTATCACGCATATAAAGAGGTAATATCTCTTTATTTTACCACTTTTTTTATCCTGTTGTTTTCTGCGGTTTGAAATGAGGCGAGGTTTCATTTCTCTGAAGAAGAAATCTCGATTTATAGCGTTATTATTTTCATCAATTCTTTCCCTCTTATTTATACATTTTCACCAGTTTATACCTGTTTAATGAATTCACACTCTCTATGGAGTATTCGTTCTACTATTTAATTATTCTATTAGAATTTTCCCCAATTTCGATTTGGGTTTCTTCTCAAAATAACAAAGGAATTTATTATTTCCAGTATATGCTTGTGTTTGAGGTTAAAATAGATTCTTCCCCAAATAGTTTTGAATCTTACAGTGAATTAATTATAGCCAGATTTTAGTGGTTTTCTATTTTAATGTATTAACCTTACATATTTAAATTGCAACGTTCATCATTTTTGCTTCTTGTAAATATGAACTAGTTATTGTAAATTTCCCCTTGTGAAGATTTATTCGTTAACTGACTTATGTTTATCAATTCATGATACGTCTCCACTTTAAAGGATATTGTCTGTATTTTTCATTATTACAATGGCATGATTTTTTCGCTATACACTTACCTTCACAGTTACTGAATTCGTTAATTGTCTCTGTTTATGCACTCGTTTTTGGTTTGAATTTGCATGGCTATAACAGAGAGGGTTCCTAGGCTATTTCAATCTCACATTTAATTACTTCGAATGTGAAGATATTTATTTAACTGTATTTTTTGTTCTTTACATTCCATCAATTTTTTCCCAAGTTGAACTTAATTTAGTTCCAGTTCAATGTACATAGGTTTCTTGGAATTCTTTTGAACCTACTTTAAGCATGCCACTTTACAAAATTCTATTTTTTTCTGGCTACTACACAGGTATGAAATTATCGTTCTACTTGGGAATTAATTTTATAGCTTTTCCCCATTCCACTATGGTTATTAATTGCTCTGATTTTATATTTTCTATTGTTATAAAATTTACAAAATGCTTTTCATATGATATGTGTATATCCTAATTTCGTAGACAAAGATCTTGTTTTTCTTGTATTTAATTACTATTAATTTTGAGCATACTATCTCTATGTATCATCTGAGCCTGGATAAACCTATTTTTCCAAATTTCTGTAATTTCTAAAATTCTACTCAGATACTTTGTACTTGATTTCACTCCTCATCACAAGTAAATAATTTTCAATTCTGCAATTTACTTAGTGACCCAATTCTATACTTTAATAAGATACATGGTTCATTTTCTAGGTTTCTTTTAATTTTTTCTAAGATGAATATTTTTATCTATCATGTACAAGAGGAATCTCAAACCTTCCAGGTTTCTTAATGATCACGAGTTCATACATTTTTCTCAAAATTCAAAGTTATATGATTGGGTTGAAACCAGGATGGTTGCGTAGATTTCATATTCCTGATTCTGGTACCACAAATGGTTCAAAATACCAATTTCATATGAGGTATATATCACATTATCAGAAAAATGCCAAATAGGTAAAATTGCGACAGGTTTGACTGGGATACACAGACAACAGGGTGGAGGTACAGTCAGCAAAAGGAATATTCCTTCCTTAGAGCCAACCACAAGATAATAAATGGCGCAATTTTATTGGTCGAATGGTTGTACGTTTATGTTTTTAGGCCAATCAGAGGGTAACAAGTGGCCAGCCCTGAGGCCGCCACGTGTCCCCAAAATGGCATATCAAAATTTTGGATGAGGTCCGCAAGGCTCAACTGCGCGACCTTTGGTAGAGCACGCACATGCCACACCGCCTTAGCTACACATGATTCTTAACAATCATAGGTGGCGGGTTCTATTTGAAGTTTAATGTAACGGTGTTTGGGGGTTGGGGACCGCCAGCGGTCCCAACCCATTAGTGGTCCCCGGAGTTATGATCACATGAAACATTAAAATGTTACAACCTCCGAGAGTCTTCAACCTCTAACAGTCTCCACAGCAGTTTGTGGCATGTCACATGATAACGGACACAATTATTATTTCCGCGAGGTTATCTCAAACTTAACTGGGGTTCAACCTTATCCTTAGTTAATGCTGTGGGTTCTGCCTATACTCTGCACAACTATTAGCCTAACCATAGTTTTGGGGTTAGCATGTGGCCACCCCAACCGCAACCATTAAATGAGATGGTTAAAACGGCATAATTTTGGCCAGCGTGCCCAAATTGGTGGGATTTACTAAATTAACTTCAGTTAAGTGGAGTTCTCCACTTTTAATGGATTTTTTGTAGGTTTAACTCGGCAAAAGAGTAGGAGACTCAATTTTCTCCCATTCTGAGTGAATGAAGAGTCATTTTTGACTAATTGGATCATTTTGGAGCAATTGGTACAGAGAAAATAGCCATTAGAGCATTTTAACTACATGTATTTGCAAAAATTTGAGCATAATGAAATATGGACATGCCATTGGGAGCTTGACCAGCAGATGTAGCCCAGTAGGGGTGAACTACTTCATTATGCATGTTGTGTAAATTATATTTGGTGACTTATTTCTCTGTTTTACACTATTGTTCAGTGTTATTTGTGCTTATTTCATGCTTCTAATTGACCTAAAATAATCTACAATTCATGGTTAAAATCATCAATCCTTAAGAAAACTAATGCGACAAGTATGCACATGTTTATAAACATAAAAGAAACTAGCACAACAAAACTAATACAATCATTTCAAACTATATTGGTATCAGAGATAGAGTTTATTCTTTGGTGTTGTTTAGTGCAAAGAATTGTTTAACTATTTGCAAGTTTTAGATGCTTACTAGGCTCAAGCTCAAAAGAGGAGAAGGAAAATTGGTGGGAGCAAAAGGGTCTCAAGAAGAGAAAAAGCAAAGGAGAGCAATATTTCCACAATCTGCACCACCTAGTTCAACTCCTAAGGAATCAGAAGCTACATTGGTATGCCTCATGAGGAAGGATAAATCCATGAAGAAGTTGATCCCAAAGAGTAAGAAAGAGTGTTTAGGAAATAATTTATTAACATGATTGAGATGGATAGAATCCCTTATCAAGAAAGAAATGAGATACTGGAAGGAGAAGGATCCAAACTTCATAAGGAAGGATAGGAATCTTCAGGAGGTCAAAATGATGAAGATAAATCAAAGAAGGGAAATGGAGGAAATGGAGGCAATGGAGAGCCATCATCCTCACCCTCATCATCATCATCCTCTACTTCTTCTTCAGTACATCAACCACACAAGTCAAAGAACATTGGTAAAAGTCATTTTTTAAAACTTGATGTTAATTTTGAATTGCCAATGTTTAATGGTGAATTCAATGCAAAAAAAGGAATTGATAATTGGATTAGGAAATTGGAGGTATATTTGAGAATACAGAACCTTCAAGATGATAATACAAAAATCCAATTAGCTTCATTGAGAATGGAAGGTGCAGCAATTATTTTTTGGGAAGCCAAGACAAAAGGGGAGATCAAGAAACATGGTAAGATTCTTGTATCATGGTCAGATTTCATTAATACTATAAAAAAAAAAAATTATACATTAGCCCGTATGCAGAAATCCATAATGAACTGGCATAAATTTATGAAATTGAAGGGACAAAATGAGCAATAATTCACTGAAGAATTTAGGAGAAGATCTCTCCTATTAGGGGTAGATTTTTCAGATCCAAGATACTTTTCTCAAGTACATAGGAGACTTAAATATCTACCTAAAACATGATATTCTCATGTTTAACCCCATCAGTGTAGATGAAGTATGTGTTCAGGCCACACATCTAGAAGCTAGAGGGAAGAACATTTTTGAAGAGGGTAGAAAGAAACCTTTTAAGGGTAAAGCCAAAGAAAAGACCTCAAAAGGTAAAATAAAAAAGATTGCATATGTAAAGAAAGATGAGGGAGAAAAATTGGTTTGTAAACATTGTTCAAAATAATTCCATGATGATACTCATAGTTGGAAATTATATCCTGAAATGAGGCCAAAGAAACCCAATAATAAAGGGAAACAGAAAACTGCAGCTACAACTCAACATGATTTAGGAGATGATTCAGGTGATGAATCTAAGATAGCAGACATGGGATTGAAGAACATGAAGGGAACAAAATTTGAAACTAAACCCAGTACTAGTACATCAAATTGTCACATACATGCTCCAAATGAAGAAGAAATAATTGAACTGTTTCATATGAGGGTCATATCCAAGCATACCAAGATTGACACATTGTTTTCCAGTGGGTCACAAGCGAACTTAATCTCTAAAGAATTTTTCAAGAAAATTAACCTTGAGACCATACCACATCCAAAACCATATCCATTAGGTTGGATTTGTAAGCATGCAAATTTACAGGTTTCAATGAAATGTATATTGCAGTTTTCAATCACTGCAAATTTTTTTGACATAGTTGAATTAGATGTGGTTCCGCTTGACATAACAGGTATTGTGTTGGGAATTCCTTACTTGTATGAAATGAAAGTGATCTTCCATCACCATGAGAACGAATATCATTTATTAAAATATGGCAAGGAGTTCATTGTTAGAGCACATCGTAAGAAGACAAACATTGCTATGGTAAATGTTGGATAGGTAAAAAGTTTGGTAAATTCAAGAATTTTGTTCTTCTTATGATTAAGCCTAAATATGATGTTAATCATGAATCATTTGAGGATGTGATCATAAGTTTAAATCATATTTATAGGATGTAGTTAATGCACATCATGAAATGTTTCAAGAGCCAAGAGGATTGCCTCCAAAAAGAGAGATTCAACATGAGATTCAATTGCAGCAAGATTGTCCTCTTCCAAACATCGGTATGTATTGCATGTCGATAATGGATAATGCTGAAATAAAGAGGAAAATCAAAGATATTTTGGACAAATGAATCATAAGGCCAAGCACCTCGCCATGTGGTTCACCCATAGTCTTGATACCAAAGAAAGATGGGACTTGGCGCGCGTGTGTAGATTTTCGAGCTTTGAACAAGATTACGGTAAAGAATCGTTACCCACTCCCAAGAATAGACAATTTTCTTGATCATCTAAAAGAAACAATTTTTTTCACTAAGTTAGATTTACGAAGTGGATATCATCAAGTAAGAATTGCAGAAAGCGATATATGGAAAACTGCATTCAAAACCAAACAAGGACTCTTTGAGTGGTTAGTTATGTCATTTGGTTTGTGTAATTCACCAGAAACTTTCATGCATGTTATGGATGGTTTTTTGTGTCCATTCCTTGATGAATTTTTGATTGTTTAAATAGATGAGATATATATTTTCAGCAAAACAAGAGAATAACATGTCTTGCATGTGAATAGAGTTCTTGATATTTTGAAGAAAGAGAAATTGTTTCTTAAGATGTCAAAGTGTGAGTTTTGAAAGACTTCTTTGGTCTATTTGGGACATATTGTAGGAGGAGGAGAGTTGAGAATTGATCCTTCTAAAGTGGAATCCATTGTGAATTGGCCCACACCCAAAAAAATGACCGAGGTAAGAAGTTTCTTAGGTGCAGCTCAATATTGGAGATATTTTATTGCTAACTTTTCTTCCATCGGAGCTCCTACGCATGAAGTGAAAAGTTTGAAGAAAGGCTTCCAATGGGGAGGCAAACAAAAACAAGCTTTCGAATATTTAAAGACAAGATCAATTCATCTCCAGTCCTTGCATTACCAAATTTGAGATAGCCATTCGAGATTCAAACCGATGCTAGTGATTATGCCATGGGTGTAGTACTTTTGCAGCATGGTAAGCCTATCACTTTTCATTCTAAAACATTTAATGGTGTTGTGACTAATTATCCTACATATGAAAAAGAACTATATGTGTTGGTACAAAGTTTCAAGAAGTGGAAAGACTACTTGATGGGTAAAGAGACTATTGTGCATACCAATCACCAACCATTATAGTACTTTCAGTTGCAAACAAAATTGCAGCAATCAAGACATTTCAGGGGGATGGGATTTCTTCAATAGTTTCACTTGGTTATAAGGTATACGAAAGGTATTTTCAATAAAGTTGTTGATATGCTTTCAAGACCAGTCATTAGTGCATCTAATTTACTCAAAAATGATTCTATTGTATGTGAGAGTTACATAGAACAATATGCACATGAAATTGATTTTCAAGATGTGTATGCTAGTTTGAGTGAAGGGAATCAAGTTGAAGAAAAATATTATCGCATGCATAACAATTTGTTGTTTCATTTGGGCAAGCTATGTATACCACAAGTAGAGAGGCTAAGTGTCATGAAAGAAGCTCATTCATCTCTTATTGCTGGACACTTTGGGGTAATAAAGAAGTGGCACATCTACATAGGTATTGCTATTGGTCTTGCATGATATATAGTGTGTCACATTTTATAAGAGGTTTTTCTATGTGTGCAACAAGTAAGCCTAGTAATAGTAATCTTGGGTTGTACACACCACTACCGGTACCATCAATTCCATGGGAGGGTGTCTCCATGGAATTTTTTGGAGGTCTACCTATGTCAAGAAGACAACATGATTATCTTTATGTAGTTTTGGAGAGATTCAGTAAAATGTGTATACTTATGCCATGTAAGAAAAACATTACTGCTGAACAAACTGTTGAACTTTATTTTCAACATGTATGGGTTCATTTTGGATTTCCAACTTCTATTTTTAGTGACATGGATTCCAGGTTCATTGGGAATTTTTGGCCAAATACATGGAGAATGATGGACACAAAGTTGAAAAAGAGTACTTGTTTTCATCCACAAACATATGGACAAACCAAGGTGGTGAACAGAACTGTTGTGCATATATTGAGACGATATTGCGGCAAACATCCTAAGTTGTGGGATGAACAACTTCATTATATTCAGCATGCTTACAACCAGGCAAAGCACTCTTCTACACAAACATCACCTTTTGAAGTATGCTTTGGGTATCCAAAATTTCCATTAGAATTCAACTTTGGGAAGGATGTTGCAATTGATGGACATAGTGATATTAACAAGGCTAGAAAGTTCATTGAGAAAATTCAGATTATTCATCAAGAAGTTCAAGAACAACTTGAGAAAATTCAAAGCAAATACAAAGAGAGGCATGACAAACATAATGTTGATCACAAGTTTCAAGAAGGAGATGAGGTATGGTTGAAAATTGGCAAAGAAAGGATGCAAGGGGAAGGTAAAAAGCTCAAACCCATTAGCTATGGTCCATTCAAATTAATAAAGCAAGTTGGTAATAATGAATTTCAACTTGAAATTCCTTGTTATATGCAAATGTATTCAGTTGTTAATGTTGAAAACATACGTTTGTATGAGACACCTTTGATCGATGATCAAGGAAGTGATGTTCAGCTACCTTCTATTGAATATTTCTTGCAATAATTTTTGGATGAGCTCAAGGAAGATACAGTTCTTGACATGAGGATAAGAGCATCCAAGAGGGGAAGTGTTGACTACCTTCGAGTTGGGCTCAAAGGCACTAAACCAATCAAGGAAAAATGGATGGAGGTTGAAAAGGTGACGGATTTTTGCCATCATCTACTAAATAGGTAATCAAGTCTTTTGGGGCCCAAAAGCTTTCTAATGGGGAGGAGTGATCAGGAGTTCATAAATTTTGCTCAAAATTCAAATTTACAGGATTGGGTTGAAACTAGGATGGTTGCGTAGATCTCTTCTTCCTGATTCTGATGCCACAAATGGTTCAAAAAACTGATGTCATATGAGGGAGATATTACATTCTGATCAAAATCACAAACCGCTAAAATTGCAACATGTTTGACTTGGATTCACAGTCACCAGGGTGGAGGTACAGTTAGCAAAAGGAATATTCCTTTCTCAGAGCCAACTGCAGGATGAAAATTGGCACAATTTTATTGGTTGAATGGTTGTAACTTTATGTTTTTGGGCCAATCAGAGGGAGACACATGGCCAGACATGAGGCCGCCACGTGTCCCTGAAATGGCATATCAAAATTTTGGATGAGGTCTGCATGGCTCGACCCCGCGACCTTTCGCTAAGCACACACACGCCACACTGCCTGAGCTACACATGATTCTTAACAATCATAGGTGGCAGGTTCTATTTGATGTTTAATGTAATGGTGTTTGGGGGTTGGGGATCGCCGGCGGTCCCCAGAGTTATGATGACATGCAACATTAAAATGTTACAACCTCTGACAGTATCCGCAACAGTTTTCATCATGTCACGTGAAAATGGTCATAGTTATTATTACCATAAGGTTATCACAAAATTACTCAAGTTCAACCTTATCCTCAGTTAATGCTGCTGGTTCTGCCTATAGTCTGCCCAACTGTTAGCCTAACCACAATTTTGGGGTTGGCATCTGGCCACCCCAACCACAACCATTAAATGTGAAGGTTAAAATGGTGGAAGTTTGGCCAGTGTGCCCAAATTGGTGGGATTTACTAAATTAACTCCAGTTAAGTGGATTTCTCCACTTTTAGTGGAGTTTTTCTAGGTGTAACTGGGAAAAAGAGTAGGAGAGTCAATTTTCGCCCATTCAGAGTGAATGAAGAGTCATTTTTTACTAATTAGAGCATTCTGGAGCCATTGGTGCAGAGAAAACATTGATTATAGCACTATAACTACATGTATTTGCAAAATTTTGAGCATAATGAAAGATGAACATGCCATTGGGAGCTGGACCAGCAGATGTAGCCCAGGAGGGGTGAATTGCTTTATCATGCCTATTGTGTAAATTTTATGTGGTGAATTATTTCTCTATTTTAAAATGATGTTCATTGTTATTTGTGCTTATTTCATGCTTATAATTCACCTAAAATCATCTACAATTCATGGTTAAAATCCTCAATCCTTAAGCAAACTAATGCGACAAGTATGCACATGTTTATAAACTGAAAAAACACTTAGCATAGCAAAACTAATACAGTCATTTCGTATCACTCAAACATATATAAATTGAACTATTTCCTCTTATAGAAATTGTATATCTTTTTCATATTTATTTTATTATGCTTGATATTAATCTAAAAAAATTATATATGTTTATGTATAAGTGCTTTCTATTTCCCAGAATTGTACCACCAGTTACTTCACATTTTTATCAGAAGATCTGATGACAAGTTTCTTCTTCCTCCAAGTAGGTCATCCCAGTATATATATTTTATCTATTTGTTTCTAATGATATTTATCAATATCAACTCTACATATTGTAGTTAATTTTAGTAAATGGATGTGTAATATCCCAAAACAAGGATTTTCTACAACAATAATAATACCTTAAGGTATTCTAAAGTTGGAGAGGTAGAAATATAGCTCATATGATGTGTTAATAACACATATTATTCAATCAAGCAACAACATCAACTTATAATCTGATTTATGCACCAATTGATGGGGAAAAGCAACTATTTCAGCCCTAAAAATGTTAATTTCAGAAATGTGCCCAAAAATAAGGGCACAGGATGGTGGTATCCCTTAGCTTAGGTGATGAGGGACTTACATACCAAATTTCAGCTGAAAAAAATGACTCTAGCTATGTTAAATAGATCTCCCACTCCCGGTATGGCTTAAAAATGCCCAATCCCCATGACTTGACTCAACAGAAATTAACTAAAGTTTACACAACATGATTTTATAAAGGTTTATAATGAAATATGATGGAATATACATGCATACATGGTATTACATAATATCATGGAGTTTATTTCTCAGATCATGAGAAAAATGGAAGAATGGATTAAGAAACCCTCAAGAATGAGGTGCTGCAACACATTATTTCTCTGCAACAAGAATGTACAATGTAATATTCAGGAGTTGTAACAGCTATACATTACATATCAGATATAAGACATATCTGTGCACAAAATATGAGATCTATAACAGATCATTACACTAGATTGTCTTTACTTTACATTCCCCTTGGGGATTTCAGCAATACATGAAAGAACAGGAGTAGATCTAAGTTTTACTGCAGAAAATCTAAAGAATGTTTCATAAATTCTAAATTAGATGCAGCAATGAATCAGATCTGAAACATACATGGATTGGTTGGCCAATCCATGGATCACCACAGTGACAACATGGGAAAGTGTCATCTAGAAAGGAGAAAGGGTTTGTCACTTCAAGATGTCTACTATCTACCATTCCTTCCTCCATTGCTTCATGAATAAATCTGGCATGTGAATGCTCCCATAAGGCATGGGTCCTCTTTTCTTCATCACTACCTTTGTACAGCGCAATGCAACTATGTTGCTCTAAATCAACAGCATGCAAAGATGTAGATCCCTTCATATGATTTGTTGAAATGACAAGAGATGGAAATTCAAGCATACCTTGGTGAGATGCAGAAGCAAGAGCTCCTTTCTAAACTATTTTATCTTCCTCCACTGCTGAACATGAAGGTTGCTCCTCCAAGGTTGTGACAACGCTGGTACATGCTTCCTCAAGTGGTGGTGAGGATCTCTCTTCCTCTAGCTGAATGAACAAAGGTAAAGCTAGAGTCTCCTTAGAGGCTCCAGATTTAGCTTTGTATTCACTTGGAATCTCAGATTCCAAGTGTCCTCTATGTATCTTGTCTTCTCCTCTTTGAGAATAGGAAGTTCATGTCTCTTCCTCTTCTTGAAACCCTATAGGTGTTTCACCGCAACTCTTCATCTGCTTAACTTCCTGGGAGAGGTCCTTTCTAGATCTGAAAAATGATGAGAGTAATATCATATTCTTCGTAATTATGATATTCTTTTATCTTCTTGGGCTAATACTCATAGGCTGAGCCAAGAAAGATGCTCTGATACCACTGTAATATCACAAAACATGGATTTTCTACAGCAATAAGAATAAATTAAGGTATTCTAAAGTTGGAGAGGCAGAAATATAGCTCATATGATTTTTTAATAACACATATTCTTCAATCAAGTAGCATAAAAACTTATAATCTAATTTATGCACCAATTGATGGGGAAAAGCTGCTATTTCAGCCCTAAAAATGTTAATTTCAGAAATGTGCTTAAAAATAAGGGAAAAGGATGGTGGGATCCCTTAGCTTAGGTAATGAGGGACTTACATAAGAAATTTAAGCTGAAAAAAATGAGTCTATATATGTTAAAAAGATCTCTCACTCTCGGTATGGCTTAAAAATGCCCAATCCCCATGACTTGACTGAATATAAATTAACTGAAGCTTATGCAACGTGATTTTTTGAAGGTTTATGATGAAATATGATGGAATATGCATGCATATATGGTATTACATCAGATCATGGAGTTTATTGCTCAGATCATGAGAAAAATAGAAGAATGGATGAAGAAACCCTCAAGAATGAGGTGCTGCAACACTTTATTTCTCTGCAGAAAGAATGTAAAGCATAATATTTAGGAGTTGTAGCAGATTAAAATTAAATATCATATCTAAGACAGATCTATGCACAAAATATGAGATCTATAACATATCGGTACACTAGATTGTCTTTACTTTACATTCCCATTGGGGATTTCAGCAATACATGAAAGAACAGGAGGAGATCTGAGTTTTACTATAGAAGATCTACAGAATGATTCAGAAATTCTAAATTATATGCATAAATGAATTAGATTTGAAACATACATGGATTGGTTTTTCAATCCATGGATGACCACAGTGAAAGGAATATTCCTTTACACCAGAGATCACTTCTCCAACTAAATGCCGGAATACCCTGCAACTATGCAACTGGAAATAACGCAGTCCAAGAGGATAAACTGCGCTATAAACTTGAAGCACAGATTGGCCTGATGCCAAGATCAATAATTGAAGCCCAAAATTCTAATACACTCTTCCAGGAGGTTAAAATAGACACTCACTGAGAAGACTCACTAGTATAATCTAGATCTAAGCAGATCTAGTCTCCACTTGATGCAGCTCACTGAAACAAGTAAAATCCAACATGATTTATGTTGTCTAAGGGAGATGGAGCTTGGCCATATTCCTAATATTGGAAGAGAAGTGTCTCTCAAAACTGTAATGGAAAAGGAGAGATAAACAACAGTCTCTGTTCTGTCAAAATGAAAGACAGGTATATCAAAACATCATACTCTTGTTACACAGTGGTGTGCGATCCTAATCCCAGTCCCTTTTAGTGGAGATGTTTAGTGACCCTCTCAATGGTGGTGGCATAGCTGATGCCTCATGACATCCTCATTCAAGCTTATTTGAATATCTTGTAAACCTAAAAATGATTACAACGTGACATGGCAGGTGAGTTAAATTTGCAGCAATGGAAAATCTTCAAGGTGACCTTTCAATTTGAAAATATTCTGAAATTACTTTTAAATAATAATTAAAATAATTTTAAATAATGTGGGAGTTTGACCCTCTTGATAGGTGATATCTATCATGGTTGGGGTTTAGCTCAGGTTCATGAAGGAAGCAGTTTCCTCTCATGAAGCTTCATGATGATGGGCGAATCCACGAATTATGGGATCGCTCACTTATAATATAAAAGCTTGCACATCTCCACATTTGCAGCTAGTTTTAGTCTTGAGTTCCCAAATGTTTCCAAGAGCCTTATCTTTTATGAGAGCCTCCATAATTCCCTTAAGGCCAATTTCAAGAAAGGAGACTATCGTCAAGATCCGAAGAGAGAGGTTTGTCCCATCCTTGACAGGCTTTTCAAGACGTGTTCTGCTGGAAACCCGTCGAAGGAGAATTCAGCGTCAGAACTATGGTTGTAATTTTCCTTTCATTGATTATTAATGAACGACTATTGGTTATGGTTCCACTCTTGTTGTTATTTATGATGATGAGTTATGTCCTTTCTGACTGACATATAGTTGCACCTACTGGGTTTTACGCTTGCGTTTGTTTTGTTTCTCACATGTGCAGGTGTCCTATCATGGAGATCGTGGGGATCGTGATCTGCCAGAGCTAAGGAACGGGAGCGCCACCTCTTATACAAGCAACAACGTTAGATTCCAGGTAAGCCTTCATTGCTAGTTGGTTTATTTGCAATTAGGAACCTGCACTATAGCATGAATGATTGTTGCTAGACCCAGTCTGGGCTAGTAGGGATCACCTCTGGCCGCAGAGGGGATTTACCTCCACAACAAATTGGCGACCATGCTGGGGATCGTTAGCTTGTTGTCGTTCAATTTATAAGCTATAGACAGAGCCTGAAGTTGGCCATATAGCCTTCGAGACGCTTTTGCTCTGCAATTGCGAAGTAGATCAAAGCTGCTTCAGTCAATCTCCAGTTTAGTTTGTAAACTGAACACTTGGAGCATTGTCTTGCCTTTTTTGTTGATTCTTGATTCTCCTTGCTTGATCAGCTCTTTTGGGCTGGTTCTTTTTGTAAATTTGGGTCTTTGATAGCTTGATCATCACTGGTCTGCTTTTTGGATTGCTCTTTTTTATTTTTGACCGGTAAACTCGACTGGCGCACTTTTCAGCTTCACAGTCGCGCCCATTGGCGTAGGTTTCTAGTGTATTACCCGCGCCAATTCTATTCTAGCGCTAGTTTCAGCCTTACAGTTGCACCAATCCTGTAAGGTACTAGGTTTTACTCTGTTTTGAGATTTCTGAGCTTGATCTGTGTATATCTCGCTTTGAGCCTAGATCACATGGTTCATTTGATTCTTGGAGATTCTGCTTGAAGTGGTGAAGTCTGGTCTTGGTTGGGAGAAATTCTTTGTTTTTTCATTTCCAGGCATTGGCGCTTATTTTCAGTTAGAAACCTGTGCCAATTAGCCATTGGCGCTAGTTGTCAGTGTGCAAGTCACACTAGTTGGCACTAGTTGTCAATGTACAAGTCGAGCCAATTTCAGGGTGTATGAAAATTGAGATTTTTTCCCTAAATCCTTCACTAGTGTGTCTTTCCCTTCCAGTTTTTCACTGTATGAGCATAGATTACATTGCTCATTCTTTGGAATGTCTTCTCTCCATGATTGTCTGATGTAAAAGGGAATGAATGCCTTGTTTTGACCTCTTTCTTTGGAATGTCTTCTCTCCATGATTGTCTGATGTAAAAGGGAATGAATGCCTTGTTTTGACCTCTTTCTTTGGAATTCCTCTTTGTGCTTGACCTCATATGTCTTGTAGCCTTTTGAGGGATTTCATGACAAAGTGTTTGAAACAACGATTGCATTCTTAGTGTTTGTTTACATCTCTTTTTCATTCATCCTTCATT
Source organism: Pinus albicaulis (assembly GCA_034641835.2). Taxonomy (NCBI): domain Eukaryota; kingdom Viridiplantae; phylum Streptophyta; class Pinopsida; order Pinales; family Pinaceae; genus Pinus; species Pinus albicaulis. The sequence goes on from CM076578.1 coordinate 857,794,428, forward strand.
AAGAAGATTTGTGTTTATTTAGTTTTTGTCTCAAAGTGTTCTTTTTGTTAAAATGCATTAGATCACATTGCATTGAAGAGTATTTTGAGATTCATCATTGAACTTAGATCACATTGTTTAATGATTAAAAGCTTAAAATCTCTTTGAGTGCATTATCTTTCATTAAAAGTATGCATTAAGTAGATTCTCATTTCATCGAAAAATGCATTGAGTGCATTCTTATCATTCGAAAAGAAAAAGGAAATTGTGCATAGATTACAATTGCATAGTTTTCGGAAAAAAAGAGGATTTTGCATAGATTACATTGAATTATTCGCATCGTTGAATGTTTGAAATTACTTTTGGATAGTGAAAGTCATCTAGTTTGGAAAAGTTTCATTTTCAGTGTTGTTGTTTGTTGCATCATTGTTTGAAGCTCTTCCCTTAACTAGATAACATTCATTGAATTGAAAAGTTTTCTTTTCTCATGTAGTGTGCATTTAGGAGATTTTGAGACATTACATTCGCTAGGGCCTGAAAACTGAAACGTAATTGAAGATAAACATTAAAATTTATTCAATTTACACTAAGGCAACATTGAAACATTAACGAAATATTTAGAGGTCTAGGCTAGAGACGTGTTCCGACGTCTTTAAACCTAGTAGTTGTCGTTCGCCTCTTGGCTTTAGACAGCACTAGTACGGACTTGTGCTCCCCGTACCGTCGCATATATAAAGGGAGACCCCACTAGTTTTCTATCCTTTATCCATAGGAAGGCCCAGTCTCTTAGCCTATACCGTGTCCACATCGGACAAATGACATTTAGGGAGTTTGGCTGTGATACGTTAAGTCCTTGGTTGATTTCTCTTTCATTTTGAAACCAAGGTGTATATTGCAGTTCACGGTTATTTGGTACACCCTTTGCCTAGTATTCCTGAGCAGTCATTTGATCTTTTCTGACTCTTTAAATTTGAAAGGATCACCAAGCGCTTGTCCTTTCACGCTTGTTTCAAACTGAAAGAGATAGAGTCACCTTTCATCTGTTTCTCGACTCTTAAAACATGAAACGGTGAAGTTTCCAAGTTTCAATGTGGTAAAAAATTAATCACCCGCGATCACACGCCCTGTTAGAGTTTTCTTGTTGGACGTTTGATTGTGTGCCTTAGTTTTTAGCCCGTGTATGATTTTGAGTGGTTAATGGCAACTTTTCTGGAGTTCACCAACCAAGGAATCCCCTTCGATGGGAATCCTGGTCCTTTTCCTCCTTTTGGAAATTTTGGTGCTCCTTATATGGCAACTTTGTCCCTTCCTGGGTTAACTGTTGGGTTGCCTGTTTGGTTATTTTCAACCTTTGTGGTCCCGAATGTCTCGGATTCTGTTCAACCGTCTCCTCCGCCTGAATAACATCATGTTGATTCCAAGGTGGACCTCTCCCATTCTTCGCCTGTTTCTACGTCCTCCTCTTCTACTTCGCCTGGTGAAATTCTGGATTCGAGTAACCAGGTGACTAAGAAGAAGAAGAAGAAGAAGACAAAGAAGAAAAAGTCTGATAAAGGAGAGGCTAGCTCTGCGGCTATTGCACCTAAGAAGTCTCCTCTTGATAAACCTCCCAACCCTCCACGGAAAGTCAAGTTCCCTTGCATGTTGTGCACGGGAGACCATCTTCTTCGAGATTGCCCTGGCATTCCCAAGGTGCTTGAAGTATGGTCCAATGGTCGTCCGCCATTGCCTTTGGCTTCTGGGAGTCAGGTTGGGGGCACGTCTTCAACTGGTGCTGGTAAAACTCCCAAGAAGCAGGGTAAGATTACCAATCCCTGTAGGTTGTGTGAAGGGCACCATGCCATTCACCTTTGTCCCTATATGGATGAAGCCAAGCGAGTGTTGGACAGCCTGACTGTTTCTACGTCGTGCCTTCCGACTGCTTATAAACAACTTTCTTTGATTCCTCCACCAGCTGATCCTACGATTGGTCAAGAGTCATCCTTGGTCAATCCCGCTCCCCCAGAAATTCCCATTCAGGAATCCATTCCCAACCAACCATTGGTCGTGGGATCGGTTGAACTAGCCCCATCTGCGGTACACCAGGTCTTTTCCGTCGAGAGTGGACCTCACATCCCTCAGGTTCTTCTTGTTTCTTTAGATTCTTCAGACTTGGAGAAAGATTCTCCTGTCCCCGTACCTCAAGAAGAAGTTTCTCCTCCGCCTCCCGTGATAGAGGTCCCGGAGGATACCCCTCCCACCTTCGAGATGGAGGTTGTGGAGGATGCTCCTTCTTCTTCCATAACACCAGGGGAAGACCTTCTAGGTTTGATGGTAGCCCCTTCGAGTAGTTTGGTCGCTTCCTTTGATTGGAATCGATTTGCAGGATACCGCCTTCCGTCTTATGTGCCTTTCGAGATTACAATACAGGCTTTTGGTCTGGTCGTACCCAGCACCATTATAGACGAAGGTGCGTCTATTAGTATTTTATCCTCCACTACCTAGCAAGCTTTTGGTTCGCCACCGCTTGTGCCTGTTACGCAGAATCTGTTGGCATTTAATAGAAGAAGGAGTCAACCATTAGGGATCCTTCCAAGGTTACCTATTACTTTGGGAGGTAAAACTGTCCATATGGATGTGATGGTTGTTCCAGGCCCCTTAGATTTCAATCTGCTTTTGGGGCGCGATTACACCTATGCCATGGGAGCGCTTGTCTCCTCCCTTTTTTGAGTGGTCTGTTTTCCACATGAAGGACGGATCATGACCATTGATCAGCTTTTGTTCTTTGGTCCTGATCTGGTAGCTGGCTCACCATCATCCCTTCCTAGTTTTTATCCACCCATTGTATCTGTCCCACCGCAGGTCAACTATGTGGCTACTTACCCCGTGCCTGTACCCAATGATGATGCTGTCATGCATAGTGCTGGGGGCATTAGGTCCTGACTTCCAGGATGTTTTCCTTCCATCGGGAGTAGAACTCTTGGAAGCGATGACTTCTTGTTCATTATGATGAGGTCGTTCGGAGCACAGTTCATTTTCTTGTGTCAAGCTCCTTAAAAAATGAAACAAGGCCGTTGGAGCAGAGTTCGTTTTCTTGTGTCAAGCTCCTTAAAAAATGAAACAAGTCGGTCGGAGCACAGTTCCTTGTCTCGTGTCAAGCTCCTTAAAAAATGAAACAAGGTCGTCGGAGCAGAGTTCCTTTTCTTGTGCCAAGCTCCTTAAACCATGAAACAAGGGTGTTTGAGGATAGTTCTTTTGATGTGTCAACCTCGTTAAAAAAATGAAACATGTTCCTGTTCAATTCGAGTCTTTGATAAGATCTCGTAAAATCCCAGTCGAGTCTTTCTCTTGATCTCGTAACTTGAACCTTCACTCCATCTGCCTTTGATATGGACTGAAGCTTGGGGGGCATGTACCTCGAATTGAGTCACCATGCTAGGGGCATGCTTACTTTTTCAAGAATAGTTTGTTTCTATTTCAAGCTTGTGTAAAAATGAAACCGGTTTCAAGCATAGTTTATCTTTGTTTCAAGCTTGTGTTAAAATGAAACAAAATTCAAGCAGAGTTTCTTATTTCAAGATTGTGTAAAAATGAAACCATCCCCATTTTACCTCTTGTGATTGCCATTTTATCAGCCTATTTTTGCCCGATGAGCCTTGGTTTTCTCACTCCATCGTCATTATCTGCTTGGCCGATTATATGCCTTCACTTGGTTGTTTTACCGGTTCCTGAGGAACCGCTGTGATGAGTGGTCTTGTTAGCCAGCCTCTTGAATTTTATCATGTTCTGAGAAGTTCCACCATTACCGGAACAAGTTTCTACCTTTTATACCACTCAGGAGGAGTCATCTTTCAGCTCTTTTCTGACTCACTAAACATGAAAAGATTTTCGAGGCCCTTGTCGTTTCGATCTCGTTAAAGTGGACACGAAACGACATCTACCTAGTATACGTTTACCCCTTTTTCAGGCTGGGATAGATTATTTATGAAAAAGGAATACCCTAGCCTATCGCGACTAGGAGGTTTTCTCAGATATTGTTTTCTACCTTTTTGGGTCTGAGGAACTATTTACGAAAAGGGACCATTGGATTTTACTTTTCCGTTGTCTTTTCAAACTCTCTAAATATGAAAAGACATCGAGTTCTTCCATTCTCAGACTCGTTAAACCCTGATGACATTGGATTCAGTCGTAATGACGGTATCCGAGTTCGTCCTTCCTAGGGCTCGTTAAATGTACTAGGATGGACTTATATGACAAGCATATGGTATCCTCTTCAAGCTTGTGTAAAAATAAAGAGGTACTCGCCGGGATGGTGGGGAAAATGGAACCAACATCATTGTCGTGTTGGCAGTATGTCGCTCTTGAACATGGCACTTGTCTGCATTCGTGTCGGGTTGGGGACATCTCATCTCGTTTTCCACTTTCCTCCGTGGGTTTGGGTGATCCCTTTTGACCTCTCATCTACTCTTTGCCTCGTCACCGTGACCTTTGATCTTTTGATGTCAAATACTGCCAAATCCACTGTCGTGCCGTCAATATGTTTAAGAGAAGTTGACCTCTGCAAACTCCAACCTTCCTCTGATTCTCATCTGATCTTGATTCACAAAGACACTATGTTCCTCTATCTCACATCAATGGTGTGGGAAAAACTATGGCCCACCTTCGATCAAGGTCACTTCCTGTCGACTCCAGCTCATTATCCAGGAAGCTGATCTAGAGACTCCTTCCGGTACCTTGGAGCCTGCATGCCTCAATGGCAGGTTCATCGCATTCGACGCGAGGTTTTCATCATTGGCCTCCGATCGAGTGATTCTGCGGGTGTTCGACGCCAGCTCACTGTTCACATGCCGTAGATTGTACCTATAGTACCTTGAGGACCATTATCATTATTGGTGGTACCTCTCGCGTCTATTAACATCTTTCATCATTGGCTGGTAATCAGGCGATGTTCTCGCATGTTCGACTTCAGCTCACATATTCGCATGCTTGAACTTTTACTTTGTTCAAGTCGAGATGGAGTGCAAGACCCTGGATTCCTGTCTGTTATAATCCAGGCTGCAATTTTGTGGATTCTTATGATTAGTTACATGACTCACTGATTGGATGGCTGCGACCATACCTGAGTCTATTTTTTGATCCTCACTGGATGGCTACATCCATACCTTGGATCTGGATTATTGTATACTCTGTTATGGATGGTTGTGCCCATACCGCATATATATCATGTACCTAAGATATCAGTTGTGCTTCTCCACGCGGGTTTTTCGACAGTGGAGTTTTCAGTTGGACACGTTCTCGTAAAGAATTTCACCCCTCTCTCTCTCTCGGGCCTCATGCTTTAGGGGGCATCTGTTACACAGTAATTTTTCACCGTCCCTGCAATCCCTGTCCCGCACATTGGAGGGCTCATTTCGTGACCTGTGATTAGTGACATGGCTTGAAACCACTTTCATGACATCCCTCTAAACAAGAGCTTTCATTGCCCTGAAGACATCTCCTTGTGAAAAACACTAAAAATGGCCCTTTTAGCATTGGCACGAGTAGGCAGTTCAGTACCCGTGCCAATGGGGAAAATAATTCAAAGAGGCCGCGCCAGTTGGTGCTCTGTCCCAGAGTTGCACTCGCGCCAGCCAATTTAAGGAATGTTTTTTAAAAATAAATGGCGGAAGTTTTGTCCTAACTGATCCACGAACTGATATCTATCTTGAGTTGGGAGGTTTGGCTACGGGTTTCCATAGAGAGGAAGTGGTTTTCCACCTCTCATGGAAGCTTCCGTGATGATAGGGCCAATCCCATGATTATAGGGATCCCAACTCCCCTTCCTCCATCTATAAAAGCTTGCACATCTCCATTGCAAGCTAGTCTTCAGGTCTTCAAGTTCCCAAATTTCCAAGAGCCTTATGCTACAAGAGCCTCCATAATTCCCTTAAGGCCAATTTCAAGCAAGGAGACTATCGTCAAGATCCGAAGAGAGAGGTTTGTCCCATCCTTGACAGGCTTTTCGAGACGTGTTCTGCTGGCGACCCGCCGAAGGAGAATTCAGCGTCAGAACTATGGTTGTAATTGTCCTTTGATTGATTATTAATGAACGACTATTGGTTATGGTTCCACTCTTGTTGTTATTTATGATGATGAGTTATGTCCTTCCTGACTGACATATAGTGGCATCTACTAGGTTTTACGCTTGCGTTTGTTTTGTTTCTCGCATGTGCAGGTGTCCTATCACGGAGATCGTGGGGATCGTGATTTGCCAGAGCTAAGGAATGGGAGCGCCACCTCTTCTACAAGCAACAACGTTGGATTCCAGGTAAGCCTTCATTTCTAGTTGGTTTATTTGCAATTAGGAACCTGAACTATAGCGTGAATGATTGTTGCTAGACCCGGTCTGGGCTATTAGGGATCGCCTCTGTCCGCAGAGGGGATTTACCTCCACAACAACTCTGAAAATATGATATCATCAACAACGTTCTCTTGAGCCTTCCCCTTCCTTTTATAAGATGAGATCTTTGGAAAACCCTAAACCACCTTCATGAATTAGCTCCTTTCACATGAGGGGCCTCCTTCTAGAACTGCGTTGTCCCTCCATGAGGTATATTGTATCTACACTGTGTTGTAGATTTGGTCAAGGTTGACCCAACCTCATAGCTCAAACCCATTCACACCTGCAAGTGTTTATTTTAAATGGCCCAGATTTGTCTTTGTTCACATAGGCATGGATTTATTCATTATTTTCAGGAGTTTTACATGTCCTTCTTGGTTCATTTATTCAATCAAGAGAAAATGAAACAAAATTGAATATTCCTCTTAGCTTGGGCTAAGTAGGAATATTACAGGATGACTTTCAGTCAATATGTAAATGATTTTTGTAACTAGGGATTTTAATTGAGGTATATTAGGTTTGGTTATTCACCTATATCAGAGGAATATCACATATTCAGAACTATTATATATACTTTATATATTTTCTTTTCAATACACATAGGCCTCTATATGTATGAATGTTTATAAAATAGGAATTATATAATTTAAATCTGAAGTATGTTTATTTTGTAGATTTGTACTTTCATGATTTAATTCATATTTAGTCTTTCAATTGTATACATATATAATTCCAATGTAAGTTTACCTAATTAATCTAGGTACTATGCATATCTTTCGATATTTTTATTTAAGTACAATTATAAGTATTGTTGATTTAAATTATGTTCTCCATATCCGGAATAAAAGTGTTAAAAGAGACCTACCAGCAGATTTAGACCCTTCTCTTTGGGTTTAGATATTATGTGTGTTGGTCAAACTATTTATTCCTGTCCATGTAACCATACATAATAATTAACTATACTACTATAGTTAACTTCTGTTAAATACATATGATAAATTCTTTCTAAGAGCACAACAAACTATTAAAAGGATTTATAATGATAGATTTAATTCTTTCAACTGAAACTCATAACTTAACCACATATGACCACATTATACTATCATAATTATAACAGAAATCATTAGATAAAATTAAACAGACTGTGCATACCAATTCTGGTAAAGACTGTCTTCCACCCAACCTTGAGCTTAATCCACATCTCCCTCCGAGCAGAGACTAATTCTTCCATAGTGTAGAAAACCTCCTGTCTAAATAGGAATGGCTTGTTTAAGCTTTCTTTCCTTCAACATGTTTCCCTAACTGCGTCCAGTTAATTTAGGATGTTGTTTTCCTTTAGCCTAGGCTTTACTTCGGTTTTTTCCACAAAATCTCTTTAAAACTAGATTTTTCCTCTTTCTAGTGTTATTTCACCTCTTCTCAGTAACTTTCCACTTTTTTGAGGTATCTATTAGATTCTTATCTTCCATCTAATATTTTTATTTTATTTTATTTTTCTCTCGAAGGATTTTTGGAGAATTTTGGGAAAGTCTTTGGATTTTATTCCATCCTCATGGATTTGGAATCCTGGTCTCCAATTTACTCTAGTCTTTGCACAATAATTAAATTCCACTTTTATTTAATTCAAAAATAATATTTCCACATATAGTATTCCTTTAGGTCCACTTAACCTTTAGGATTCTCAACTGTCTAAAGAAAAGCCGAAAAATAGGGATATTAAAATTATCGATTAATGTTTTTAAATCCTTTACTCTATTAAACTATGAATATAAAAAAGTGTGTGGCTATTAGATATGATCTTGGCTCAACCTTAGCTCAAGGATCATGCCTAAGCCAGGTTTCAGTCACAATTTCGACTGCACATTTATCAGACAAAATTGCTTCAAAGCAATGTTGAGCCTACACAACACTAAGAAAATTGGAGATGGAATTGAATTAATTAAATTACTAGGAGGGGATTTTATAGAGAGAATGGGATATACAACTTCTAAGATCATTTTTATCTATTTAATAAATTCCAATCCTCACACAGTCTCATTAGGTCCTTCCTCATTCTCATCTTGGTTTCCAAGAGTGGAATCTACCCACATGGATGCATCACACCCTTGAAACAAAATCAGAATATCATAAAAAAAACATACAAACAAATGTGAATACACAAACACACACACATATAAACAATTAAGAAATTGTTTAATAGGGAGGAAGTAACTACTCTAATCAACATATCATGAAACATGCATACATACACACACACACATATTTAATCAATTAACAAAATTTTTTAACAAGAAAGAACACAATCTAATCAGTGGTGAATTTTATCTTACCCTTAGTTGCACATGAAATTTGGGAAATTTTTCTTGTAGAATCCCACAATAGTGCCTTACGTGTCTATTGGCACCAAATCACATAATATTGCATGAACACGATGATCCCCATAGGTGTACCATATAGGTTTTCAATTCTACTTATCATCTTTGTAGGAGAAAAATGAAGTTTCTATTGTACAAAATAAATCTTCAAAAGAAGGTTTCAGTCACAACAAGGGAATTTGTAATGTGCTCAGGCTAGCATATGGAGGATGTGAGCAAATGGAGGTGGAATATGTGTCATGAATTGTTTACAATGTGCATGTTTCATAACCAACGTAACTATGTTCCAATGCATGTTTCATAATTTTTATTTTGAATTCAACTTTCACTAATATTTATACATGGTTATCAATAAATGGTACAAAAAATCCTTAATTATAAGTTGGTAAAAAAAATATTTTAAATAGGGTTTAAAAATTTGATTTACATATGCAAGGAAGTTATCACTAGGAACTCTATTAGCTGATTAAGAAGCGATTACGCGAATATGGTAGAATATTTCATTCTCAACCCTAGGATTAGAATTTGTAATTAGGAAAATGATTAATTTTCCCAATTCCAATATGGCAATGCCTGTCGGCATAATAAAGAAGAAGTGTGATTTTTTTATATTCAATATAATTTTTTTATGTGGAATTTACAAAAAATAATAATTAAAAAATTAATATCGATTTTAAATAAGATATTTTTATATTAATTTATAGTAATAGAAAAAATGATTCCATTTATAACCACATTTTTTTATTTTTTAATATCAGGGATATGTGTAATGATTCCATTTCTAAATATAATATGAATTTCAAACATGGAATCTGAAAATGTATTTAAAACAAAAGAATATTTCCATACTACTCGTAAATAAAATATCTAAATGGATATATGTATGTACATATGTAAAAAAAATTGTAGAATGGATGGCACAAGCGCTAAGCATGATCTTTCGCCCCGATGAAACCAAAGTCATGAAAACCTAATGGGGCCTTCGAAAATTGACAAATAACAAGGTGAAAGTTTTTTTTTTTTTAAGGAATCCTTCTTGCTAAATAATTTAATGTTCTATCTCTTATAGAAATAGGAGATTCTCTCAATGATAAACGGTTCCTCCCTTTAAGGAAAAACTCTAAAGAATTTATTAAATCATATCAGATGAATTTTAGAAGAAATCCCCTCAATTATTTTTTTTCATTTTCTTATGGGATAGTAATAAGGATGTAGAATAGTGTGAAAATAAGGGCTACATCCAAGTTTGGTGATTTAATGGTGGATGGCCAATCAAGGGCATCTTTTTTTCCCTAATTTTTGCTTAATAACGCCCCACTATGAGGTTTAATACGTGGCACCCCCCATGAGGCTTCATTTTGTATGTAATTTATTTATATAAACATTTAAAGATGTCATCGAAAACTTATAATGTAAACACTCTTATCCATCACCCATAGTAGAAGTCAATTCAAGATCAATCTATATATCATCGTCCCAATTCACGGTAAATTAATGAGCCCTCATTGTGAAATTATGGACCAAGTGTGTGGGATTGTTGGGCTAGTCTACAGGATTTTCATTTGCTTGAACTCCTCTTATGGAGATGATGAATTCATTATTGTGACCTTTGATATTGGAATAATTACAATTCTATGGTTCCGCAAGAAGTGAGTTGGAAGATAATGAAAGTTCAATGTTTTAGGAAAGCTAAGGTGTCCTTATTTTTAGGTCGGTAATATTATTATATTCTATGTTTCTTTAGAAATACTTGATCCAGAGCATTATCAAATTAAGAGAATCAGGTTTCAATTCTTATTAGATGTTCTTCACACATATTTTTATGGTCGACCCAAATGAATATATAGTATTGGTGTTCTTGGGGTGATCTGGTCCTTAGATAGATTTATTTTGGGTGAAAGAAGAGATGGAACCTCTCTCCTTTTGTCTCCAGTCTCTTAAAGTGTATCCATCCTTGCTATACAACTATCATAACTTTTATATACTATATTTGTGGTTAGTAGTTCATGGTTGATTTTCTCTACTGAGTCCTTGAGATCCAAACGCATACTTGAATATTTGAAAGGTTCCTCCCTTAAAGACAAAATTCTAGAGAATTTATTAAATCATATCAGATGAATTTTAGAAGAATTCCCCTGAATTATTTTTTTTCGATTGTCTTATGGGATAGTAATAAGGATGTAGAACAGCGTAAAAATAAAGGTTACATCCATGTTTTCCGAGTTAATGGTGGATGGCCAATAAAGGCCATCTTTTTATCCCTAATTTTTTCTTAATAACAACCCCCATGAGGATTTATACACGGCACCCCCCATGAGACTTAATTTTGTATATAATTTATTTTTTAAGCATTTAAATATCTCGTCAAAAACTTATAATGTAAACAACCTTATCCGTCACCCATATTACAAGCCAATTCCAGATAAATCTATATATCATCGTCCCAATTTATGGTAAATTAATGAACCCGTGTTGTGAAATTATAGACCAAATGTGTGGGATTGTTTGGCTAGTCTAGAGTATTTTCATTTGACTGACCTCATCTTATGGAGATGATGAATTCACTATTGTGACCTTTGATATTGGAATAATTACAATGTTATGGTTCCATAAGAAGTGAGTTGGAAGATAATTAAAGTTCTATGTTTTAGGAAACTTAAGGTGTCCTTGTTATTAGGTCGGTAATCTTACTATATTCTATGTTTCTTTAGTAATATTTGATCCAGAGCATTATCAATTTAAAAGAATCGGGTTTTAATTCTAATTGGATGTGGTTCACACAAATTTATGGTCAGCCTAAATGAAGATATTGACTTGATGTTCCTAGGGAGATTTGGTCCTTAGATAAATTTATTTTGGGTGGAAGAAGAGATGGAATCTCTCTCCTTTTGTCTCAAGTCTCTTGAAGTGTATGCATCCTTGCTTTGTAACTATCATAGTTTCTCTATATTATATATTGTATGTGTGGTTACTAATTCATGAGTGTTGTTCTCTACTGATTCCTTGAGAGAGAAAAGCATACTTGAATATTTGAAAGGTTCCTCCCTTAAAGAAAAAAATTCTAGAGAATTTATTAAATCATATCAAATGAATTTTAGAAGAATTCCCCTCAATTAGTTTTTTCCGTTGTCTTATGGGATATTAGTAAGTATGCAAAATATTGTGAAAATAAAGGCTACATTCAATTTTGGTGAGTTAATGATGGATGGCCAATCAAGTCCATATTTTTTTCCCTATTTTTTTCTTAATAACACCCCCCATGGGACTTTATACATTGCACCCCACATGAGGCTTCATTTTGTATGTAATTTATTAATAGAATAATTTAAAGATCTCATCGAAAAATTGTAATGTAAAAACTCTTATCTATCACCCATAGTACAAGCCAACTCAAGCTCAAACTATATATCATCATCCCAATTTATGGTAAATTAATGAACCCTTGTTGGGAAATTATGGACCAGTCGTGTGGGGTTGTTGGGATAGTCTAGAGGATTTTCATTTGACCGACCTCCTCTTATGGAGATGATGAATTAATTATTGTGACCTTTGATATTGGAATAATTACAATGTTATGGTTCCACAGGGAGTTAGTTGGAAGATAATGATAGTTCTATGTTTTAGGAAACTTAAGGTGTCCTTGTTTTTAGGTCGGTAATATGACTATATTCTATGTTTCTTTACTAATATTTGATCGAGAGCATTATCAAGTTAAGTGAATCGGGTTTCAATTCTAATTGGATGCACTTTGCACAAATTTTTATGGTCATCCTAAATGAACGTATTGTATTGATGTTCTTGGGGTGGTTTGGTCCTTAGATAAACTTATTTTGGGTGGAAGAAGAGATGGAATCTATCTCCTTTTGTCTCAACTCTCTTGAAGTGTATCCATCCTTTCTATGCAACTATCGCAATTTCTCTATATTATATATTTTATGTTTGGTTAGTATTTCATGAGTGTTTTTCTCTACTAAGTCCTTGAGAGCCACAAGCATACTTGAAGATTTGGCAGTTATGGTTGCTTGACGACCATACAAACTTGTTTTCCTCTCATTGTATGTGGTTTAGAAGACACTGGCTCGAAAAATTCATAACATTATTATTTAGATCAATGACTATTTGGATGATATGCAAGTTGACATAATGAGATTTCAATTACACCATAATGAAAAATAATTTTGTGCCTCCAATGCAATGTAGCTTGGGTTGTAATCTAGAGGTAAAGTGGAGAAACAATAAAATGAAATTATTCACATTCATTAACATGTTGAGGAGATGCTCTTGTTGGTAAATAGTTTGATTATATCCATGCAAGTTTCTGTCAACTTCAATAGTTCAAATGTAAAACACTTCCCAGAATTGAACGAGCTAGTGGCTCTAGGAATGTAAATCATAATTAAAATTACATCCTCATGTAGAATACATGTAATGTAGATTTTGTTTAACCTTGGGTTCCTTTTGGAAGGTATTCACCTCGAAGTAACATATCTATATTAGTTATGGTTGTTGTTTTTCAATTTAATTATCCTAAATTGATTACATAAATTATCGACCAAACCTAATAAACATACAAAATGTAAGTGAAATGTATGTGCTAGGAATCCTAGTTATATAAATTGAATTAAAATATTAGTGAAAAATATTGTATTATTAATTGAAACTAATTATAAGAAATATGATCACACTCTTATAAAATTGTATTTAATTATGAAAACCACACAACCAATAAAATTCTCAAACTCATAAATTAATCTCATGCTTTGAGAAATTGATTTTAACTCATAAAAACACATACACACACACACTACAATAAAATTGAAATATTCTTTGAAGGAAACTCAATTTATAAAAGAGTAAACTCATCTATCAATATAACACACTCTTCCATGAAAAACCAAAATAAATTTAAACTATGTTCACACTTGCTCAAACTAATAAATCACTCATGCGTTGAAATAAAACATGCGAACAAATCCTTTGTTCTAGGAATTACAATTTAATTTTGATTTCAAACTCACATTGTTGCTATTACTACTAGTCTTAATTCAATGCATGTTCTCCTGAATCAATAAAGGAAAATCATTAATAAAATAATCGAAAAACTTGCTATCTAATTTGAAATTATTAAAGGAAATAAAAAATTCTACATGATGCATCCAAAAAGTAGACTTACGAAGTGATAAAAGAACTCTACTTGAAACAATAAAACGTTACTACTTGAGGGGGGCCTCCACTAGCAGGTGATCACGCAATTCAATCAAACAATCAACCATGCATCGAAATGAAAAGGATTATTTATAACATACTTGAAAACAGATTTTTAATTTCTCACTGCCGCACAAAAATTCACTATGTTTTTTGTTGCTGCAAGGTATTTTCATAAAGCTGACATTATTAAATGTTCAAATCCCTATGCCTAGCCTTGCTAAAATAATGCTCAATTTAACTATGGAAAGGTATCATAATGGAAATCACTCACAATTTTTTATTAAACAAGTAAAATCGTGAGGCATATATATCGTTCCTCGCTTGCCTGTAATAGCTGACAAAGTTGACTTTATCCTTGACCACACAATTGGAAGCTTCTCGTATCAATTTGGCTCATGAATATTGGAGGGAATCTTTGAGTGCATTGATCGCCACATTTCCATATATTTCTCCCTCCATCTGGCACTTGGAAACCTGTCATAAAATGGAATTGACTACATAATCAAACATTAGCTGCAAAATCATCTCACTTCAGTAGCTAAAGAAAATATTAGACTAATAATAAATAACATTATTAACTTATGAAATACAAGACTATTATATACCTTACATGCTATAAACCCTGTCATTTGATGTCCATTGAGTGATTATGGTGGTAAAAAGGAAATAAAGTAGGTAAAAATAGGTGTCAAAGCGAACAATTATGAGGCTACAAATTCCCCCACACGGAGGTCATTGCATGTCCTCATGCAAAAATTCAGAACTGATAGCCTTTCTCTGTCACTGCATTTCGTCATAAACTTGAGCTAAAACATCCAAGTTTTTCTTCTTTAACATCTTCTTAGCAACTCAATTTCAAAAATAATTAACTTATCTATCAATATAACACACTCTTGCATGAAAACCTAAAATGAATTTAAACTATGTTCACACTTGCTCAAACTGATAAATCACTCATGCTTTGAAATAAAACCTGCAAAATAATCCTCTGTTCTAGGAATTACAATTTCAATATGAATTCAAACTCACAGTGTTGTTATTACTACTACTTAATTAAATTCATGTGCTCCTGAATCAATAAAGGAAAATGATTAATAAAACAATAAAACTACTTTCTATCTAATTCGAAATTAATAAATGAAATAAAACATTCTACGGGATGCATCCAAAAAGTAAACTTGCAAAGTGATAAAAAAAATCTACTTAAAACATGAAAACCTTACTGCTTGAGGGGCCCCTCCACAAGCAGGTGGTCTTGTGATTCAATCAAACAATCAACCATGCATCAAAACTAAAAGGAATCTTTATAAATGAATTGAAAACAAAGTTTTAACTTCTCACCTGTCACATAAAAAGACACTATGTTTTTGGTTGCTACAAGGTCTTTTATAAAGCCCGCATCATTAAATGTTCAGAGCTCTGTGCCTAGCCTTGCTAAGATAATGCTAAATTTAACTATGTAAATATATCATAATGGAAATCTCTCACGATTTACTATTAAAAAATCAAAATTATGAGGCGCATATATCGTTCCTCACTCGCCTGTAATAGCTGATAGAGTTGACCTTACCCTTGATCACACAACTAGAAGCTTCTCGTATCAATATGTTTCATGAAGATATGAGGGAATCACTGAGTGAATTGATTGCCACCTTTCTATATATTTCTCCCTCCACCTAGAAATTATAAGTCTATCAAACAATAGACTTGGATACAGAATCAGACATTAGCTGCAAAATCATCTCATTTCGATAGATAAAGAAAATATTAGACTAATAATAAAAAAAATTATTAACTTATGAAATACAAGACTATTATATACCTCCCATGCTATAAAACGTGTGATTTGATGTCCATTGAGTGATTATGGTGGTCAAAAAGGAATAAAGTAGGTGAAAAAGAGGTGTTAAAAGAAACAATTATGAGGCTCAATAGTTGTATTACTCTTCATAGGATAATTTTGACTTAATGCTCCTATATGTATACCAAGTTGAATACAAATATGAAATGTAATCCCCAATGTAAATCTATGATCTCAGCACGTATTTTCAATCCATATAAATATTCTCATTATTGTAAGAAAAATCCATTTAAAAAAAAAATGTTTTTTCATTAAAAGGCCCTTTTTATAGTTTACTTGAAGAGAGATGTGTCATTATTTCCATGTTCAACATAAAATTCACATCCAAAATTTGAAAAAAAATTACTGATAGTCAAAAGAACATTTAACATTGAATTTGAATAAAAATTTTCAATTCCAACCTTAAATTAAATAATTTATATCAATTTTGTTATATAGAAAGAGGGGAAAGAAATTAAAATAAAAAATACCTTATTATAGATAGGTATTTTATACCATATAATTCATTCAATTCTTAACATAGAGTTAACAAGTGGAAATCAAAAAATATTAATAATAAAATGAATTTCAGTGTTGATCATAAATAAAATGTTTCAATATCAATTATTGTTGAGATTCAACAAGAAAATTTCAGCACCCACGCCTAGTGCATTAAGCACCTACACTAGGGTGGGGCCCATAGGTGCTAAATTTGGTTCATGTCTATTTTAGTTATCCCTTAATTAAGATGGACAGTAAAATTTAATCTAGTCTAAGAATAACTTGTAATAGTTAACTATGTGATAAACTTAGTTACCTCATGAATTTCGAGATAGAGGTAGTTGGTGAGGCATGCACAGTAATTCTAGTTGTAACAAAGTTTGAAGTCTAGTGGTGCATTAGTTAATGCAGGTTGTAATCAGTTTAAATCAGTTAAGTGAGTTAAACTCAATTTTTCTATTTGTAATTGTTATATACACTACTGAGAGATCAAATGAATTAAATAATAATTAATTCACAATCAGTGATCTCACATGCAACTGCGGATTTACTATTATTAGAAGCATGCATGTCATATCTAGTGGAGACCCAACTAAGATCTAGGTGAAAGGGAAGTTGACTATTAGTTGTAGGATTACTAGGTTGCACCCATGCAACCAAACACCCATTGGAATGCCCATGATACTTGCGCAGTCAAAGAAGACAAAATTCCTATGCTTTAGGGATTGCATTCATCAAGGATTGCGTAAGCAAGGAAGGTTGTCTAGAGGTAGTAAATTAGCTAAGTATTGGTCAGTTTTATGTATGACAGTGTGAGACAATTAGCTGAGTACAGGAGGGCTCTTGTGAGAAGAGTTGTATGTAATTTTTTGATGATTCGATGTTGAATATACAATAGAAGATAGTGGGGTTTTGGGAAGGAATCTTTCTCTGAGAAATTATCTATGTTGTGGCTTGATTGATTCTTCTTTGGTTCATGTGATTGGCGATTGTTTTTTTAATTCTGCAAAATATTTGTAGAAGTGATTCAGTATTTAAATTTATTACATTGTTAGATTGTATTGAATCCATGATATACATGCTTGTTGTATAATTTCTACATGGTATCAAAGCACAGGAAATCACAATTGTGAAGGAGGAGTCAGTTTGTGACTAGATAGAATTCAAATTTGTAGAAAGACTTTCATGGTGCTATAGTTGATTCAAGATCGAAATGGCATTCAATAGCTTGAGGTTGGAGTATACACCTAAGGGCAGCTCAAACTATATTGCTTGGAAGGACAGGATGGAGGTATTACTCGAAGACAATGGTTTGAAGGAATTCATTGACAATGATGTTCCTAAACCCAATGTGACAGATGCTGCAAATATTGATACGTGGCAAAAGAAAGTGGCAAAGGTGAGGAGGATCCTATTGGAGGGAATATGAGACCACATTTTCTCAAGCCTCCATGGGAAAGAGACCATATGAAATGTGGAAGGCTTTGACGAATATATTCTTGAGAAGCAACGACCATATGAATTTGGCACTGAAAGATAAACTCAAGAATATCAAGATGGAGAAGGGCGACTCCATACCAAAATATCTAACAAAGTTTGTCCAATGTCTGGATGAGCTGGGGAGCGTTGGTATAACTGTGAATGATGATGATTTGGTGAGCTTGGCTCTCCTATGACTTCCTAAAATTTGACACAGTTATCAAGAATCTGTCAATGGAAGGGAAAATTTTCCAAATTGGGAATGACTATGGTCGAATTTTGTGCAGGAGGAGTTTAGATGGAACACTAGAGATGTATCTTCATCTAAGAATGAAGATGAAGAAGATTGTGCTTTGGCTGCCAAGGCGAAGAAGGGGAAAGGGAAGAAATTCCATTCCAAATCTAAGTCTAAAAATGGAAAGAAGTAGGACATGTCCAAGGTGAAGTGTTTTCATTGTCAAGAGCATCGGAATTTTTCTACTAACTATCCACAAAATAATAAGAACAAGAAGGCTAGAGGGTCTGCAGCTGGTGAGGTTTTGGCCTTGCAATTTGAGCTTGACTTCTCATTGATCGCATGCATGGTGTCAAGTGCATTTGGATCTGTGTGGTATTTGGATAATGGCACTTCCTTTCAAATGAGGGGAGATATGGAGATTTTCAGTAACTTGGAGGATAAGGATCTCCAGATGCATATTGAAATGGGCGATGACGGGTGGTACAGTGCTATCGGGATAGGAAAATCCTTCCTGCAACACAAAATAACAGGACAAGTCAAGAGGATAGGGATTTGAGTTGGGAACCTCTACAAGCTGGAGGTAGATGGTTGCGCAACAATGATGGGCAAGGCGGACAAAGTGGTGAGCCGAGATGAGGGCGAATTATGGCAGATGATATTGGGCCATCTTCACCATGGAGCCTTGAAAGTCATGCAACATATTTCTACTGGTCTTCCTAGGGGTACACTTTTAGGTTTTAACCCTGTACATAAATTATCTGTAAACAAATCTTAAAAATAGAAAATAAACAATAGTGAGAGTATAAAACATAAAACAGATAAAAAAAGATATTTTCCCCTGGATCCCAAATCGAGATGACCAGCTTTATTTGTCATTATTTTCCTTTTAGTGTTACAACACATATATATACATGTCGAAGCATACATAAACCCCAATATATTAACCCTGGATTAGAACATAACCATAGTTCCCTTGACCAGATCTACAAAATACCAAGGGCCGAAAACCATTATGCCCCAAAACCATGTGCAAACCCGTGCACAAAACCATGGGGGGTCTGCCCACTGAAAAATAAGGACCAAAAAAAATTTACGAAGGCATTGCCTCAGAACCCGAACAGGGGGGCTACCGGGGCGCCTGTGACCCCCCTATTGCCACCAGCTCAACGTACAGGGGGTGCTATCGCCCCCCCGTGACCCCCCCCCCATGTGTGACTAGTCCTGGAAAGAATATAACACATACCCAACATTCTCCCACTTGTTTTTTTCTTTCCGCAAGGGCCCACAGGAGAGCTAAGTCATTAGCCTAGCTTTGCAACACCCATTGTTTCTCTACAACAAGAGAACTTCTGAGTGCTCACAGACTTCGTCAATGCATCTACAACATTCTTCAAAGTGTCCACCTTTACCAGCAACACCCTTTTAGCCTCAAACGTATATCTCACAAAGTGATATTGAACATCAATGTGCTTTTTCTTTGAATGATAAGCAAGGTTCTTAGACAAGAAAATTACACTTTGGCTATCAAATTCCATCCTTATAGCTTGCTGCACCAACCCCATACTTGAACACAATCTCTGCAACCAAACTGCTTCCTTGCTTGCATGAGTGGCTGCCATGTATTCTGCCTCTGTAGTTGGAAGAGCCACTACAGACTATCTTTTACTCATCCAACTGACTGCACCTCCAAATAGGCTAAACAAATACCCACTTGTATATCTTCTTTGGTCTAGATCTCTAGCCCAGTCTGCATAAAAAAAACTATGAATGTCCAACACTCTTTCCAATCCTAGACTACCCTGGTAGCACAAGCCATAATCACTAGTGCCGTGTAAATATCTGAAAAACTGCTTCACTGTTGTCCAATGCTCCTTCCCTGGGTTTGACATAAACCTGCTCAATCCTCCCACTGCATGTGCAATGTCTAGTATAGTACATACCATTTCATACATCAGGCTACCCACTGCACTTGCATATGGAACACGAGACATATCCTCCTCTTCTTCTTGTGCCTTGGGACACTATTCAATGGACAACTTTGTACCTACAGGAATCCGAAGATTCACCAGTTTACTATCCTGCATAATGAACCTCTGAAATATAGTCTCGACATACTTCCTCTGGTTTAACCAGAGCTTCCTCTTTGCCCGATCTCTCTTAATTTCCATGCCCAAAATATAGTTTGTAGCACCAAGATCCTTCATGTCGAATTTGGAGAACATTTTGGTCTTCAAATCTTTGATAATTTATTTGTCATTTCCAAGCAACAACATATCATCCACATACAAGACCAAATAAATAACACGATCAAGAATTAATTTAAAATAAACACAGTGATCCTCCTTGCTTCTGGTGAAGCCAAGTCCCTGTATATAGGTATCAAATTTCTGATACCACCTCCTTGGTGAATATTTTAACCCATACAGAGACTTATTTAACCTGCATACCAGTTCTTTCTTCCCCTTCACCATAAAGCCTTCAGGTTGTTTCATGTAGATCTCCTCTTCCAGATCCCTATGAAGAAAATTTTTCTTCACATCCATCTGTTCTACCTCAAAATCAAATGCAGTGGCAACAGATAAAACTAATATAATAGAAGTAATTTTGGAAACAAGAGAAAAAAGATCACCAAAATGAATTTCCAGCACCTGGGAATAACCTTTTGCTACCAACCTAGCTTTGTATTTCTCCACCTTGCCTTCTATATTCATATTCTTCTTAAACACCCATTTTCTCCTGATGGGCTTCCTTCCAGCCAGCAACTCCACCAGATCCCATGCCTCATTTTTATGCAAGGATGCCATTTCATCAACCATGACCTCCTTCTAGAATTTTCCATCCTTTGAATCTACGGCCTCCCTGACAGTTCTGGGATCATCATCAGTTATAGTTAAAGAAAAATTTGAACAGAAAGTAGATGGACTATACCTTTCTGGTTGTCTTCTTTCCCGAACTGATCCTCTCACAGTTGGATTTTGTGGCTCTTCCTCTTCTGAGTATTCTTCTGTTGTAGAGTCTGAATCATCCTCCTTTAGCTCAAACTCTATCTTTTCAGGTTCCTTTGGTAGGACTTCATGTTTAACAACATCTTTCACCTCTCTAAACACCACATCTCGGCTATACACGACCTTCCTTGTTTCCGGGTTCCAAAGCTTGTAACCCTTTAAGCCATCCTTATACCCAATAAATATGCACCTTTTAGATTTATTATCCAACTTGCTCCTTTTCTCCTTTGGAACATGTACATATGTATCACATCCAAATACCCTCAGATGTGAAAAAGAGATTTTCTTACCATTCCATACCTCATGTGGAGTCTTATCCTCTAACGTTGATGAAGGTGATATGTTAACCAAGTAACATGCAGTCTCCACTGCCTCTGCCTAGAATTCTTCTCCTAACCCAGTACCACTGAGCTGCTTCTTTCCTTTTCCATCAACATTCTATTCATTCTTTCTGTAACTCCATTTTTCTGAGGTGTGTATGGAGTAGTCTTCTTCCGTACTATACCAAAATTCTTACAGAACTCTTCAAATTCCTTCTTGCAAAACTCCCCACCATTATCTTTCCTCAACACCTTTATCTTATTCTCTGTCTGGTTTTCCACCAAAGCCTTAAATTCTTTAAATCTATCAAAGACTTCAGATTTATTCCTTAAGAAATATATCCATGTATTCCTTGAGATTTCATTTATGAATGAAGCATAGAACACAGACTTACCCAGTGATGGAACCAACACAGGTCCAAACATGTCACTATGCACAAGCTCTAATATCTTGTTTTCCCTCTTAGCACCAGGAGGAAAACTCACCTGATTCTACTTCCCATATACACAATGTTCACAGAAATCGAAATCCAGAGAGCTATTAGACATAACTTCTACCATACCATTTCCATGCAGTATCTGAAGGACCTTCTCTCCAACATGTCCAAGCCTTTGATGCCATAGCATGGTCTTTTCTCCAGAGACCGCTAGGCTTTCCGCTCCACTTTCGGGAAACACATAACTGTTGCACCCATCAATAATAGTGCTGCCCTGAAGCTTGTACAGAGTTCAAATCCGCACTCCACGCATTAATACTAGTTCTCCCTGAACCATCCTATATGCATCTTTCTCAAACACTGTTTTTACACCTGCATCATCCATCTTTCTTACAGAAATCAGATTTCTGGCCAATGTAGGAATGTGCAGAACACCAGGAAGTGTTCTAATCCTTCCACCTTGTAGCTTCAGCTTGAATTTTCCATGCCTAATGATTCTGGCCTTCCTATCATCCCCTAAGAAGACATCACCACCATCATATTTCTCATACTCGTAGAACCAATCCCTATGGGGAGTGAAGTGAAAGGATGCACCCAAGCCAATCAACCATGACTGATGATGTACATGTGTATTTGAAGAAAAAGCCAAATACACATCCCCACCTTCATCTGAGGTGGTTTTTTCCTCTGCAAAAGGAGCATCATCACATCCCTTTCCTTTCTCAGGAGCTTTAGATCTGCAGTTATTTTTGTAGCGCCCTTCCTTTCCGCATTTCCAGCACACCTTTAAAAACTTTCCAGGAGATTTATATCTCCCTCTAGATTTAGATCTCCCACTCGAAACCTTATTCTTGTTTTTGTTCTGGGACCTTCCTCATACAGATAAGGCATCTCCATTCTAAACCTCCATATTTCTCCATCTCATTTCCTCCGACACCAAGGCTGAGACAATGTCATCAAAATTCAAGGTAGTTTTATTGCTACCAATTGCAATAACCAGACTGTCTCACGAGTCTCGTATAGAACACAACAAAATGATGCACTTATCTTCATCTGAGATTTTAATATCAACAGATGACAGATGACTTACCACATTATTGAAGGTGTTCATATGCTCTGCCACCAAGTCTCCATCCCTTATCCTCAGGTTATACAACTTTTTCCACAGGAACAATTTATTTTCCAGAGACTTAGATTGGTACAAAGTCCCAAGTTTGTCCCACAAATTATTTTCTGTAGCTTCCCCAGATACATTCAACAATACCGAATCTCAGACACACAATCGTATTGTGCTCTTTGCCTTCCAATCCAACTTCTTCCACTCTTCATCTGACATTGTTGTTGGTTTAGTACCTAGATCTGCCGCAATCCACTGGTGTTTATCCACCAACAGATCCTCCATCTTGGGCTTCCACAACTCAAAACTCTGACCATTAAATTTCTTGATCTCTATCTTCCCACTGCTTGCCATCTTCTTTCACCGCAAGAATCGATCCCGCAGATCTCCCACTGAACAGGGTCTACCTTAGGCCCGAGCAGCAAAGGTGTCCCCTTGAATCCAAAACAGGTTTGATACCAGATGTAGGTTTTAACCCTGTACAAAAATTATCTGCAAACGAATCTTAAAAACAGAAAATAAATAATAGTGAGAGCATAAAACATAAAATAGATAAACACAAATATTTTCCCCTGGATCCCAAATCAGGAAGACCAAATTGATTTTTCATTATTTTCCTTTTAGTGTTACAACACATATATATACATACTGAAGCATACATAAAACCCAATCAATTAACCCTGGATTAGAACATAACTGTAGTTCCATTGACCGGATCTACAATATACCAGGGGCCGAAAACCATCATGCCCAAAAACCATGTGAAAACCCATGCACAAAACCATGGGCGTGTCCGCTCACTGAAAAATAAGGACCAAAAAAATTCAGAGAGTTTTATTGCCCCCTCGTACGTGACTAGTCATGGAAAGAATATAAAACATACCCAAAAACACTTGCGTAGTCAGACACATGAAAGGAATGTACTATGGGAAAATATGTAAATGCCACCTTTCATGAGAAGGAGAATCGAGCTTCAGGGATCCTTGAGAGATTTCACATGAATTTGTGTGAACCATCCTTTTTTGCTTTGACAAAAAAACATAAGCACTATGTGATATTTGTTGATGTATTTTCTCATAAGTGTTGGATCTTCTTCATGTAGAAGAAATATTAGACATTCTCAAAGTTTCTTGAGTTTAAGGCACTGGTGGAGAAACAGTCAGGGAAGCAAGTGAAGGCTCTAAGGAGTGATAATGGTGGTGAATACATCTCTAAAGAATTCAAGAACTTTTGCAGCAAAGAAGGAATTTGGAGAGAAATAATAGAACCTCATAACCCACAACAAAATGGGGTCACAAAAAGAAATAACAAAATGCTTGTGGGTACAGCAAGAGCGATGTTTCATGATCAAGGCCTATCGATGCATCTGTAGGTGGAAGCATGCAACACTGCAGCACTTGTGCAGAACTTTTGTCCTAATAGGATACTTGGCATGAGTACACTTGAAGAGGAATTCACTGTTAAGAAACCTGATGTTTCACACTTTAAGATTTTTGGCTCATCTATTTATGTGCATGTGACCAAGGATGCCAGGAAGAAGCTGGAACCAACAGTTGATATTGGGATTTTTGTGGGGTACACTGAAACACCCCACAACTATCATGTGTATTTTCTAAAGAGAAGAATGATTGTTGTGCGAAGGGATACAAAATTTGATGTGGAGAAAGCCATGTGGTTTTCCCTTGAGAGTGAGTTGGACTTGCATGCAGAGGAGGAACTTTTGGTTCCTAAGGATGAGCCTCAAGATGTGGAGCAGCCACATGAGGAGGTTCATGTAGTGGAGGAAAACACTCATGCAGATCCATCCATTAGAAATGGCAGAAGGTGCACCACAAAAGCTGATATATTGAGACTTGATGTTGTAGAGAATTTAGGATCCCCTAATTCATAGCGCAGACAGAGACAGTCTTATGACAGGTTTAGTGGATACATGGCTATTATGAGAAAATTTATTGTGACTGAACCATCTTCCTTTCAAGAATTAGTGAAACAACCAACTTGGTTTGATTCAATGGTGGAGGAGTATGAATCCATTTCCAATAACAGTGCATGGTAGATTATCCCAAGACTGGTCGAAAAATCAGTGGTTGGATCGAGATGGATCTACAAGGTAAATAAATTTTTTGATGGGAGTGTAGAGAAATAAAAGGCCAGATTTGTGGCCCGAGGATTCTCACAGATTGAGGGGATCAATTATTATGATAATTTTGCACCTATTGCAAGGTACTTTTCCATTAGATCCATCCTTGCACTCTCAGTGCAGATGGGCTAGCACATTCATTAGATGGATGTGAAAATTAAGTTTCTCAATGGGATCATTAAGGAAGAAGTGTACATAGGGAATCATAAAGGCTTCAAGATCTTCAACAGTGACTCACATGCCAACTCAAAAGAGAAATATATAGGCTGAAGCAATCACCTCGTGCTTCGTACACTCAGATAAACAGCTATTTCACCAGACTAGGCTTCACCAAAGTGAAGCAGATGCAAACTTGTACCAGATTGTGGTTGAGGGTAAGATATTGATTATTTTTATTTATGTTGATGATCTAATTTTGACTGGTGATGAGAAACTGATACACTCATGCAAGGAGGATCTTGCAAGGGAGATCAAAATGAAGGAAATGGCACTCCTTCAGTATTTCTTTGGATTGGAAATATGGTAGTCGGATATTGAAATTTTTGTATCTCAAGGAAAGTATGCAAAGGAGATATTGGGTAAGTTTCACATAGAGAGCTACAAACCCATGGATACTCCTCTTCTAGGAAATTGGAGGAAAGAAGATGCTACTTCTTGAGAGGTAGTGGATGATACTGTCTACAAGAAGTTAGTTGGTTCACTTATGTATCTAGTGAACACTAGACCAGACATTTGCTACACAGTGAAATACCTGATTCAAGCTATGGTTAAGCCTACAAAGCTCTTTTGGAAGGTAGGGAAGCATGTATTGAGATACCTAAGGGACACATCAAAGTATTTTCTATGGTATAGACAGACAGAAGGAGTGAAGCTTCAAGGCTTCACGGATGCAGATTTGGTGGGTATTCCATCAGACAGAGAGAGCATATCAGGAGGGATCTTCAGCATAGGATTGACAGTAGTTTCCTCATACAACAGGAAACATCAATCTTTGGAACTCAGTTCAGCGGAAGCAGAGTACAGGGCACCAAGTCAAGCTACATGTCAGGCTATCTGGATGAGAAAGATCTTGGTTGGTTTGTTTGGTTCTCAGATGGATCTGATAGTGATACATTATGATAATTAGATTTGAATTAAACTCTTAATTAATCTTATGTTTCATGATAGGTACAATCACATATATATCTAGTACCATCATCTCACAGATTGTGTGTAGAGAAGAATAATGTTGCTTCAGTACATTCCCACAGAAGATCAGGATGCAAATATTCTCACGAAGTTGCTCAACAGGAGAAAATTTGAATACCATAGAGATAGGATCAGGGTGAAGGATAATCCCTTTCTTGTTGAGAGGGAGTGTCTAGTTTCAACAAGAAAATTTCATCACCCATGCCTAGTGCATTAAGCACCTACACTAGGGTGGGGCCCATAGGTGCTAAATTGGTGCATGTCTTTTTCAGTTATCCCTTAATTAAGATGGAAAATAAAATGTAATATAGTCTGAAAATAAATTTTAATAGTTAACTGAGTGTGATAAACTCAGTTAACTCATGAATTTCGAGTTAGAGGTAGTTGGTGAGGCATGTAGAGTAATTCTATTTGTAACATAGTTCGAAGTGTAGTGGTGCATTAGTTAATGTGGGTTGTAATCAGTTTAACTCAGTTAAGTGAGTTAAACTCGGTTGTGCTACTTGTAACTGTTAGATACACTAGTGAGAGATCAAGTGAATTATATATTAATTAATTCACAATCAGTGATCTCACATGCAACTGAGGATTTACTATTATTAGTTGCATGCATGTTAGATCTAGTGGAGACCCAGTTGAGATCTAGGTGAAAGGGAATTTGACTATCAATTGTAGTATTATTGGGTTGCACACATGCAACTAAACACACATTTGAGTTCCCACGATACATGTAGAGTCAAGGAAGGCCAAAATTCCTATACTTTATGGATTTCATTCATCAGGGATTGCGCAAGCAAGGCAGGTACTCTTGAGGCAATAAATTGGCTAAGTATTGGTTAGTTTTATGTAAGAGAGTATCAGACAATTAGTTGAGTACAGGAGGGCCCTTGTGAGAAGAGTTGTATGTAATTGTTTCACGATTCCATGCTGAATATACAATAGAAGATAGTGGGGTTTTTAGCAGCAAGATTTCCCCGGGAAATTATCTGCGTTGTGGCTTGATTGATTCTTCTTTGCTTCCTATGATTGGCAATTTTGTTTTTAATTCCACAAAAGATTTGTTGAAGAGATTTAGTATTTAACTTTAGTACATTGTTAGATCAGATGGAATCCATGATATACATGATTCTTTTATAACTTCTACAATTATCTATCTATATAAATTTATAGAAGAACTATTGGATTTAAAGGATTTGTCATGCTTAAAACACTCCAATTTCATGGTGCTTAGTATGAGGGAGATGTGGATTTACTTTCATGATAAAAATAGGGTTGAGAAGTTGGTCTGGATTTATTTCAGAACGAAACATAATACACATATAACCATAAATACAAAGATGCATCAGAAATAGAACTTCATTTCATTAATATCAAAGAACTGAAATTTGTTTACAGACAAAATGGAAATAGACTAGCTAGGGTGTTGGTAGCTTATCTTTGAGAAGAGATGTGGTAGCTATAGGCCTCTGAACTATATTACAATGAGGCTCAAGGGATTATTTATTATTGAGAAACAATGGAAAACCATAGACATCTAAAAGCCTAACCATAGGAGATGAAGCGCCAAAAATATGGGCCTCGTTTTGGTAAATTGGTACATCAACTTCTCAGAGACGTAACTTTGTCATATGATCTTTGTTTGATGTGCAAAATACCTCGTTTGAAATATATATCCAAGGACTACAAATTTTGATGTGAGAAGCATCGAAGGAACTTCCATGTTGCTCACTTTTTTCCCAAAAAACGCAGTTTCAGGATTCAAAACGGCTCTGGAATTTTAGGACCCAAAAAACTACTAAAAATAGTAAATTGTGCTACAATTAAAGAAATTGAAAAATTGAAAGAAACATTGGTGGGGCTCCAAGTGGAATTGGCAGGTGGCCACCAATATCCACCTGGATCACTCCTCCCTTCTTAGGAAGAAATGGTACCCATTGCATTGAGTTCTTCCATGAGATGAGGAAACTTGTGTTCAACTTGGTCCCTGGTGAACCACTTGCCTTAGTGCAGGAGCTGGCCAGCTTTGACAACCCGATATAGTTGGATCTTCTGCTAGTGAGTGTTATTGATTTTCATGTCCATGATACAATCCGTGGTATCTTGTTCCATGCAGTCTGGGTTTAGCTTTGTTGGTGTGAGTTGTTCCGCAATGTTGGAGGTGTCTAGTAGAGGTGGGAAGTAGGGCTGAAGGCGGTCCACATTGAATACTGAGTGCAAACCAAGGAATGGTGGAATATTGGGCTTGAAGGCATTCACCCCTAAAACCTTGGTGATGGTGTAAGACTGTTATTTGGGCAAGTGAAGCTTGCATTGGGGTCCAACGAGGCGCTCCTTATGCAAATGTAGTTACACTTTGTTGCCCACCTAGAAGTTGTGTGGCAGTCGATGTTGATCATGTTGTTGCTTGTACTTAGCATTTTATCTGTCCAATATGTCATGAACCTGTTGGTGGATGTGTTAAATTAACTTAATGAATTTTTTCGCTTTGTTAGCTTCAGACTGGACATGAGTTGAATCAGCTTCACTAGCCACAAATGGCATGACTGCATCAATGGGACATAGTGGTCATAATCCCAAGCCCACATGAAAGGCGTTGTGGCCAGTTGAGCTGTGGAGAGCCCGCTTATAACTATGTTGTACATAGATAAGGCTCTCCTCCCATGTGCATGGATGCTTGGAATTGTACATGCGCATAACTTTTATGATCATCCTATTGAAGACCTCTATCTCACCATCATTTTGGGGATGGAAATATGTGGACTTGGTTAGCTTGGTGTCTAGCATTGACCATAGGTTGGACCAAAATGTGCTAAGGAAATTGTTGTCCCGATATGAGATGATATACTCTGTGATCCCAAAGTGCACCCACACACATTCAAAGAATAGTTTAGTAGTGGCTTCTGCAGTGATATTCTTCTTATAGGCCTCCATAATGGCCATCTTCAAGAATCTGTCGACGAACAAGAAAACATAGTTGTTTCCATGCTTCGTAGAAGGAAGGCCCAAAATTTAATCCATGGAGATGGATTACCAAGGTTGACTAGGGGTAGGTAGTGAAGTATATAGACCTTCTTCTTTATGCTAGGTTTGGAAATGGCGCAAGCAGTGCAGGATATGATGTACTTCCCAACATCTTGTCGAAGCTTTCGCCAATAGAAATACTTTTATAGTACTGCCATTGTTTTCTCGACCCCAAAATTCCTAGTGACTCGACTGTAGTGTGCTTCCCAAATCATATTGGCACGCTTTCTTGAAGGAGAAAAAATGTGTCCCAGGTGACATAATAGGGCATCCTGGAGGTGCAAATTTTTAACTTGCATACCCTCCAGGAGTGTCTTGTATGTGTGGCCGAATTCCATATCACTCTTGTAGAGATGTAGCCAATTATAATTCTCATGCCCACAAGAGTTGAGAACGATGGTGAGTGCCACGATCGGTGGCTGGTTGAGGCAGTATGAAAAATTATTGGTGCTCCCTTTCTTGTACTTGATGTTATAATGAAACTGTTGCAAATATGTGGAACACTTCTGATGGTGATCATTCTGCAACTTCCCTTGAATTTTTATGAACTGCAAGAGTCGGTGGTTTGTGTGGATGACTGTTTCCTTGCCCAAAAAGTAATGCTTCAATTTTCAGCAAGATTGTACAATGGAATACATTTCTTTGTCATAAGTGGGATACTTGCGGACTGTGTCAGAAAATGTATCACTGTGATATGCCACTGGATTCCCCTGTTGGGTAAGAACTTCCTCAATATCATAGTCAAAGGCATCTGTCTCAATCTCAAATGGTCGTTGCAAGTCAAGTAAAGTGAGTACAGGGGCAGAGTAGAGGTGATGTTTCAATTCTACGAACATCTTCTATTGAGATTCCAACCAAAAACAATTTTCTTTCTCTCCGCCCTTAGTGACTTGACTCAAGGGCCAAGTGATATGATAGAATCCCAAAATGAACCTAGAATAGAAATTAGCAAGACCCAGAAAGATGTGAACCTTTGTTAGAGTGGTTGGGGTTGGCCAATCCCGAATGACTTAAATCTTTGTTAGATCCACATGCACCCCCATTCATTAATAATTTATCCCAAATACTCAAGTTGGGTCATGCCAAAAGCGCACTTCACCAAATTGGCACACAATTCATGTTCCCACAGTGTTTGGAGGACCCGTCGGATGTGGTGGAGGTGCTCTTCCCAAGTATGGCTAAAGATCAGGATGTCATCCAATTACACTACTACAAATGAGTTGGTGAATGGCTGCAATATGTTTTCCATCAACCTCATGAAGGTTGCGGGAGCATTCGTCAACCTGAAAGGCATGATCAACCATTCAAGAAGGCCCTCCTTGGCTTTGAAGTCAATATTCCACACATCGGAGGGTTCGATTGGTATCTGGTGATACCCGAACTTCAAGTCAATCTTGCTAAAATATTTCGCCCCTTTGAGTTTGTCCAAAAGGTCATCAATCCATGAGATCAAGTACCTATTCTGGAGAGTGATCTTGTTCAGCACCCAATAGTCAATGTAGAGTCTCTAAGTCCCATCCTTCTTCTGTGGTAACACGATCGGGCTCCCATGGGGTGATGACTTGGCCGGATGTGACCTTTTCGCAACATCTCCTAAATCTGCCTCTTGATTTCATCGTTCTCCAGAACAGAGCGTCGATAGATCAATCTATTAGGTAGTGGCACACCTCGGGTCAGATCAGTGGGGTGCCTGACCTGATAGTGTAGAGGCACCCCTGTGTGTGATGTGAAGATGTCCCCGTACTCTTCCATGACCTTGTCCATTTACTGTTGTCATGCAGAGGAGCCCTGTATGAAGGTCATGGCCACAATATTCTTCTTTCCCTAAGGGTGGATCATCAGGAAAAAAAATTTCCTGGTTTTGGAAATGAGCTTACTGCATTGTTTTGTAGTAACCAAAGAGATAGCGACAAGCGGTGGTACCTCTAGTATCCTATACAACTTATTTCACAAAGAAATAATAATAGTGTGAGGTCGAGACTCATACACAGCATGTCGCTTCCACAAGTATGGTTGGAATAATAATACATCACAAACATCAAGAGGATAAATGTCACATAATACCTCATCCATGAAGGGCTTCATGCTGTAAGGAAGGTGGCACTGGTGGCTGATGCGGAGATCCCATCCTTGGTGAAGCTACCCGATGGTGTATGGCTATGGGTGTGCCATGGTCAACAAGCCAAATTTATTCACGACCTTGACAAAATGAGGTTCTTTTGGCTCCCAATGTCGACAATGAGCTGTAACGGGGAACCGTTTACCCATATCTAGAAGTGGAAGAGACGCTCCTCCTCCTCTAGCTCTTTTGGTTCCTCCTTCTGGATATTTGTGGTGGAAATGGTGGCATTGGGCTCCAAATCAATAATATTATTCCCTTTTCCATTCCAATTTTTGGATTCCGATTTAGATTCAGAGCATTGATCTTATTCAGAAACCCACATCTTAGCCACCAGTGACTATTTGGCCTGACACTCACTTATGTTGTGAGTTTAGCTCTTATGGAACTCACACCACTTTCCCGTGTCCTTGTTTCACTTATTAGTGTTGTTATTTGCTTGTGTCTTTGGAAAGTTGGATTGGGCCTCCATGTCTTGCATTTCTCCTTTTTTATGTGGTTTGGGAGCACCTTTCCCTTGCTTTTGATTTGTAGATCCAAATTCTCGCTTCTTCTGTTTGAATTTCTGCTCAATCTTGGTAGCATACCGATATGTCGTACCAAGAGAGGACATGTAAAGGAAATCCATTTCCTCCTAAATGTATCTATGTAGACAACTTTGGTATTTCAGTACCAAATGTTTCTCTGAATATTTGATACCCACTTTGGGAAAAGCGTATGGAATAGATTCGCCAACTCATGCACATATTGATCCCTTTACTTCCATAGCGTAGTCCATTGTATGTACTTGTCCTCATAGCTCCCCACGGGATAATATGGTTCCTTGATGGAGTCTTGGAAATAATTCCAAGTGGGTATGGCCAAGAACAAAGAGGGTTCCCCCTCGTCCTTTTTCTCACAGTAGGTTTCCCACCACTCCTTGACATCGAGGGTAGCTTTGAGGAGTGAAAAAATAATATTCTCCTGGTCGGAAAAATCATGAATGGAGAAAAATCCTTCTAATACATTCAACCATATATCTACGGTGTATGCATCTATTTGTCCTTCAAATATGGGAATTTCAAAGTTTACTTGTACCTTAAAAGGATTTGTGCCTCCAAAGTCATTGTTGTATGTAGATGCACCGTTAGTGAGCAGTCGTTGAAGGATCTGGGAAGATTTATCCATCATCACGTTCCTTTGTTTTTCAAGGGCCTCCTCGAGCAATATTTTGATAGAATATCCTTCTCCCTCATCTATATTTTCATCCCCCCCATTAGTGGAATTTTGAGGTCTAAAATGGGCCTCCTAAGAAAATTGTACAACCAAAATAAATTTTATAAGAACCAATAGGATTCAATATGATGATTTCAACCATGGGGGATGATTCACCATTTTTTAAGTAAAAAGGGTAAAAATATTAAAAAAATAATAAAATAATAAAACTATTTTTTGAACTTGTATTTTCAACTTATCTCCTAAAGTTCTTACTCGAATTTCGAGTGGGAGTACTCGTTGGATGCCAAATTTAACTCTTCATCCAAGGAGTACCCATGTTGCATACTAAAAAACTGAAAGAAATATTGGTGGGGCCCCAAGTGGAATAGGCGGGTGGCCACCAATATCCACCCGGATCAGAAGTGGCATATAACATACCAAGTTATATCCACCTTGAACTGTCCATTTGTCATGCACTAATAGGGATCAAAATTTGAGGAAATATTTGTACCTCTAAGAGTTGATCCATTGGAGTGTAAAAAATTTGGTAAAATTTATAAGTATATATTATTATTGATAAAATATGAAAGATGATTACAATGGGGAATCACCGAGGCTTTAAATATAGCCTTATGGTGTCCCTTCGCGAAGAGGCATGATCTTTGATCATGCCCTTTCACTTAATAAAACCTAAGATAACTATATATAACTAATAATTAATAAAATATACATAACATTGCCCCTCTCTTAAAGATTCTTTGTCCTCAAAGCATACGTAACGATGGACAATGTTGACGAATGCCTAGGTTTCTTGAGCGGCGGGCTCTTGCTTCCCACATTTTAAAAAGATCGTGGAGCATCTTCTCGAGTTCAATATTTTGGTGAGGTGGATAGAGACAAGATTTGATATTGACAGGGTCAGGTCCTTTCTTGACTTCTATTGGATGTTCATGTTCCTTATTAGGAGGTATTTTTATTGGCAGGTCTTGGAAGAATTTTTCGTGTTTCCTAACTATTCCTTGTTCTTCTGGTGATTTTTCGTGATTCCTTTTTAGATTTAGAGGTAAGTTACCAAAAATTATCATTCGATGCAACTTCTCCTCATCATCAAATGCTTCATTCTTAACAACCATATCTGCTTCATCACCGAAGGCCTCAACAGCTTTTGGAACTGTATCAGTGGCTTTGGATGTGTTTGTCTCTTCACATTTTTCTTTCAATTCCGGGGATGAAACATTTTGTTGTTTATAAGCATCTGTATTTTCATGGTTTCTTTCATTTTCAATGACTATGTTTGTTATTGCATCTGTGATAGAAGTCACGTTGAATACCAACATTGTTTCTTTTTCTGCTATTGGATTTTCATTTATATAAACGTTCTCAATAACTTCTGTTGCTACATTACTGGCTTTATTAGTGGATTGAGTTGCATTTTCTTCTCTTGGTTTCTCAGCTCTATAATTTTCATGGTTGATCTCAAAGTCTCTACTTCTAGGTGGTTCAACACTATAACCTTCATGTGAGCTTATTTCCAATTCAACCTCATTTAATTGCTCTTTTTTAAACATGTTATATTCATGATGATTATCTGAATTGCTAAATTGTTCAGTTGATTATGTTCGACATTTGGGAATATTGGAGGTTGTGTCTGACTTAACTTATCTATCTTATCATTTAGATGATTGAAGAGTCTAGTCATCTTCTTCATTGCTTCACTATGCTCTGTCATCTTTTCTATGGTCTCATGATGATTTAGCCACATTTATCTTTCTATTCGATTTGTCGTGTCATGAACCTTTTTTATGTCGTCAAAGTGTCCTACAACTGTACCTTCAAGATCGACTAATATTTTTCTGAATTCTTCAGAATTATTATTGATTTGTTTCTCGAGATCCACCAATTTCTTCTGGAATTCGGCCATCGACATCGATGAAGACATTGAACGTGTATGAGGTGGGGAATATTTTTCTGCCAGTTTCTGTTCTTTTTTTTTTTAAATTAATTAATTAAATTTTATTTTTTTTGAAATAATAATAATAATTTTTATTATATATATATATATATATGGGGAAAATTTTTTGTTAACTTTGAAAAGTCACATTGTTTTTAAAAGTCACGTTCTTTTGAAAAGGGTGAATGGGTTTTAATACCATGGGCAATTACCATGGGCTCCAAAACCACGAGCTTGTAAACCACGAGCAATTACTCTTCCTTATTTATTTTTACTTCTTGATTTTAATTTTTTTTGGTATGTACGTATATGTACTTCCTTATATATCTCTTTTTTCTTTTTCTTTTTTTCTTCTTTTTAATTTATTTCCCCCTTTATGTTGACTTTCCTTCTCTCTTTTGATTTTTTTATTAATATATATTTCTTCCTTCTTTTTTTAAAAAACAAATGTTGTTACCCACAAGCACTTGGTTTTAAAAAAATATGCAATTCTGGAATTTTCTTGTAATTCCTTAATTCTGGGTGATCACAAAGATCCCGAAGAGCGATGGCTCTAATACCAATGGAGTGTAAAAACTCTGGTAAAATTTATAAGTATATATTATTATTGATCAAATATGAAAGATGATTACAATGGGGAATCACCGAGGCTTTAAATATAGCCTGATGGTGTCCCTTGGCGAAGAGGCATGATCTTTGATCATGCCCTTTCACTTAATAAAACCTAAGATAACTATATCTAACTAATAATTAATAAAATATACATAACATCCATCTTGGCTCATGTTCATTCAAACATTTCAATGGCATATTGCTCAATATGAGGGAGATGTGTAAATCCTTTCATGCATATTAAGAACCATATTAGATTCGATCTAGGTGGATATTGGTTGCCACCCACCTATTCCACCTAGACATCCATTCAGTCTCATCAGTTTCCTTATTTATAGCACCATCTACTATTATTATCAGTTTTTTGGGTCCTAAACTTCCAGATAATTTTTGATCCCCCTAAACGGTGTTTTTTTTAGGTCTACAATAGGCCCTTAGCCATAGGTAGGGGCATACAAAAAATCCTATAGTAATCAGAGAGATATTTTCGATGATATATCGTATGCGCCAAACGGTGATAATATGACAAAGTTACTACCCTAGGAAGTTGGCTGCCCAACTAACCACAACAAGGCCCACATACTCTTGGTGTTCCATCTCTTGGGGTTATGGTTTTGGCTGTTTATGGTTTTTCCATGTTTTTAAATAATAAAAAGGCCCTTGAGCCTGATTGTAACATAGTTTAGAGGCATGTAGCTACCACAGAGTCTTCTTAGAGATAAACTACCATCACCTGAGCTAGTTTATTTCCATTCTGTCTGTAAGCTTATTTCAGTATTGGATATTAATGAAATGAAGTATATTTTATGATTCATATTTGCATTTTATGTTTATTTTTGTATCTTATTGTGTTCCTACAAAAATCTGGATCAATGGTTTAAGAGCAGTCTGCTCTTTCTCAATATTTCTTTGCATATCCCAATGAGATCAGGGTATAAGAAATTAGGGCTTAGTCTGCTTGAACCTTCGCAAGAATATCCTCAAAAATCTTGAGGGCCTCCCATGGAGGAGGAATAGAAATACGAGGGAGAAAGAGATCTTATCAAAATATTGTTCAAGGAGGCTCTCAAGAAACAGAGCGATGATGGAAAACTTTGCCCAGATCCTTCAATTGCTACCCACCAATGACGCATCTTCATCCGACAGCCACTTTCGAGGTGATACTCCTTTTAAGGTACAAGTTAACTTTGAAATTCCCATATTTGTGGGACAAATAGATTAAGGCTTCATAGATATATGGTTGAACCTATTATAAGGATATTTTTTGGTTCATGACTTTTCCAATCAGGAAAATATTACTTTTTCAATCCTTAAAGCCACCCCTCCAATGTTAAGGACTGGTCAAAAATCTACTATGAGCAAAAGGATGAGGGGGAATCCTCCATGTTCTCGAATGCACCCACTTGTAATTATTTCTGAGATGCCATCAAGGAAAAATACTACCCCATGGGGAGCTACAAGGACAAGTACATACAATGGATTACTTTGTGGATAAAAAGCGATCAAGATGTGCATGAGCTAACGATTATGTTCCATACCTTGTGCACAAAGTTGGGTATCAGGGATTAAAGCAAACATTTGGTGCTTAAGTACCGTATTTTTCTACACAGATACATATAGGAGGAAATGGATCTCCTCGACAGCTCCTCGCTTGGTCCAACATACCGGTATGCTTCCAAGATTGAGCATAAATTTAAACAGAAGAAGTGAGACTTTGGATCTGCGAACTAGAAGCAAGGGAAAGACACCCCAAACTGCAGAACAAAGGACAAGGCCAAGGCGGGGTGGCCCAAGACAACCCATCGAAGCCAAAGAAGGAAATACAAAAGTGGTTTGAGTTCCATAAGAGCTCCACTCACAACACCAGTGAGTTCCGAGCCAAGTATTCATTGGTGGCTGAGATGAAGGTTTTTGAATCAAATTCATGTTCCAACTCTGATTCAAAACCCGACAAGGGGAATGACAAAGGGAAGTTGA
Organism: Pinus albicaulis; assembly: GCA_034641835.2. Taxonomy (NCBI): domain Eukaryota; kingdom Viridiplantae; phylum Streptophyta; class Pinopsida; order Pinales; family Pinaceae; genus Pinus; species Pinus albicaulis. The sequence continues at coordinate 857,831,490 of CM076578.1, forward strand.
TCATTGATGTAGAGCCCAGTTCCAGTGTTGCCATCACCAATATCTAGAAGGAAGAACCCAAAGATCCATAGGAGGGGGAGCACCTCTTCCATTCCGAGATGTGGGTGAAGGGTTTCCCGTTATTGTTCATTTTCGACAACGAGAGCCAAAATAACCTCATTTCATCAAAGGTTGTGAAAAGGTTGGACCTACTAATCACAACACACCCACAACCATACACCATCAGTTGGATTCACCAAGGATGAGATATACACGTCAACCAATAGTGTCACCTTCCCTACAACATCATGCCCTTCACAGATGAGGTATTATGTTATGTTGCTCCCCTTGAAGTTTATGTTGTATTATTAGGCTAACCATATTTGTGGAAGAGACATATTGTGTATGAGTCTCGGCCTCACATTCTTATTGTTACTTTGGGTAATAAGATGTATAGGATACCGGAGGTAGCACTACTTGTCGCCATCTCTTTGATCATTTTGAAGAGATGCAGTAAGCTCATTTCCCATACCGAGAATTTTTTTTTCCTTATGATCCTCCCCCCAAACAGAGATCCTGAGCATGGAAACAATAAATGGACAAGGTCATGGTGGAGTACAAGGTCATCTTCATCTCACCTACAAGGGTGCACCTACTCCGTCAGGTCAAGCACTCCATTGATATGACACTAGATTTGACAGTAGAACAATCTATAAACACTCTATTCTATAGAAAAAATAATCAATAAGTAGATTTAGGAGCTACTACAGAAAGGTCAAATTCGGTGGAATTCATCACCCTGTGGGTGCCCGATTGTGTTGGTGTAGAATAAGGATGGGCCTTGGAGACTTTGTATTGATTATCGAGCCCTGAAAAAAATCATTGTCTGGAATAGGTATCCAATCCCAGAGATTGATGACCTTCTATACCAACTCAAAGGGGCCAAATATTTCATCAAGTTGGACTTGCATTTCGGGTATCACCGGGTACCAATAAAACCCTCTGATGTGTGGAAGACTGCCTTCAAATCCAAGGAGGGCCATTTCGAATGGATGGTCATGCCTTTCGAGCTGATGAATGCTCCCATGACCTTGATGAGATTGATGGATGACATATTACGACCATTCACCAACTCATTCGTGGTGGTGTATTTGGATGACATCTTGATCTTCAGTCAGATTTGGGAAGAAAACCTCCACCACATTCAACAAGTCTTCCAAAAATTGCGGAAATAGAAGTTGTGTGCCAATTTGGAGAAATGAAATTTTGGCATGACCCAGGTTCAATATTTGGGATGCATTATTAATGAGCGGGGAGCACATGTTGATGCATCCAAGATCCAGGTAATTTGGTATTGGCCAATCCCAACCACTCTATTAGAGCTCCACATATTTCTAGGTATTTCCAATTTCTATTGCAGGTTCGTGTTGGGGTTCTCTCATATCACTTAGCCTTTGAGTCAATTCACCAAGGGAGGAGTGAAAGAATTTCTTTTTTGGTCTGAATCTCAATAGAAGGCATTCACAAAGTTAAAGAATTGCCTCTTTTCTGCACTAATTCTCACATTACCAGACTTTCACCAACCATTTTATATCGAGACATATGCCTCTGACTATGCTATTGGGGTACTACTTACTCAGCAGGGGCATCCAGTGGCATATCATAGTGAGACGCCTTTGACTATGCTATTGATGTAGTACTTACTCAGCGGGGGCATCCAGTGGCATATCACAGTGAGACAGTTTCAAACAAAGTCTGAAATTATCCCACCTATGACAAAGATATGTATGCCATTTTCCAGGCTTATCGACAATGCAAGCATTACATTTTGGGGAAAAAAACATCCACACAGGTCACTAACCCCTACAGTTCATACAGACACAAGGGAAGTTGCAAAACAATTTCCATCAGAAATGGTCCACATACCTACAATAGTTCCATTTAAACATAAAGTACAAGAAGGGAAGCACTAATAATGTTACAGACTACCTCATCCTACCAATAATCATGGCACTAACCACTGTGCTCGATTCTTATGGGAACGAGACTTTGGGTTGTCTGCATCTCTACAAAAGTGATCTAGAATTCGGCAACACATACCAGACACTCCTAGAGGGTAAGAAAGTTCCAGATTTTCACCTCCAATATGCATTGTTATGCCACCTGGGAAACCTCTGTGTTGCTTCAAGCGAGCATGCCAAGATGATTTGGGAATTCCAGTTAGGTCATTGGACATTTCGGGGTTGAGAAAATAGTGGCAATACTGCAAAAATATTTCTATTGGCCAAACCTTCGACATGATGTCAGGAAATACATCAAATCCTGCAATGTCTATGCCATTTCCAAACTGACCATGAAGAATCAAGGCCTATATACTTCTCTTCCTACCCCTAATCAACCATGGGAATCCATCTTCATGGATTTCATGTCGTTTCTTCCTTCTACCAAGCATGGAGACAACTGCATTTTTGTGGTTGTCAATAGATTCTCTAAGATGGCCAATATGGTGGCCTGCAAAAATAATATCATAGTAGAGCCACTCCTAAACTCTTCTTTTAGAAAGTATGGGTACACTTTGGGATCCCACAGTCCATTATCTCATATCGGGGTAGCATGTTCCTGAGTACATTTTGGTCAAGCCTCTATTCAATGTTGGACACCAAGCTCACTAAGTCCACAACTTTCCAGCCCCAAATTTATGGCCAAAGATAGGTCATCGATAGTATGATCGTATACATTCTACCCATGTACAAATTGAAGCATCCACACACATGGGATGAAAGCCTCCCCTATTTCTAACACAAATATAACCGGGCTTTCCACATCTCAACTATCCACAACCCCTTTCAGTTGGGCTTGGGATTCCAACAATTATCCCCCATCGGTGTGGCCATACCATTTGCTACTACTCAGGCAGATTTGGCTCGTGGCTATGCCGAAGCTGACAAGGCAAAAAAATTCATTGAGCACATTCAACACATCCACCAACAGGTCCAGAAATTTTGGATAGAGCCAATGCTAAGTACAAGCAATGACATGATCACCATCAGGTGCCACAAAACTTCCAGTTGGGTGACAAACATTGGCTACATTTGCAGAAGGAGTGCCTATCTAGGCCCCACTACAAGCTTTGCCTCCTCCGATATGGGCCATAAACCATCACCATGTTTTTAGGGGAAAATTTCTTTGAGCTTAGTATTACACCATTCCTTGGCCTGCACCAAGTCTTCAATGTGGACCTCCTTTTGTCCTACTTTCCACCATTGTTGGACACATGCAACATTGCAAAAAAAATCAGACCAACAAAGTTAAACCCATAATGCATGGAACATGCTGAAACTAATTGGATCATGGACACACAGATCAAGAACTCCCTCCAGTAGAGGATCTAGCTATATTGAGCTGTCAAAGTAGGCCAAATCCTTCACCACAACAACTGCTTCACCAGGGACCAGATTCAACAGAAATTTCCTCACCTCATGGAGGTTGTGCACACAATGGAAACCATTGATTCCGAAGGGGGGAGGAATGATCCAGGTGGAGATTTGTGGCCACCCACCTATTCCACCTAGACATCCATTTGGTTTCATAAGTTTCCTTTTTTATAGTAACGTTTACTATTTTTAGTAGTTTTTGAAGTCCTAAACTTCTGGAGCAATTTTGACCCCCTAAAAAAAGGTTTTTTTTAAGGTTTGTAGGACCATAGCCATAAGTAGATTCTTGCAAGAAATCATGTAGTACTTGGAAAGATATTTCCTATTATGTACCATGTGCACCGAACAGAGATAATATGACCAATTTACAATCTCGAGAAGTTGGCTTCCTAACGAACACCAACAGGGCCCATAAACTCTTGGCGTTCCATCTCCTGGGGTTAGGATTTCGGTTTCTAATTAGGGTTTTCCTTATTTTTCAATAATATAAAGGCCCTTGAGCTTCATTGTAACACAGTTTTGGGGCAGTAGCCACCACTTCCCTTCTCAAAGATAAGTTACCATTCCCAAAGCTAGTTTATTTCCATTTTGTTTGTAAGCTTCTTTCAGTATTTTATATTAATGAAATGAAGTATATTTTATATTGCATCTCTACGTTTATGTTTATTTTTGTATTTTATTGCATTCCTTCTGATGAGCTCCATCATTAGGTATAATTGGAGGGGTTAATTGTAAGCTTTTTAGCCTTACTAAGTCTCTCTTTCTGACATTTAAATTATATTATGGTCTTATGTTGCTAGTATAGATGGTGATTAAGGCTTGTCATGCTTCGAATGCCTAACACGAGTTAAATGCATGATAATGATGAATATATTGCACTTTCAATGGATATTTAGTAATTAACGCTTAGAGTAAACAACAAGGAGAGATTCAAGGTGGATTTCCCACCTCCTTTACTCCAAAAGGCAGCCAAGGGATCCTTGAGATTCCCTCCAACAACTCAAAATCAAAGGCAACCAAGCAAGTGGGAGATCAAGTTAACCAAAGCTCCACTTCTCTTGCAGTCGAAGAGGAAACATCACCTACTTTTTAGGGATATGTTGGTAGCTACCCTCTAGGTTAAATAGGGTTGAGAAAGAGCTAATTAGGATTCAAACTTTGAAGGAAGCTAATAGATTCTTAGCTCTTGTAATAGGTTTTTGAGACTTTTATGATTATGTAATGAGACTATTTTCTGAAATAGGATGAGTATTTAGATTTTCCTTCACTCATTTAGTTTTAGAGGGCTAGGCTTATGACTTAGGGCCCAATCCATTGGCCCTAGTCTCTCTTGTGTATTCATGCTCATTTTTATGTCATTGTAGCTAGTTTGATTTATGAATTTTAGCTAGTTTTCTTACATTCCAATTCATTGTTTTTTGTTTTCTTCCATTTGTCTTTGTTGTATTCAATCTTGCATAAATGTTGGTAGAATAGCTTATAAACTTAGAAAACTATGCTTCAAACCGCCCTCTCTCATCTCTTTCATTGGAGCTTGAGGAGCTCAGACCTTCCCCACAGGCCAAATTTTATCTTTAGTTTATTATTTCTTAGAAATAAGATTTAGGTTGTTGTAGTGTCATGAACATGTCTAGAATATTGAGTTATATTTCTGTTTGAATGCTAAAGTAGGTTTACTTTCCAAATTAAAATCATATTTTCCATTTCCTTCATCATAAACATGCCAATGTTTGTTTCATGAACAGGTAGTTTCCTTTCAAGTTCAAATAGAACAACAAAGGACTTCACCATTACCCTTATCTTCATTTCTCACCCATCATTAGCCTTCTTTCCATCAAATCACCATCAACCCTGTTTTTAATATTTTCACCTTCACACTGTTAGCAACCCTAGAAGTTCAATAATGGATTCTTAAGAGGTTTTGAGCTTGGAAAATGGGTTTTCCATCTTAAATTCATCCAAACACACCTTCATTCCACCTCCCCCATGCTTTTCTCCACCATTTTTCACCCCAGATTTCCCTCGGACTGTTTCTTGTAGAAATTCAAGACTTTCTTGTAGCACTACAAGAAAACTGTAGCAGCACCTGTATCAGCACCAGTAGGCCTCTCCTTATGCCCAGACACCATCATCCACCTCATCCAAAAACTGTCATTCCCATACCCATGAGTCCAAGACCTTCCTAAACCACCTTAGTGATTTCTCCTCCTTGCTGGAAAAGAGTACATTTACAAGCATAATTAGGTCATTCATGAGTGAGAGAATAATAGTTAAAACATGAAGTAGATATAGTGTGTTTAGCCATTTGGCCCAGAAATATATGATTAGGTTAGTCTTCTTTCTGAAATTTAAATTCAACAATTTACTTCATGAAAGATGCCTAGTTTGCTTCCATTTCTTGGCATAGATTAATTTGTAGATTTATTCCATTGCAGAGTAGCTAGATGTATTTTCTTGTTGTAGAATAGTTCTTTGATTGCTGATAGAGCCATGGATTTGAATCACCTGTATCCCTAGGTCTAAATTCTAAAGTGTGACAGACTTCATTCAGAAAACCTAGAAATAACACCCTTTCATAGGACTCAAAAGAGGATGACATGAGTAGAATGCATCTTTTGTGTATATAGCACCGTCACCTCCAATTTTGTATGAACCCCAGGTTGATAAAGTAAAATAGAGTAGCCTCTGGGAGTTTCATCATTCTTGGTGCAATACCAAGGCTCACCACCTGCATAAATCTGGATCAAGATCCATCTTAACTCTAGATTTATCATGCACTAAGAGGGATAGAATTTTTAGAAAATATTTTGACATCTGGGGATTTGATTCCTCTAAAAACATGATAAATCCAAATATAATATGTATCTATGATGGTGTTAATCAAATTTAATATAGTACGCACACAAACACACACACGTATATATATTGTATCCTAGAGGAAACCAACAACCCGAATCACACGTAACTAATAGTAAACATTTCGGTGTCTATGACCTATCCTCCTCTTTGTAAACTGGGTCACAACCAAGGGGATTTGAACCTTGGATTTATCAGTTTTAAAAAATTTCACATTACTTCAATCACTAATTGAGCTATCCCACTCCGACTATATTTTCCCTATTGATTCAACAATAAAGGTATATATAATGTAACCCTTGGCATCAAAACGGTTAGGATTAATAGTATTAATGCCACACTCTTCAATTATAATCTTGGATAAACCACCAAGTAGCATATGTTAGCTATTATCTTGAGTGAAGGGGTTCTAGTGATAGGGGTACAATGTGATATGTGATATGTGGTGGTTCTAATGATAAGGGTACAATGTGATATGTGTTCTATTTGTCGATTACCCTTGTATTGGACTGATTTGGGTCTATCATCTACCCAATTTACCCATGATATTTTAATTTTGTGATGTGATTAGAATTTCACTCAAAAGATCATTAAAAGAACACATATGCATGCTTTAAGCAAGAGGAAACAAGACAAACATCAGCAACATAAGAACATGAGACATTGATAATGGAGTTCACCCAGTGTGGGCTACATCTTTGGGCATGGTGTCAAATGGGGTAGGCCGCTTCATATAGTGCTAGAAATGGTGATGATGTACATGAACTATGTTTTTCATCATACAAGGATATATGCCCTCAACATGAGTGGCTTGTCTCTTCACAAGACATTCCTCTGCAGCAACTCTCACTCACAATATCCCTCCTATCAACATGACATAATCTCACACAAGGTGACGATGAGGATCCCTTCAACAAGGTTACATAGGGGTCATAACAATAAATCGTGAATACATCTCACATGAAGTAGAAACATTGATCCCGCAACATACATTAACCAAGTGTCTAAACAACATATTACATCTCACAACAAATGATAAAGAGGCACATGATATCAATACTGCATATACCTCATCCCCTGAAGTTGGCTAAAGAAGTGGATGCTGAGTTGATGAATCTAGCCGCACCATCTAATTTTTGGTGTAGAGAGGCATAAAATATATTTTCCACACTTGAAAATCTGACACCGTCACTCCAATATGGAAAATGGGAAGCTCTACTGCTGAAACGGACAATGTGATTGAGTTCATGTCACCAAGAGGTGTAAAATTGACATACTATTTGTCAAAAATGGACTTTGACAAGTTCTACCCTTGAGGCAATATTTTTGATAGCCCCCATTATTCTCTTGGCAAGGTTCCACCCCTCTGGCCACTCATGGCTCCTTCATTTCATGGTTCAACTGTGTTCAGATTCTGCCATTTAGCTCCATGTTCTGCCCTGCAAATAAAAAATATTAAAACTTCGAATTCCACACCGGTCTCTGCCTCTACCCTCCCCGGACTTATAAAGAAGGGGGCTTAAATACAACCTCAATGATGAATTTAAGCACAAATGCACCATTGGTGTAGTGGTAATTTTGGTTATTTTTTAAGGGGAGGTCGGGGGATCAACTCCTTCCTACCCCAAAATATAGAGTTTGTTTTTGTTTGATAGTAATAGTAGGTGGTCAATTTTTAACATAGCATGTTTGTTTATATTTTGGTAATGTTTGGTGTTGGGCCACCGCATCGGGTGGGTCGGCCCTCCCATTCGGCGCAGATTTAAATCCATGCAGCCCCAACCCAACCCACCACAAATTTCAATATATATCGATTGGGCTCCAACTGGGGGTGGCAGAATGTGGCCACCTGCCACCCCGATTTTTAATATATATGTTTTGTAATGAGCGGTGGGGTGGTAGGGGTGGTGGCCGACCACCCTCATTTATATATATATATATATATATATATATATATATATATATTTAAACAGTAATGGGTATTTTTCATTTTAATGAAAATAAGGGTCATTGGGCATTTTGACTAGGCCAGAATTTTACCCATTTTTGGGAGCTAAGTTCCCTGCCGGTTGATGGTGAATTTGTGGGACATTTAAAACTTTCCCACTGCTGAACTTTGAATCACTTTAACTTATCCATACGATCTTGGATTGGAGGTCTGTTCACACTGTTGGAATCAGGGCGACGAGCAATTCAATCTTAACTTGGTTCGAGAGAAATCTGATCACTTTCAATTTTGACCATTTCTGAGCCCTCTTGGCCTCCTTAGGGTGTCTGGAGCCCCATGGGTCAATGCTCCCCATTGAGGAATTTTTGGTCCACCAAAAGCATGAAAATAATCTGCAGCTGATTTGTGCCTTGTCTGCACCACAAGTGTCCTAAAAGGTCACCCTTCATTCTCCTTCACCTTTGTTCTTCGAAGCCATAAGCGATAAGCCAACACCTGCATCCTCTGCAAACTTGTAGTACATTATTCTTAAAAATTCCATGCTCAATTACATGACAAACTATGACCCATGAATCCCATACTTTCCGCATGTTTATAACTCATAATTTGTGCTTAAGTTTACATTAAAATGGAATCAATACCCCGCTATCAATACAAGGGAAAAACATCATTGTTTCTTCATAAGTGATGGAAAACACATCATCACTTTTACATTTTAAATTTCAACACATTATTTACAAAGTAAGGCCAAAACAAGCTAACATATCTAGAAAATCCATCTCTCACTTATCAAAGTGAATGGGTTATATTCTTGTGCTGGATTTTCTTGTTGAACAATTGTTTCATCTGGTTCATGCACAGACACTTTGTCCTTGAGACATTGCTCTAGATGGAGCCTCCAACACGTGGCTCTTTAATGGCCACATATTTTGTAATGACTGCAATGGGTCTTCTTCCTCCATACCTACTTTACCTTCTTTTTTCCCTGGCGTTGAGAAGGCCTTTCACACCTCGTACTCTTTCATGCTACCATTCTCTTCCAACACTCAGAAAATACATGGTTATGTAATCCACAAAAACTACATTTTTTCTGATGCCATGATCTATGTTCATTGTTAGTCACATTCTTGTTATCAAAATGAACACTATAATATCGAGACTTTTTATACCTTTCTTGGTTGTCTCTGGTGCGATCATGGTGACAAGAGCTTGCCTCAACTCTTTCTTTGCATTGTGCGTTGTCATAGGATGATGGTGAAGTGTTCCCATCATTCTCTTTCCCCAATGGTTTCAACCATGTATTGGAAGCTTCTAAAACCTTTTAGAATTGTCCTTTAGTGTATCCCAAAACTGTAAATCGAGGTCTCTGGATGACCTCCAATGGATGAATCATGCCTTGGCCATTAATGCCAAGTTCTCCTCCTTTGTACCCCATTTTTAGTAAGGAGTCTCATTCCAGTTCCTATAATGGGTATCTCCACACTTCTAACAGAAATAATAGCAGGTGAAGATGAAACTAAAGAGTAATCAACATTGTGTACCTCAATTTTTTATTTGGAAACAGGTGATGATGGCTTCTTTAAGCCTTTGTTGCGCTTCAATTCCTCCAAAGCCTCTTCCATGACTCGCAACTGAAGTTGCAATATTTTCTTCTCCTCTTTGTATTCTCGTAGTATCCTCCTTAATTCATCATTCTCTTCTCGAAGACTCTATTTGATCTTCTCATTTGAATGATGAGAAGACGATGAAGGTGACAAAGAAGATGCATAAGTAATGGAAGATGTGGATGAAGCATTGTTCTATGATCTTGCTTTCTCCTCTTCCTCTATTCTCTTCTCATAAGCATCATACATTATGTCCACCATTTTGGACATCCTCAGCGTGGCATCGTACATGTATTTTTCATCCTCCATTGTTGCACGTTCAATCATTTTTCACGCTTGCAATTCACATGAGCAAAAATACCGCTCTGATACCATCTAGATCTAGGTTCGAAAACTACTTGATTTACCCATGATATTTTAATTCTATGATGTGGTTAGAATTTCATTGAGAATAGCATTATAATAACACATATTCTTGCTTTAAGCAAGAGGAAACAATACAACAATCAACAACATAAGAACACAAGACGTTGATAACGGATTTCACATAGTGTGGGATACGTCTCCGGGCCCGGTGTCAAAATGGGTTAGGTCGCTTCATATAGTGCTGGAAATGGTGATGATGTACATGGACTATGTTTTCTGTCATACAAGGATATATGCCCTCAACATGAGTGGCTTGTATCTCCACGAGACATTCCACTATAGTAACTGTCACTCATAATAGGTCTGATATCAACATGACATAATCTCACACAAGGTGATGATGAGGATCCCTTCAACAAGGTTAAATAGGGATCATAATAATCCATGGCGAATACATCTCACAGGAAGTAGAAACATGGATCCCGCAAAATACATCAAGCAAGGATATAAACAACATATTACATCTCACAACAAATGATAAAATAGGAACATGATATCAATACTGTATATACCTCACCTCATGAAGTTCGTTGAAGAAGTGGATGATCAACTATTGAATCTACCTGCACCATCAAATTTGTAGCGTTGAGAGGCATAAAATCGATTGTACACACTTGAAAAGCTGACACCGTCACTCTAATATGGAAAATATTCTTAAAATGGGAAGCTCTATTACTGAAAAGAACATTCCCATTGAGTTCCTATCACTGAGAGGTGTAAAATTGACATAAAATTTGTCAAAAATGGACTCCAACAAGTTCTACTCCTGAGGGAATATTCCTGATACCCCTCATTATTCTCTAGGCAAGGTTTTGTCCCTCTGGCTGATCATGGTTCCTTCAATTCGTGGTTCCACTGTGTCTGGATTTCGCCATTTAGCTCCATGTTCCGCCCTGCAAATAAAAATATATTAAAACTTTGAATTATGCACATGTCTCTGCCTCTGCCCTCCCCACTCTTGTAAAGAGGTGAGCTTAAATACAACCTCAACGATGCACTTAACCACAAATGCACCATTGGTGTAGTGGTAAATTTGGTGATTTGTTTAGGGGAGGTCAAGGGATCAAACCACGCCTCCCCCAAAATTTGGCATTTGTTTTTGTTTGATTGTAATAATAGGTGGGGTGTTTTTAACATAGAGCGTTTGTGTTATATTTTGGTAATGTTTGGTGTTGGGCCAGCGCAACGGGGGGGTTGGCCCTCCAAGTCGGCATGAGTTCAAATCCCGCGGGCCTAGATTTGTGGTCTTTATATATATGGTGGTCATTACTTTTAATGTTTGTTGGGCGGGGTTCATTCCGTGCGGCCCCATCCCAACCCACCACAAATTTCAATATATATAGATTGGGCTCCAACTGGGGGTGGCGGGGTTTGGCCACCTACCATCCTGATTTTTATTATATATTTTTTGTAATGAGCGGTGGGGTAGCCGGGTGGTGGCCCACCACCCTCATTTTTTTTATTTTATTTTATTTTTATTTTGAAAAAATTGTTGGAAATACTAAGGGGGGGGTGAGTCAGTATTTTTTTCAATTAGTATTATTATTAATCTTTCAGAGCATTAGTTAATCTTCAATTATTATCATTGTTTGTACAATGATAGAAGTAAAAAAAGAAACAAAATTGCACACAGTTTTAAGGTGGAAACTCCCTCCAAGAAAAAACCGCCTGAATTCTTTTCTAATAATTCTTTAATATTAAACTCCAATTGAAAAGAAAACTCCAACTTCCTAGAATCTAGAAAAGCATTCTTCTCCAACTCCCATTGGATGGACGCTCCAACACCCGAGATTCTTCAGTAGTCAACTGAATGGATGCCCCAACACCCAATGAGCTACAACTCACCCTAGCACCACCCTACCACCCTATAGAAGAATAAAATAAGAATGGACTCCCATACCATGGAAAATGTTCCACTTTACAATGATATAGAATGATGTAGAAGAAGAAGACACACTAGACTATAACCCCAACTATGACACAACAACCTAATGATGATCCTAGACCTCCCAACACTGCCTCTTCAATTCTTGGCAGATATACACTTGTAAAATTTTTACAATGATCCTTTTACAATGACTCAGTACAATGATACCTTTACAATGAATGTATGCAGTGCTGCCCATGTGAATACTTCATGTGGTCAACTGCTGTTGTTCTGCACCTTCATTGCTACTCTTGTCATGATACCCTTTCTCACTCTTCAGAACATTAGATCATGCAACGAGTCTTATCTTGATGAATATATAATACCTGCAAAAGTTGTTCAAGGAAATACCCATGACATGATAATAGAAAAATTTACCTCATCCTGCAAAGCATATGTCAGTGCTAATGAAAAATAAATAAAAAATAAAAAACAAATTAGAATACAAATAACGTAATTAAATAAAGAGATGAACATGGATATACCAAATATACTTACCTCGAGCTTACCTTTTTTGCACCTTGCTTTGCTTTGCTGCCCTAGAAAGTCTAGTCCTTTGCAGCCCTTGACATCACATGATCTAGCTTTTTCTTGCCTTCTAGGAGCTAGATATTTAATCTGGTGTATCAATGTTATTCAAGATCCCCAATATCTGATTTTCGGTTTTGTAGTATTCCTCTGAGTCTTATTTCCAATGCCACAGGTCTGACCCAATGTGGATTCTTCAAGACAAAGTTATGCGCAATCTCTCCTAGTGACCTAATTATTTACTAGTTCAGTAGAGCGAACTTGTACGACGTACCACGTGTCACTGTTTCCTAATTCGACTCTGAAATTGATACAAAGAAAACTAAAGTCCATGCACTATTCGCTAGTTTTTATATAATTCCAATCCAATACTCATAGAGAGAGTTATGACGATTTTCCCAAGGTCAACTCTTTGAGATGAAGTTCAGCAGCCAACAAAAACCCTAACTTCCACAGATCATATCTCCGAAAATATTGCGTAGCATGATCTAAAATTTTTACACGAGCTTCCTTAGGAGTTCGAATTTACCTCATTAAAATTTCAACTTCTGAACCTTTGTAGAAAAAACTTTATAATGAAAATTCCATGATGTCCTGTTTCAAGTAGCGAAATTCCTTCATGAGGAGGATATGAGGATCATAATTTATATAAATTCTTAGGTTGAGAGGGACTTCAAAAATTGAATGTGGGAGGGATTTGAGGAGATTAAAAATTATTAATTATTGACTATTCAATTACCATAACCAATCATTAGTGTCATGCCACAACCCCATGGGGCTTTTTTCCACTAACTGGGGTTACTAACTTCAAACATGAATATCTCTCAAACCGTGAAGAATTATGTGGTGTTCCACATATAAATGGAAACCTCTCAAAAATTAAAAGCCATAAAAAATATCCTTGACTCAGAATATAGTAATTTGGTAGGTCAAAGATCACATGCAAGATCAGGGTAGCCGATGGTGCTTCTTGGGTTGACATCAATGGCAACCACTGATCAACAATCTCTCCCTTTGGCATTGATGGCAACACAAGTACTCCCCCTACAATCATAACACCTCTTCCTACAACATTCTTTCCCCCTTTGAAATCAATGGCAAAGTATAACTCCCCCTAACACACAAACATCATGGGGACCTGTACACACTTCCACTCCCCCTTTGTTTTCTAAATAAGGAAAATCTAATGAGAACTGGGGAGAATCCCAAGCTTTTGGAGAAGATATTCAAATGCTTCACGAGGTAAGGGTTTAGTGAAGATATCAGTGATTTGTTATTTTGTACCAACATATTCAAGTTTGATATTCTTTTCAACGACTTGTTCTCTAAAAAAATGATATTTGATCAGAATATGTTTTATTTTTTAATGCATGATAGGATTCTTGGAGACGCTAATGGAACTGGTGTTATCACATAAGATTGGAATAGGCTCACTAAATTGTACTTGAAGATCTTGCAAATTTTTTTTCATCCAAAGGACTTGAGTACAACAAGTTGCCGCTACAATGTATTTTGCTGCTGCTATAGATAACGACATTGAGGTTTGTTTTTTCTCAACCATGATACAAGACAACCACCTAGATAGAATGCTGATCCACTAGTACTCTTACAATCATCAACACTTCCTGCCCAATCTACATTTGTAAAGGCTTCAATAATGATATTGTTACCCTTGGGATACCATAAGCCATATTATGTTGTGCCCTTTACATATGGAAGAATTATTTTGACGACAATAATATGTGATTCTTTTGGTGCTGCTTGGAATCTTTCTACTTGTCCAACTACTTGCATAACATATGGCCGGGAGGTTGTTACATATAGAAGACTACAAATCATAGATCTATATAACCTCTGATCCACATCCTTAGATGAGTTTTCTATGCTCAATTTGAAACTTGTTACCATCGGAGTAAGGATGGGTTTGAAATCTTCCATTTTGAATTTCTTGAGCATTTCCTTGATGTACTTGGCTTGACATATACATATTCCTTTCACTTACTGAGATATTTGAAGCCCTAAGAAGTATTTCAGCTCACAAAGTAAAGACATCTTGAACTCACTTTGAATCTTTGCAGCAAAGTTCTTACTTAATCGATCATCATTGCTACCAAACATTATATCATCCACATATACCTCAACGATTGTTAAATTATCTTCATTTATTTGTACATAAAGATTGCTATCAGCAGTACCTTTCTCAAACCCTTGTTGATGTAGATATCCATCAAGACGAGCATACCATGCTCTACGAGCCTACTTGAGACCATATAGATCCTTATTTAACCTGCAAACATGGTCTTATTTTTCTGATAGTAGAAAACCTTCAGGTTGTTCAATGTAAACTTCTTCTTCTAATTCGCCATTCAGAAATGTTGACTTAACATCCATTTGGTAGACTTTGATTTTTCTTGAACATGCATAGGCGAGAAACATTCAGATGGCCTCCATTCTGGCAACTGGTGCAAAATTTTCGTCAAAATCAATTCCTTCCACTTGTGCATAGCCTTTTCAAACCAATCTTTCTTTGTTTCTGGTAACATGCCCATCTTCATTCAATTGCTTCTTGAACAACCACTTAGTCCCAATGACATTTTTTCTTTTGGTCATGGAACTAATTCCCAGGTGTTATTCTTCTTGATTTGATACAAATCTTCATTTATAACTTCTACCCAATGTTCATTGCATCTGGCTTCCTCAAAACTACCAAGCTCAAATCTTACTATAAAAGCAATGTGAGCTTGTTATGATGAGCAAAGTTGTTGACCTTCATTTATGTCACCAATGATTTGATTTGATAGATGGTTATTTTGAATCCATTATTTTGTTCTCTTTAGAGGAGATTCTTGTTGTTGTTCTGGTATATCTTGATGATCATTATTTACTTCTTCCTGGTTGATAGTTGCTTCTTGTTCTAGAATTTTCTCTGTCTTTTTTAGCCTCTGTCTCAAGTTTCAAAGATTCTTGATCCTCATAATTATTTGTTAGAACACCATCTTCCTCAAATGTAACATTTATATTCCCCCTTATCTGTTTTCATCTTAGATTATAGAATTTATAGGAATTTATTTTGCATTAGTAACCAACAAAGATACCTTTGTCAACACGTGATTCAAACTTACCCAACTTTTGATCTTCTCTTTTGATATAGAATTTGCTTCCGAAGATTCTAAAATATTTTACATTAGCTAGTTTTCCTTTCCATAATTCATATGGGGTCTTGTTGTAATTATTTCTGAGAAGACTTCAGATGATAATGAAGACTGTTGTATCAATTTCTTGAACCCAAAAATTTTCATCCAATTTTGAGTCCTTCAACATTGTTCTACCCATTTCCTATACAGTTATGTTCTTTCTTTCAGCAACTCCATTTTGCTAAGGTGTTCATGCTATTGAAAATTTTCTTTTTATTCCATTTTTGTCACAGTATTGCTAAAATAATTTGGAAGTGAATTCTCCGCTATTATCTGATCTAAGACACTTTATTTTCAAATCAATTTCATTTTCGACCAACTCCTTGTAGATCTTAAAACACTCAAATGCTTCAGATTTTTTCTTTACGAAGCTGTCATCTTGGTATAGTCATCTATCATTAACATGAATTATAATTATCCATCTAAGACTTTTCTTCTCACAGTACCACATAGATCAGTATGTATCAAATTCAATGGATGTGATGCAAAGTGTTCTTTTGTTTTAAATTCAACTTTTCTCTGCTTGCTGTGCCGACATGCCTCACATAGTATGTTGGAAGGTTTTGATATTTTTGGCATTTCTCATATTGCTTCCCTTTTTCTTATCCTAACAAGATTATCAAAGTTTATGTGACCCATTCGTTTGTGCCATAACCAACTTTCATCTTCTTTAGCTAGTAGACATGCTTTAGTTGCTTCATCCAGAACATATATGTCGTTTGGAGCTCAACTTGATATGGCCACAATTTTACCATACATGCCTTTCCTGATTTCACCTTTTGTGGAGTTTAATAGAATTGTGTGTCCTTGATCACACATTTGTCCGAAAATGAGAAAATTGTGATTCATGTTTTCAACCAATAGAATATTCTTGGCTAGAACATCTTTGCTTCCAAGAGTGATGGTACTTGATCCTATAATATTTGAAGCTACATCGTTTCCAAAGGATACAGTTCCATCCTTATTCTCTTTCAGAGATACAAAATTCTTTCTATCTCCAGTCATATGCGTTGAGAAACCACTATCAACATACCACACATCTTTGTTGTTTTGAGCCTTGAGAGTGAGAGCACAGTTATCAGTATTCTTCTTCTTCCGTGTTCATTCGTTCCGTGGCTTCGAAGATTCTTCTCGAGGATTTTCAAGTGTGCAGTATCTGCCTATGTGTCCAAAGTTTCGACATCTGTAACATTCCATTATATTTCTTAAATGTTCAAATATATTGATGTCTCGTTGAGCCCTGGGAGGTTCATATTTGAAAGATCTCCTGGAATTGTATTGGTTCCTAGGGAACGTGTGACATTCTATAGCTTTATGACCAAATTTTTCACATGAATAACATTAGCCATGAAAAATATGCTGGTCCCTGGATGGAAATATTTGTCGAGGAATTTTCTTCCAAGGTTGTTCTTGCGAATCTTGTCCAATGAAGTCTACATGCATGTCAGATCTCATAGGTTCATTGTATTTTGTTGTAGAAGGTCATGATTCTTCTTCTTTGTAACCGAGGCCAGTTCTGTCATTGTAAGATTGTTGATTGTTGATGAGTTCTTCCAATTCCCTTGAGTTGTTGGCATAGTTGTGGATATTTTTTCCCTTCTTCACTTCCTTACACAGTGAGACTACCTTGGCTTCTAATGCTTCCCTTTCTTGGTTGCTTTCTTCAAACTTCTTTTGAAGTGACTCTTCAATACATTTGTGTTCTTGAACTTCAATTTTGAGACCTTGAACTTGTTCTTCAAGAGTATTGGAACAGATCTTCTTAGCCTTAAGCTATTTTATAATCATGATTGCCTCCTTATAAAATTCTTCTATGGTCAACCCTTCTTCTTCATTGTTTGATACCTCTTGTTTATTGTTCTTGGCCATAAACAATACTCTCTCATTGGATTATTCTTCCCTGTCACTGTCTTCATCGGATGATGAGCTATCTTCTTTAGGGAGAAAGTTCCTTTTGAATCCTTTCTTTTTTCCTTGCTTGTTGAGTTTCCATCACTTTTGTTCGGACATTTTGCTACGAAATGCCCAACCTCACCAAAACTAAAACATATCAATGGAATTTTACCTTTGAATTTTCCCTTACCCATTTATAGTTTTCTCGTAAAGTAAGCATATTCTCCATCTGAAAGACCTTCTTCATCATCTTCCTTTTCTTCACACTTGCAAGTGTAGGTATTTTCCTTTGAAGGTTGTTTATCCTTATTTGTTTTCTTAGATGCAAAGAACATAGCTTCTAGATGCAAAGTGCCCTCTTCTTCATCAAGACTCATTTCATATGCTATGAGAACTCCATGTAATTTCTCTTTGTTGAGTTTGTCCATATTTTCAGTATTTTCTAGGATCGATACCTTTGGGTTGAATCTCCCTGGTAACCTTCTAAGAATATATAGTATAATAGTATTCTCATCAATGGGATATCCCAATACTTCCAGAGTGTTCTTTATTTCATCAACATGTTGGAAGTATGCATCAATTTTTCCATCTTCTTTCATTCTGAGTTGTTCAAATTTTGCTCTGTAGATTTGAAGATTTTCTTTTTGATATTTAAGTCACCTGCATATATATTCTCAAGCTTGTCCCATACATTTTTGGCGGTTTTACAACCCAAAACCTTATGATAAGAAGATTCAATAAGTCCACTGATAACAATATTCTTTGATTTTGCATCATTTACCAAATTCTTTTACCTTATTCATACACGGTTGGTGTAAATCCATTTTGAACAGTGTCCCATAATTCATAACCTTGTGCCAAGAGATATACCCCCATTCTTCCTTTCCAGAGTGCATAATTATTTTCATTGAACAAAGGTACACCATTCTTGGTATTCTCCATGACCTCCTTCCAGTTGTTAAACTTCTATTGAAGGAACCAAGCTCCGATACCAATTATTGGAAATGCTGAGAAGGGGGTGAATCCGTATTTATTTCAATTAGTATTATTATTTATATTTCATTGATCTGAAATGGGTGGATGACTTGTTATGCTATGCAAGCACCTCGTACTTAGTTAAACAAATTAAGATCTTTCTTATACTTGACTGTGCAGAATTGAATTCTTTGAAGAGGTGTATGTGTTTTTAAATTGTTTTAATGCTTTAAGTGCGAGTAATTGATTTTTTTTTTTATGATATTAAGCATGTACAAAAACCATAAAGTTCATAAAATATGCATAAACACATAATAGAAAATTTAATAAAGGATTTAACCTGTATTTCGTGGGCTACATCTCATTCAGCCATTGTCAACTGACTTGGCTCTTCGTGATTATGATGAAAGATTTCTTTTGCAAGTTACTAACTCAGCTACAATGGTTTTTTATGCTTTACCAATCGGTTTATAATACCATCATACCCCTAGAATGGCTACTATCTCTCTGGATATGGAATTAGGCTCCCTTAGACTTGACCTCTTCTGTCAGTGCCCTTAAGCTTCCCTAAGCTTCTCTATGGCACTAACTCCCTTAAAAATCCTTTATATCCCTGAAACCTTTTCTATTTTCCCCAGTATATATCAGAAATCCAAAATATATTGATCAGTTTCTCTAGCATATATAATACATCATTTTCTCCAAATGAGCTCTGGCTCCCCAATCTAGGCCTCCAACACCTGTTGGCCTTGGGCTAACTGAAAATTACGTGTGGATTCTTCAGCTATAGAAGTCTCCAAATGGCTTTGAAAATTCCTCCATTCGATTCATAATATCCAAAATAGTCAGAATAGACTATTCACTTGCTGAAATTGGCCTCTGGCTGCTCTGGTTACGCCCCCAACACCTGGTGGCACCCTGTGGCTCTAGGCTCACTGAAAAATTCTTTGAAGCATCTCGGCCTTCAAAATTCTTCAAAAGATTTTGAAAATCCCTCCAATGGATTCATAAGGTTCAAAATAGTTAGGATATACTATTTTTTTGCTAAGAATGGTCTCTAGCTGCTCTTGATAGGCCTCATTCTCCTGCTGGACCCTGGTAACCCTAGTGGCCGTTGGAACTTATTTGAAGCATATCGGCCTTCAGAAGTCCTCTTATGGCTCTTCAAACCACACCTTTAGATCCATAATGTCTGCAACATCCAAAAATGACTATTGATTTCCTGAGTAACGCCTCTAGGTACCCTGGCTAGGCCTTATTCTATTGTTGGATCTTGGTAGCCCTAGTGGCCCCTAGAACTTCTCTGAAGAAACATCATGCTCATAAGTCCTTTGATGTCTCTACAACCCTCACCATTGAGTCTGGAATGTCAAATAAAGTCGAATTTAACTATTCACACTCCAACAATAGTCGAGTAATTCTCAAGATAGAGCATAATCAATTTTTTCCAGTAACACCTAAAACAACTCCACTAAATGTGGAGGACTTAGCTTTAACTGCAGTCAAATTTGGTGATTCCCACTCAGAATAGTGCGCTAGCTCTAAACCTCCACCTAAAATACCATCGAAAAAAATTGTTACAATAAATTTTAGTTGGGCACCAATCATGATAACCTCTTCATACGATGTCGGTTTTTCGAATCGTTCACGATGTCAGAATCAGGAAGACGAGATCTATTTGGTCGCTCAAGTTCGGCACACTTTCAAACAATTTGAAATTTGAGCTATCACTTAGGTCCTTGATCCAAATCTGATCATTCAAAGCATTAGTTAATGATGTAGGGGCATTAGGCACTAGCCAGCAATGAAGGAGTTTTGTCCACATGTTGTGGCTAGGAGGGTTCGAAACCACCAAAATTGTAACAGCTAGGTGTCAATACCTTAGCTGACTGTTTTGTTTTAGAGTAGTTAAGAGTTGTAGAAGTTGAATAGTTAGTTAGTCTGTCTGTCATGTTTCGGTTAGTTGAATTATTGTAAGAGACTTTTGAATTCCATAACGGTCCTCTCATAGGAACCAAAGAGTCATATGTGTATATGTATAAATGTATTCTCAGATGTAATTGAAAGAGAGAAGAGTGAGAGCGAGAGCGAGAGAAGAGAGATTCTGCAATAAAATTGTGTCCATAATTGCTTCCAATTAAATAGTTTCTATGTGCATTCACCGTAGGGTAGTTCGAATCCTCAAGAGTGAAGAGATTGTTTAATTGCGAAGTAACATACTCTGTGTATGAAAAAAATTGAACTCCTGTGAGATTTCCCCTATCTTTGTTGATGGTTTACCTTGATTCATTCGAATAATCCTTGCGCAGTTAACCCAACCCGTAGGCGTGGTTTGTATAGAGGATCCAGGATAATATTGTGAACTTTCCGTATAAGGAGATAACCTGGGTTTACTGTTAGTTGAAGTCGGAACCGGGACTAAGCCTGGAGTTAAGACACACAAAGGAGATTAACCCGACGAGAACCACAGTTAGTTACTGTAGTGAAACCACAAGCTGTTTCCGGGTTCTCCCGCACCACTTTTGCGGCATGAGTGGTATTTTCCGAAACGGAGCGATTCCATACAGGAATCGACACGTGGCTAGGCCACTGTTCCAAAACCGCTGTTTAAACTGCGATTTCGCTCATTATCCATCGTACCAGGACGACGAGCGGAATGAACGAGATCCGTTGATTTGGGATAGGCGCATCGGACGGCGGGCGCTTCACAAAGGTGCGCGAGGTTTAATAAAGGAGCACACGGGTTATTGTAAGCGATTTACATAAGGCACGTGGAAGTGGGTCCCAGGACCGGTACTGTTATAAAGTTCATTTATAAAGTGTTGGCTATTGGTATAAAATTCCAGAGATAAATTTAATCAATAGTATGGGTTTACGAATTAATGTTTCGAAGGGTGGAGAGTTATATAACGCCGGAAGGTGTAATATTGTGATAATATATATGGTGGGAATATAATACAACATCCAAGTCACGACTATATCTATTTGTAAATTTCGTCCGTCAATTGATAAATAAAACAAGGAAATGCAAGTGGACCACGTGGAGCAAAAGAACGAGTGTAAATAAGAGGAGAGTCGACTTTCAGCTTTGTGACTGCGTCATTTGTGGTATCAGAGTTGGTTGACGTTGCTTTGCTGACATGGCAATCCGATTTGGAAGAGGTGCTGGCAGAAGGAGACCTGTTGCCAACGCTGAAGTGTTGGGAATGTTGCAGAGGGTCGAGGCCAGACTAGATGCCATGGAAAAAAGACAACCCAGAGATCTTGAAGACATCAGCGAACCTGAAACAGAAGAAGCAGAAGAAAATGTTGAAATTCCTCCTGACATGAGCTTCCTTAGAACTGTTCTGGGATCTGCAGTTAAGCCCAGAATTGAAGTGTCAGGCTACGCAGGGGGACTGAATCCAGAGGAGCTGGTGTACTAGATAAATGAATTAAAAAAGTGCTTCGATTATGAAGAAATAAGTGAAGATAAGAAGGTCAAGTTTGCAGTAACAAGGCTGAAAGGACATGCTGCACTTTGGTGGGATGGAGTGCAGGCAGAAAGGAGAAGAGTTGGCAAGCAACCTATCAAGAGCTAGACCAGAATGATGGCCAAATTAAAAGGTAAATTCTTGCCTAGTGATTACCAGCTGACATTGTATAGACAAATGCAGAACCTGAGACAGAGGTTGCTGATAGTAAAAGAATACACAGAGGAGTTCTACAGAGTGAGCATAAGAGCTGGGAAATTCCAAGATACACCAGAAAATACTGCCAGATATGTGAATGGTCTCAAGCTGGAGATCCAAGATGAGATTGGTCTCTTGTCTCCCAAGACAGTAGAAGAGGCGTACCAGATGGCCTTGAAAGTAGAGGAGAAACTCCTGAGGAAACAGTCTGCCAAGAAGAGAGGTACTTTCCGTGGGAAGGGAAGTCAGGGTGGTAGAGGAAAGCCTACACCCAGGGATGGAGCTAACAGTAGCTCACCTCAGAATGCATCTACAGAGGAGGATGCAAGTGGCATAAGGGGTCCTTATAGAGGAAAAGGAAGAGGAGGTAGAGACAGAGGCAGAGGTAAAGAGTTGAGGTGTTATAGATGTCAGGGAGTGGGACATAAGCACTATGAGTGTCCAGAGAATGTGGGTGCTGGTCCAAGAAATGCTATTGTTGCCCAGGTTGAAGAAGAAGCAGAAATTGAAGAAAAAGTTCTTCCAGAGAGGTGAGAGTCCTTGGTGGTTAATAAGGTCCTGTTGAAACAAACCAAAGAAGTCACCGAACTTGCACAAAGGAAGACTTTGTTTAGGAGCATCTGCAAAGTCCAAGGGAAATGCTACCAGCTAATCATTGATAGTGGCAACACAGACAACTTGGTTTCCACTGAGGTGATAGAAAAACTGAAGCTGAAGACTAGGGAGCACCCCACTCCCTACAGGGTGTCCTGGCTGCATAAAGGGCACCAACTGGTTGTGAAAGAACAGTGTGAAATAGAGCTGCAAATGGGAAATTACAAGGACAAGCTTTTGTGTGATGTAATGCCCATGGATGTGTGTCATATACTGCTGGGTAGACCTTGGCAGTTTGATAGAGCAGCAATGCATGATGGCAAGAAGAACACTTACAAGTTCTTCAAAGATGGGGTACATCATATATTGATTCCCATGGAAGAAGGAGAGCCATCCAACAGAGTGATTGATCCAAAGACCTTGTTGCTGAGTGGGAAGGAATATCTGCAGTAGATAGAAGAAGAAGAGGTAAGGTTTGCTTTAGTTTGAAAACCTAAAGTAGTTCTTACTTCTACAAAGATTTCTGATTTGCCAGTAGAAATACAAGAGATGTTAGACAATTACTGTGACATTGTTGTGGATGATTTACCTGATGAGCTGCCACTTGTGAGAAAGATCAGCCATCAGATAGATTTTATCCCTGGTTCAAATCTTCCAAATAAGGCAGCCTACAAAATGACTCCCAAAGAAAATGAATAAATCAGGGGACAAGTACAGGAGTTGGTGGACAAAGGACTGATCAGAGAAAGCCTGAGTCCATGTGCAGTACCAGCAGTTTTGAGCCCAAAGAAAGATGGAGGCTGGAGGATGTGTATTGATACTAGAGAAATTAATAAGATCACAATCAAGTACATATTCCCTTTACCCAGAATTGAGGATTTGATGGACTGTTTGAGTGGTGCTAAATATTTCTCAAAGATAGATTTAAAGAGTGGATACCATCAGATTAGAATAAGAGAGGGTGATGAGTGGAAAAATGCTTTTAAAACAAATGAAGGATTATATGAATGGATGGTAATGCCTTTTGGGTTGTCAAATGCACCTAGAAATTTTATGAGACTTATAAATGAAGTATTGAAAGAATTTATTGGGAAATTTGTGATAGTATATTTAGATGATATATTAGTTTTCACCAGAACTAAAGAAGAACATTTAAGGCACCTTAATCATGTCTTGAAGAAGCCGCACCAGGAGAAACTGCTGATAAATTTGAAGAAATTCTCATTCATGAAGGAAGAGTTGGTGTATTTGGGTTTTGTTGTTTCTGCAGAAGGATTGAAGATGGACCCAGAAAAGGTTAAGGCAATTGTGGAGTGGCCTTCACCCAGGAGTATTTTTGAGGTAAGAAGTTTCCATGGACTTGCTAGTTTTTACAGAAAGTTTATAAGGAACTTCAATAAGATTAATGCACCCATAATTGAGACAATAAAGAAGAGCAAATAGCCATTTAAGTGGACTGCTGAAGCAGAGAGAAATTTTAAAGTTTTAATGCAAAAGATAACAAAGAAGCCTATTTTAATTCTGCCTGATTTCACCAAACCATTTCAAGTAAAATGTGATGCCAGTGGGGAGGCCATTGGAGCTGTTTTGAGTCAGGATGATAGGCCTGTAGCCTATTTTAGTGAGAAGTTGAATGACACCAGGAAAAAGTATTCCTCTTATGAGAAGGAGTTCTATGCAATTGTTCAAGCACTGAAGAAGTGGAGACACTATTTGATGTCCAGAGAATTTGTATTGTATTCTGATAATCATGCTTTGCAGTATATTGTGCAGCAGCCCAAGTTGAAACATAAGCATGCTAAATGGGTTGAGTATCTCCAAAGTTTTAATTTTTTTTTGAAACATATAAGTGGCCAAGCCAATAAAGTAGCTGATGCTTTGAGTAGGAGGCATTTGCTTGTTCAAGAGACTAATTTTGAAGTTGCAGGATTCGATTTTCTCAAAGAATTGTATAAAACAGATCCTGATTTTAAAGAAGCGTTTGAAGCATGTAGTAACCATGTCCTAACAGATAGAAGTCAGTGGCTGGATTTTTTTCTGCAGGAAGACTTGTTATTCAGAAAGAACCAACTGTGTATACCAAAATGTTCCATGAGAGAAAATTTGATTAAGGAGAAACATAGTGGTGGACTTGCTGGACACTTTGGTACTGACAAGAGTTATGAGCAGCTGAGTCACTTTTATTTCTGGCCCAAGATGAGAGCCGAAGTGGACAAGTTTGTGAAGAATTGCAAGATTTGTCAATATGCCAAAGGAAGGAGCCAGAACGCAGGGTTGTACACTCCCTTGCCTATTCCAGACAGGCCTTGGGACATGGTGAGTATGGATTTTGTTCTAGGATTGCCCAAGACTCAGAGAGGGAATGATACAGTCTTTGTTGTGGTGGATATATTCTCCAAAATGGCACATTTTTATTCCATGTTATAAAACCAGTGATGCCACCCATGTTGCTAACTTGTTTTTCAAAGAAGTTGTTAGATTGCATGGGTTGCCCAGGAGTATTGTTTGGACAGAGACACCAGATTTGTGGGTCACTTTTGGAGGACATTGTGGAAGAAACTTGGTACCAAACTGAGTTTCAGCTCAGCCTATCATCCTCAGACTGATGGACAAACTGAGGTAGTGAATAGGAGTCTGGGAAATTTGTTGAGAAGTCTTGCAGGAGGACATCCCAAGCAGTGGGATCATCTCTTGCCCCAGGAAGAATATACATATAATGATTGACCAAACAGAAGCACAGGGCAGAGTCCATTTCATATTGTTTATGGAATGCACCCAAGAGGAATATCAGAGTTAAGAAATCTGGGAAGAGCAGAGTTAAGGAGTGCAGATGGTGAGGAATTTGCTTCAGAGATCCAGGCCATACATGAACAAGTGAAACAGAAATTACAAGGCAACAACATCAAATATAAAAACAGAGCAGACTTGAGCAGAAGAGAAGTTAATTTTGAAGTAGGAGATCAGGTTCTGGCACACTTGAGAAAGGAGAGATTTCCAAAGAAGCAGTACAACAAATTGAAGTTTAAAAATATTGGGCCATGCAAGATACTTAGGAAGTTTTCTGCAAATGCTTATGAGATCGAATTGCCACCTGATGTTGGAATATCTCCCACTTTTAATGTTGCAGATTTGTAAAAGCACGAAGATGATGGTACAGAAGAAAGATCAGCAGGCAAGGAACAGATTGAGTGGAAGGAGCAGCTACCTTCAGCACAGCCTTTGCAACCAGAAAAGATATTGGACAAGAGAGTGTTCAGAAGGACCAGAGGAAAAGAGTACTTTCAGCACTTGATAAAATGGAAGGACAAACCAGAGGAAGATGCCACTTGGATGACTGAAGGAATGTTGCAGAAGATAGGCAGATCAGTGGAAGAGTTCATGGACAGGAGCCCATGAAGAACATTGCCCTCAGGAGTCTGATGCAAGGGCATTAGGCACTAGCCAGCAATGAAGCAGTTTTGTCCACATGTTGTGGCTAGGAGGGTTCAAAACCACCAAAATTGTAACAGCTAGGTGTCAATACCTCAGCTGACTATTTTGTTTTAGAGTAGTTAAGAGTTGTAGAAGTTGAATAGTTAGTTAGTCTGTCTGTCATGTTTCGGTTAGTTGAATTATTGTAAGAGACTTTTGAATTCCAGAACGGTCCTCTCATAGGAACCAAAGAGTCATATTTGTATATGTATAAATGTATTCTCAGATTTAATTGAAAGAGAGGAGAGCGAGAGCGAGAGAGAGAGAGAGAGTGAGAGAAGAGAGATTCTGCAATAAAATTGTGTCCATAATTGCTTCCAATTAAATAGTTTCTGTGTGCATTCACCGTAGGGTAGTTTGAATCCTCAAGAGTGAAGAGATTGTTTAATTGCGAAGTAACGTACTCTGTGTATGAAAAAAATTGAACTCCTGTGAGATTTCCCCTATCTCTGTCGATGGTTTACCTTGATTCATTCGAATAATCCTTGCGCAGTTAACCCCACCTGTAGGTGTGGTTTGTATAGAGGATCCGGGATAATATTGTGAACTTTCCGTATAAGGAGATAACCTGGGTTTACTGTTAGTTGAAGTCGGAACCGGGACTAAGCCTGGAGTTAAGACACACAAAGGAGATTAACCCGATGAGAACCACAGTCAGTTACTGTAGCGAAACCACAAGCTGTTTCCGGGTTCTCCCGCACCACTTTTGCGGCGTGAGTGGTATTTTCCGAAATGGAGCGATTCCATACAGGAATCAACACGTGGCTAGGCCACTGTTCCAAAACCGCTGTTTAAACTGCGATTTCGCGCATTATCCATCGTACCAGGACGACGAGCGGAATGAACGAGATCTGTTGATTTGGGATAGGCGCATCGGACGGTGGGCGCTTCACAAAGGTGCACGAGGTTTAATAAAGGAGCACATGGGTTATTGTAAGCGATTTACGTAAGGCACGTGGAAGTGGGTCCCAGGACCGGTACTGTTATAAAGTTCATTTATAAAGTGTTGGCTATTGGTATAAAATTCCGGGGATAAATTTAATCAATAGTATGGGTTTACGAATTAATGTTCCGAAGGGTGGAGAGTTATATAACGCCGGAAGGTGTAATATTGTGATAATATATATGGCAGGAATATAATACAACATCCAAGTCACGACTATATCTATTTGTAAATTCCGTCTGTCAATTGATAAATAAAACAAGGAAATGCAAGTGGACCACGTGGAGCAAAAGAACGAGTGTAAATAAGAGGAGAGTCGACTTTCAGCTGTGTGACTGCGTCAGTTAATCTTCAATTATTATCAGTGTTTGTATAATGATAGCAGTAAACAAAAGGAACACAAATGCACACAGTTTTGAAGGTGGAAATCTCCTCCAGGACAGAAAACAGCTGGATGTTTTTCTAATAATTCTTTAATATTCAACTCCAATTGAAATGAAAGCTCCAACTTCCTAGAATCTAGAAAAGCATTCTTCTCCAGTGCCCACTGGATGGATGCTCCAATGCCCGAGATTCTTCATTAGTCAACTGAACGGATGCCCCAATACCCAATGAGCTACAACTCACCCTAGCACCACCCTACCACCCTGAAGTTTTCGCATGCTTGAACCTGTTGGTGACTTCATGCACCAGCCTAGCACCACCCTACCACCCTATAGAAGAATAAAATAATAATGGACTCTTGTACCAAGGAAAATGTTCCACTTTACAATGATATAGAATGATGTAGAAGAAGAAGACACACTAGATCATAACCCCAACTATGACACAACCACCTAATGATGATCCTAGACCTCCCGACATTGCCTCTTCAATTCTTGGCAGATAGACACTTGTAAAATTTTTAAAATGATGCTTTTACAATGACTCAGTACAATGATACCTTTACAATGAATGTATTCAGTGTTTCCCACGTGAAGACTTCATGTGGTGAACTTCTTGTTGTTGTTCTGCACCTTGATTGCTACCCTTGTCATTCTGCCCTTTCTCACTCTTCAAAATATTAGATCATGCATTGACACTTATCTTGATGAAAATATAATACCTGAAAAAAAGTCTTCAAGGAAATACCCATGACATGATAATAGCAAAACTTACCTCATCTTGCAGAGCATATGTCAGTGCTAAAAAAAAATAAAAAATAAAAAATAAAAAACAAATTAGAATTCAAAGAACCCAATTCAATTAAGAGATGAACATGCATATACAGAATATACTTACCTATATCTTACCTTTGATGCACCTTGCTTTGCTTTGCTGCCCTAGAAATTCTGGTCCTTTGCAGCCGTTGACAACACATGATCTATTTTTTTCTTGCCTTTTAGGAGGTCGATATTGAATCTGGTGTATCTCTATTATTTCAGATCCCCAATATGTGATTTTCAATCTTGTAGTATTGCGCTAAGTCTTCTTTCCAGTGCCATAGGTCTGACCCAATTTGGATTCTTCAAGACAAATTTATTCCCAATCTCTTGCAATGACTTAATTATGGACTGGTTCATTATAGCGAACTGGTACGACATACCACGGGTCAATGTTTCATCATTTGGCTTTGAAATTGATACACAAAAAGCTACATTCTATGCACTATCCACAAAATTTTACATAATTCCAATATGATACTCAGAGAGAGAGTTATGAAGATTTTCCCAAGGTCACCTCTTTGAGATGAAGTTCAGGAGCTTGCAAAAATCCTAACTTCCACAGATCATATCTCAGAAAATATTGCGCACCATGATCTAAAATTTTTACACATGCTTTCTCACGATTTCGGCTGTGCCTTGTAACAATTTTAGCTTCTAAACCTTCGTAGAAAAAAAATTATAGCTAAAATTCCATGATGACTTGTTTCAAGTAGCAAAATCCCTTCATGAGGAGGATATGAGGATCACAATTTATATAAATATTTAGGTTGAGAGGGACTTCAATAAGTGAATGTGGGAGGGATTTTAGGATCTTAAAAATTATTAATTATTAACTATTCAATGACCACAACCAATGATCAGTGTCATGCCACAACCCCATGGGGTTTTAGCCCACTAATTGGGGTTACTAACTTCGAATATGAATATCTCTCAAACCATGAAGAATTACGTAGTGTGCCATATACCAACGAAAACATATCGACAAGTAGAAACCATAAAAAATATCCTTGACTCGGAATATAATAATTTTGTAGGTCAAATTCCCATGCAAGATCATGGTAGCCCCTAGTGCTACTTAGGTTGACATTAATGACAACCACTGATCAACAAAAATAATGGTTATTTTTCATTTTAATGAAAATTAGGTTCATTGGGCATTTTGACTAGGCCACAATTTCACCTGTTTTCAGGAGCTAAGTTCCCTATTGGTTGACGGTGTATTTGTGGGACACTTAAACGTGGCCTACTGCCCAACTTTGACCGCAACTGTGACTTGCGCTAACTTCTCCATATGCGTTCAGATTGGAGATCTATTCACACAGTTGTAATCATGGTGACGAGCACTTCAATATTAACCTATTTCGAGAGTGATCTGACCACTTTAAATTTTGACCATTTCTAAGCCCTCTTGGTCTCCTGAGGGTATCTGGAACCACCTGGATCATGGACATTATCTACACTTTAATATCTTTAGGAAACTAAGTAATAAATCTATATTTGACATCATTTATTCCTTTTTTATTGATATAAACACATATAGTAACATGTATCCATCTTAGATCATGTCATTTTAAGTAGTGAGAGCTTTGCATCTCAATTGTTTTCCAATTTGTAATTAGTGGAAATTATCTACACTTTAATATGTTTAGGAAAATGATTAATAAATCTATATTTGACAAAATTTATTTCTTTTTTTATTGATATAAACACATATAGTAACATGTATCCATATTAGAACATGGTCTTTTAATTAGTGAGAGATTTTCGTCTCAATTTTTTTCCAATTTGTCCTCATGGTTGATCAGATTTTAATCAGGGCCTAAGGATTAGCTAAAAATTCAAATTTAGAGGATTGGGTTGAAACCAGGATGGTTGCATAGATTTCATCTTCTTGATTCTGGTGCCACAAATGGTTCAAAAAATCGATATCGTATGAGGAAGATATTGCATTCTGATCGAAATGGCAAACATGTAAAAAATGAGCAGAACACGTACAGTGCTGATGTGGAAGGTACAGTCAGCAATGCAGTGATGTCCTCTAGAAACAACCAATGACATCACACCAAGTGGCACCTTCAGATTCGCCAATGTGGTCTATGTGGAGGTAAATTTCTTAATGTATCTAAAGTTGGACATTGTGTTTTTTTATTATTAATTATTTATGATTTAATATTATATATATATATATATATATATATATATAATATAAAATATAATATAATATATATTTGATATATATTAAATATTTATTATAATTTTAAAAAACATATCAAAGTCCATAACAAAGTCCGTTGGATTTTTTTTAATATGCCAAAATGTCCAAGTATGGTGTGATTTCCGTGCATTTTCGTGGATAAGTATTATGTTTATTAGCCCACGATAATAGTGCCAAAAAGGTGCATATTGGGGGTGGGGGCAGGGTCGAGTATTGAACTCAAGACCTCCGCCCCCTTAATCCAATGACTTATCCACCAAGCGATCGGCAGAGATTTTGAAAAGGCTTGGTATTAATTAATACTTATCCTTTATGCAGGGACTAGTGGAGATTAATTCACTAATTTCGGATTAGTGCGCCACTAACACATTTAAGTGTTTCTTATCTGTTAGTTAATCTTCAGTTAAGGATGGTGGAGATTTTGGAGGCGTCCTCAAATTTAGGAGAACTCCCACTTTTAGTGGAGTTAACTAGTAGAGTTCCGAGATTTAGTGGAAGAAATTGGGGCAAAGTTGGTTTTGGTCATAACTCACTCATTTGCGACCATTCTGAGAGTGTGAATAGTCAATTTCGACTATATTGGACATTATAGAGCCATTGGTGAGGTTTTCAGAGCCAACATAGGAATTATGAAGGCCAATATGCTTCAGATAAGTTCCAAGGGACACTAGGGCCACGAGGGGCCAGCAGGAGAATGAGGCCTATCCAGAGCATCCAATAACCATTATCATCAAAAAAGTAGTCTATTATGACTATTTTGAACCTTTTGAATCCAATGGAAGTATTTTTAGAAGCTTTTTAAAACTTCTGAAGGCTGAGATGCTTCATGGAAGTTTTTCAATGAGCTTAGAGCCACAGGGTGCCAACAAGTGTTGGGGGCTTAGCTGAAGCAGCTAGAGGCCAATTTCAGCAAGTGAATAGTCTATTATGACTATTTTCGACTTTATAAATCCATTGGATCGATTTTAATAGCCTTCTGAATAATTCTACAATCGAAGAAGCCACCGGGAAGTTTCGGGCAGCCCAGGGCCACCAGGGGTTGGAGACCTATATTGGGGAGCCAGAGTTCATTTGGAGCAAATGAATAGTCTATATTTTATGACTGATATATTTTGGATACATTAGAGAAGGTTTCAGGGACACAAAATTATTTCTAAGGGATTTTTTGCCACAAAGAAGCTCACGGAAGCTTAAGGGCACCGACAATAGAGGTCAAGTCAAAGGGATCCTAGGTCCATCTCCAGAGAGATAGTAGTCATTCCAGGGGTATGATGGTATTATAAACCCATTGTTTTAGCTCAAATAGTCATTGGATTTGAGTAGGATACTTGTAAAATAATTTTTCCATCATAATCTCAAAGGGCCAAGTCAATTGACAAAGGCTCAAGGAGACGTAGCCCATGACATTCGGGTGAACTCCTTTATTAATTTTTTTGTTATGTGTTGATTCTTATTTTATTATCTTTATGGTTTATGTACATTCTTATTATCAGCAAAAACAAATGTTTAATTCCTCACACTTAAAGCATTAAAACATTTTAAGACACATACACTTGAATCAAGAATTCAATTTCGCACAGTCAAGTATAAGCAAGATCTTAATTTGTTTAACTGAGTGGGAGGTGCTTGCATAGCATAACAATTTAGCCACCCATTTCAGATCAATGGTTGGTAAATAATAACATAAGATACATTTAGCTAGCGTTTATAAGTCTTAAAACATTGGAAAGAGTAATTTTAATTTCCTTTGTTTGGGATATGAATTTTATATTTTTTTTTATATTTACATGTTCATTTATTCCAAATCATAGAAATTATGATATTATTATCACTTAATCATCTATAATTTTTCATAAATATTCCATTGAAAATGTATGAAAAATGTAATTATTATGCATTGTTCACTTATTATTACAATTCAATATTGAAAACATAGTTTTAAATTATTATATTACATTGAGAATGTAGTAAAAGGGGCTAAAACAAGAAACATTGCGCCATCCACATAATGAATAGATGGTATACCAACCCAAAAGGTGAATAGTGTTCTTATTTCTTCTCAAGTATCAAATATCTATGTAAACAGAGATGAATTCACTATGGAGATACCATAAATAGTGTTTCCTAGGTTCGATGTTGCAAGGTATTCTACTTTCTCAATTCTAGTCATAATATCCCACGTATTTTCTTTGTTAAACTATTGGATATTAAATCAATACAACTAGAATTGAATCCCTTTTTTTCCTAATGACACGATATTTAACATATCATCATAGCCATCTAAGGTTAGGGTAAGGGGTTTTTGATACCTCCACTTATGTTTACCGTTAATGCTTTAGACCCTATAGGATCAACTTGAAATTCCATAAATGACTAGCTCCACATGTGTCACTAATGGAAACTGATGTGGTAGCTACTTAATATCATAGAATTAATAAATTGTAGGATAATTTTTAGAAGGAATAACTTCATCATATAGACATTGATTAAGGTGTTATTTGCACTATTTAAAAGGTATTGATATTTAGAAAAGAAATGGAGGGATACAGATTTTCTTTGCAAACTTTCCACCCAAAAATGTCCATTAAATACTAGAAATGATCTTATAAATTTTATAGACCATAAGCCACCAAAATAGGATATATCCCTAAAATGTACCCTACGTGTCAATATCTTCAAATTTTCCACTCAAATGGTACCATAATAGAAGAAAAAATATATAATGATCCATTTCAAAGTATAATTCTCCATTTTGGGAGGATTTTCATCCTCAAAACATTTTACTAAAGGTGGTGATGAAAAGTTTCCTCTACATTCTCTTCATATTACATTTGATTTTCCTAGATCTAAGTTGTCATTAAATACAATCTACCAGAATTCTTCTTTCCCTTCTCTATTTTTTCTTGAATTTTACAATTTTGTATCTTCTGCTAACTCCACTTGAGCTTGTAGTGTTATATCCTCTATTGTACGTAAGACTTTCCCATCATTTTCCTAATATAACATGGAATTCTCATAGAGCTTCAATTTTTCCACATTTATATATTGAATAAATGCACATATAAAGAGGTATACCAATTCTATAAGCCTTATCAGCTACTTGTTACAAAAATTCAAAATGGTCATATCATAGTTCCTTGATCTTCTTACCAGGAACTTGCAACATTTCTTTGTTTATAAGAAACTAGACTCAATATACTACCATGACTATCTTCTTAATTCTAAATTTGTTAAGGAGGACCATGTACCTTTCTTATGGCTTCTTTAATTTCCTATGTACTTGCAAATGGATCTAACTTATGTTATCAATGAAATCTTCAACCTTTAATGGTTGTCCTATGGTGTTTTCCCTTGGTCCATCCTATCCATATACAATTCATATAGAGGTAGGGATGGGAAGTACTCAAAGAAAATTTGCAAAGGGAATTTACTAGTGAAAGTGTACACTATTATGTTATGAGAGTGTTTAATATAAATTATTTATTTTTCCTTAGTCCATGGATTTATTTCATTATAAAATGTAAAAATGCAACATAGAAATGATAATAGGTCAATGAATATGACATATTTTAGGGGTGGAACATCCATTTACAATTAATATAATACAAGAAAGGAGACAATGCCCCAAGACTAGTGTCTCTCTCTCTCTCTCTCTCTCTCTCTCTCTCTCTCTCTCTCTCTCTCTCTATATATATATATATATATATATATATATATATATATATATATATATATATATATATACATACGTACATATACATATACATATACATATACATATATTAAAAAGAGTGCAACTATAATGAAGTGATATTTTTAAAGATTCTAGCCTACATAACAATATAATAGTAGAAATGTAATAACCCAATATATAGGGCTTTAATAAAAAAATTAGGTTTAACATGGGGCTTGTCCAGGGATTAACATGCTCCTCCCCTTCAAAAAGTGTTTTTCCCAAGAATATTAATTTCAGATGTCTCTACATGAATAGCCCATATTTCCATGCCTTTATTCCATAGGTATGTTCTTCCTTTTGATTACGTATTTAGTAATTG
Source organism: Pinus albicaulis (assembly GCA_034641835.2). Classification (NCBI taxonomy): domain Eukaryota; kingdom Viridiplantae; phylum Streptophyta; class Pinopsida; order Pinales; family Pinaceae; genus Pinus; species Pinus albicaulis. Next base: position 857,866,408 of record CM076578.1, read on the forward strand.
GTCAATTTCTTAGCTACTTAATCCTTTTTTCAAATATTTTTTATTGTTCTAATATTCTTTTTCCTTCTTCATTAATATTTGGTAAAGTAGTTTGGATTGGGATCTTGTCACCCATTACCATATTTAAGAAAGAAACATGCATATTTGGATGCACTCATGAATTTGGAAACAACTCAAATATTTAAGGCATACTTCCAATCATCTACAACACCTTATAGGGGGCATACTATATCAATGTTAATTTGTGTAAACACATAAACCATGAAGCATCATTTTTTGTAATAATCATCACTTGTGAGGAGAATGCACTATGGCTAGGTTGAATGGTGTGAGCCTCTAACATTCCTTGAATGAAACACTAATATATCTCTTCTAAGGATAGGAATATATCTAAGGCCTATGTTAGGTGGTACACTTTTAGGTTGTAAATGAATAACATGGTCATGCTATTAAGGTGGTGGAACACCCATTTCACACCATTTAAAATATCTTGGAATGATTATTTATAATTTTTTGAAGATACATTGTTGTATAGGATATATATCATTGAACATCTAATGAGCATAATTGTCCACTTACACCATGGTGTCCCTTTTTGAGTACTTTTTCCATGCGGTTAGAGATTATCACTCTATAGGGTTTCCATTGAATATATATATATATCCTCAATTTCCTTACTTGTTGAGTATATTCTCATGAAAACAACTTGAGAAATATTATTCCAAATATTGTAACCATTGAACACTAATACAACATCATAACCACCCATTTATATCACAATCATAACTCGCATCCAATAAAAAATTGCTCATATTTAGATTGGTACACTGTCACTTCCATGAAAATGTTATGGTACATTTATCTATAATTTAAAATTATGGTGTTGGAAATACAAGATAATTGAGAGGATTTTCCAATTTGTAATTAATCAAATTATTGATACTACTAGAATCAATCAATATTTTTATCTTTGTCTTTTCGATGTATCATTATATATTTAGAGTTTGTGGAGTGATGTTTCTAGCTAATCCATGACATGTTATTGTTTGAGTAGTCTCTTGTAGCTCTAGATCTTGTGACCGTTCTAATTCGTGATCTTCTCCCTCTTTGAAGAATAAATTATTCTCACTAAATTTATGTCACATATTATACTTTCTTCCACAACTAAAAAATAGTACCTCTGATATTTTTTCATTCATTTGTTGAGGTTTCAACCTTATCAATTGAATGAAGTTAGGAGAGGGATCATGATGTACTCTATAATTGTTAGTGACCACTCATCTAGTAGGCATATCCTTACTTTCAACTTTCCTTACCAAACCGAAAGCATGCTCTAGAGATTAAATATACAAACCTCATGTCGGATACCTTATATTTAATTTCCCATAAAGACGTGTAAAAAATTGAACTCTAAAATATTCTTTACCATAAGACTCAAGTTTTGGAATTTTTGAGTGTGATTTGTAGTTATATATATTTTTTGAAGGTATACCAATTGAATAAAGAGTGTATTTATATTAATATGCATATAATGTGTTGAATAGTTCAGTGTGCTTTATAGTTACATATATTTTTCGAAGGTATACCAATTGAATAAATAATGTATGTAAATTAATATCCATATAATGTGCTATCAATTCCACTGTAAAAATGGAGCAAGAAAGTATAGAATCATTTTTCCTTTCACAAATACATTGATACCATATAATTTGATTTTGTTCTAAATACATGGATGTAGTATTTACCTTTTGTAAGGCTATCACTTGGTGTAGAGAAAATTATTACTCCATTTTTAATATACATGTTATATGATCATTATCATCAAAATTTCTCATATCAATAATCAAATGAAGTAGTTCCTTGGTGCTAATGTGAATCCCTAACAATGTGAATCTTAGATTGAAAAATCATTATTGTGGTTATGTGGTTCAATACTCCACATATCTGATTGAGATTCAACAAAATTATTCTCTTTATTTTCACGATTTCGTAGAATATATATATGAAGCCACTCTGACAGAAAAAATTTCCATGGAATTAATGGACTTTTGTATTTATTGATTATTTCCATTCATATTTTCTTCCATATTGTTTTACTAATGCAACTTTCGTAAATGACCTTTCAACTCGGATATTTAGTATTGGAAATTTTATATGTATTCATGAGTCATGGATTAGGTTTGTAAAGGCTTAATTGGTGATGAAAATTTCTCATAAGCTACCAATTGATCTTAGTATTCTTTCTACTTTCTTTTTCGTTCTTTTTTTTTTCAATTTTAGCTAGTGATTTTAATGTTAAAATTGCTTCATACTCTCTATTTATCTCATTAAATTTTTCTCTTTTCTTTTTTCTCCTTAACTATTCCTTGTTATCCTTTCCTCATATTATTATTTGTCATTACTTCTTTTTGTACATATCTTCCTCAAAAAATTTACTTAATATTAACACATTAGAACCCTTTCTCATAATCTTTATGCCCTCCTCTTTTTAATATTTGGGAAAAACACTCCTTTAGGAGTGTCATGCCTCTCTTTTTCTCCCTATCCTCATTTTCTCTTATTTGTAAGATTCCTTCTATTATATGTGAGGGTTTTGTCATCTTCATTCCTTCATTCATCATTGTTCTCTCATGTGTAAGATTCTCTTTCTCCTCTTTGTGAGAGTCTTCCTTTCATTCTCTCGTAATAAATTTTCTCTTCTCTCTTATTTCATCACTACAATAGGTATATTAAGATATAGAAAGTGTTGAGATGGATCAAATCTCTCTTGAGGTTCAAACCTCTTTGAGAGTGTAAAACTTTGAAAAAAAAATTGCACCTTGGAAGTTTTGATCCCCTTGGCTAGCCAATAGATATGTGGTTAAGACTCTCTCTCTCTCTCTCTCTCTCTCTCTCTCTCTCTCTCTATATATATATATATATATGTATATATATATATATATATATATTGTAATTTTGAATGTATAAATAGATTCAACTAGAAAATTTAGTTTGGCACTTGGATTGTTTAAATTTCCAAATCTAGCAAGTCCTTGCTAGATTTTAGACAAAAATGAGTCAAAAATATACTTGCCAAAGAGAAAGAATGCAAAATAGTGAGACCCTTTGAAATTTTTTACTTAAAATGAACATTGAAATATTTTATTTACGAGTTAAAATATTTTTTCCTTCTTATTAATATATATATATGAACTTGATATTCAAATAAATTGATTAACATGGATATTGAAATAATATATTTAAGTCTTATATTGAAATACTTTTAGAAAGAATTAAATTAAGAGTAGGAAAGCTCCATTACAAAATAGGTATGCCTATTGTCATAATTATTAATTACTCTAATAGGTATGTCTAATGGAGAATAGGCTTTCTAGAATTTTACTTTAACCATAAATAATTATTAGGTGGATGGTAGGGATTTATCCTACATGAAATAGTTTATTTAAATCTAGTACTTAATAATTTTAGTAGGTAGTTAGATTAAAATTATGAAAGCCCTATTACAAAGTAAAGGTGCCTATGGAAATAATTTTTAATTATGCTAATAGGCATGTCTATTTTAGAATTTTAATTTAATTATAAATAATTATTATGTGGGTGGTAGGGATTCAACCTATATGGAATATGGGAGAATATTCTTAGTAGTAAGAATACATCAAGGGTTAATATTTCTCTCCAAGTTAATTATGCCTTTTTAATTTATTTTTTTTGAAATAACTAATTAAGAAAATTTCATATCAACATTTGTCATATTGGGCATGTGTTATTGATAAACAATAATAATGGTCCATGGTATTGTGAAAAGTAAGACTAAATTCTAACATGTAAATCAACTTGACAATACCATGGGCCAATAACATGAGTTATCAATACCACATGCCCAAACAACCATACCATTTGATAGTCAAAATATTTATCATATATTTTATTTTATTTTAATTTAATAACATTAATTTTATTTAAATTTAAAACAAAAATATATATATAATGCTTTTAAAAGAAATCTCACACCTTTTTTCAATTATTAATAAAAATATTCCATAAATATTTTATAAAAAATAAATCTTTATCATTTATATATTAATTATTAATAATTAAATTAAAATTCTCAAAACATTATTTATATAAATCATATACAGAATACCTCTTTTCTCTTTATATTTTCTTTTATATTCTTGTATATTTTCATGAACACACAATAATGTCTCTGACGGTTAGAATAAATCTTTTTCTTTCCAACGATATATTTAATACTACATATATTAATGTTTTAGGCCGTTAAAGTTAAGCATTCCAAGCCACAATTTTGTGTTTCCATGAACACATAATAATGACTCTTGGAATATTTTTTTTTACTTACTCTTGTATTTTTCCCTGAACGATAAATATTTAATACTACGTATGCTAATGTTTTACACCATTAAACTTACGCATTCCATGCCACAATTTTGATGGGAGGGTAATTTTTGTGGAACATATTTTTACAGAAATAGATATAATATTATAAAAAAAAAAATTGGTATTCAAAATTTTAAAGTTTAACAATTATAACTTAATTTTTCAAAATATTTAATCTTATTTTCTTTCAATTATATTGAAACTTCTATAACTTAATTTTTCGAAATATTTAATCTTATTTTCTTTCAATTATATTGAAACTTTTATTACTAGCAGTTGCCCTTAAAGATTCAAAGATACACCGAAAATAGTTTATCTTGATAAGATTTGGAAGATAATGCAATATCAAAAAGCTAAAAGCCATGCGTTAATCATGTAAATATTGGAAATTGGCTAGAACAAGATGTGATTGTGAGGATATGAATAAGTTTGTTTACAATTTTATAAAATAAACAATCCAATAAATAAAAACATAAAATGTAACCACATAAAATATTTACACATAAAATGGTATTGGAATAAGAAAGTTTACAATTTTCTAATTTCATTTTCCTTTTAAACACTTGAAAAGCTTAGAAAATGAGAAAGAAGTAAGAAAAATACTAAAAAAAATAAAAATAGAAATAAATGGAATAAAGAAAGTTTAATCAAACTGCAGGGCAACAAAAACCTCTTCAAATTTAAAATTTTAAAGTGCATCAATTTTTTTTCAAATTTAAAATTTTAAAATAATATATTATATAAAATTTGTATAAAACAAATTACAAACTTAAATTTTATATATATATATATTGTAACATACACCATTAACTTCACAGGGAAATGTAAGGAGTTAAAAATTTTTTATACAAGTTACTCATCATTACATTGAATGTTTAATAGTTCAGAGTGTAATTTTATAAATAAGAATAGTAAACTCCTTAACCCTTACAATCTCCATTACAGTATATTAACTTAATACTATATGATGTAACCATCCATTCATCCCATTTCTCCTATAGTCATCACATAATTTCCATTATGAACATCATAGAAAGAAAGGAATCAACCTCATCATCTGGACACGATAATCAATCACACCATTGAACACCAATATACCCTGGAAACCCCATAGGGTGAAAACCAGCAAATGTTTAATTTTATTATTAAACGCTCGTGAGGGTGTTCAGCCCATCACTCAATGGCTGATAAGGGAGACCATCCCTTAACCATCATTTATATAATCTTACAAGAAAATATACAATATCTAGCTTTAAGCCACTCAATCAATATGATACCATTTATCCTCTGGTCTTCATATCGTCAGATCTTCACATCTTGGTGGCATGGATGTACCTACAATGGACCATCGCACATTGCACCTTCCTGCAACTCGCACTCATCTGCATGAACATTATTCATTTACCTGCCAGCAGGAAAAGCATAATTTTTCCTTTGTACATGACAAGCATAATATTCCTTTTTACATGTCGCCATCATTCCCTGCTATGATGCCTTCAACATAAAATGATGTTAAGATTCATAAAGTATAAATCAATCACTATAGTAGTTTCTCCATCTACTCATGTGTAATTCATGACAAGCAAGTAAAGTACCTTGTTATTCTCTCTTTAATAACACATACCTCATCTGTACTGATTATAGGTCATCACAATAACTAATGCTTACGTCGCACAAGCACACATTCCTGCAAGACATTGGCTACATTTCCCAAACTTTCTTTAAAATAAACTGATACATCAGCTAAGATATTTATGCATGTGATTTACATACTTTTAATAAAAATAGCTAACCCTTAAGCTATTACCTTCACTGCATGGAATGCAAATTAACATAACAATTGTTTCTTCCATGCATGTGAATGCATACCGATTCCAAAAGACTCTTCCTAAAGGAGTGCTTACACAACGAAGCACATAACCTCCTTCACGAGTCTTACAAAGAAAATCTCAATGCAAGTGAGCTGGTATACATATGTAAAAATACGCAATTAAAAATATAAATACATGTCTCATTTTCAAAATTATACCAACAATCATATTCAATGTAGTTTTAATACTACAAGCTATCTTTCTACATGCAAATATGTATATTATTTTTCAATAGAAGTTAATACATATGTTGCATATATACCAAAAGAAATTTAACATCACACTCATGATAATATAAAATAATCACCTAGTTCATTCATCTAAGGAATAAACTGATTAGTTCCTTTAACCGTGAATTTATTAATAACTTAACTTTACCATCATCATGATAATATAAAATAATCACCTAGTTCATTCATCTAAGGAATAAACTGATTAGTTCCTTTAACCGTGAATTTATTAATAACTTAACTTTACCATCATCATGATAATTTATTCATGGATTTATTAAATAACTAATATTTGCAAACACCATGGTAATATACTCATGGTTTTATGAAATAATTAATCTCCATCAACACCATGGAAAACTACCCATGGATTTATGAAATTATCCATGGATTCATTAATTCATTAACCTCTACCACTATCATGGTAACTATTCATGGATATATATTAATTCATTACTATTTACAACATGGTTAATGAATATAAATCTGAGAAACTCTATTTTCTTCTTCATTGTACAAATTGTACAAGAAGATATTTCAAGAGTCTCTCTCTTTAATCTATTCAAGAAAAATACTTTGGACTTGTTATCACTTCATAACTTAAATGAGTACAAAGTCTCTTTTTTAAAATAAAGATCATACAACTTCTATTTTCTTGCTTAACCATATTATGTAGATATTTATATTAAAGAGCTACCCTCTCTAATATATTCAAGAAAATCGCTTTTCAAATGAAGAGCATGCATTAATATTATATAAATATTTATATATTCCATTTATTTCTTTCCATATAAACTTGGAAAATATTTGAAATAAACCCTCTTTAATACTTTCAAGAAAGTCCCTTTTCAAATAGAAAGCATGCATTAATATTATATAAATATTTAAATATTTCATTTATTTATTTCCATATAAACTTGGAAATATTTGAAATAAACCCTCTTTAATACTTTCAAGAAAATCTCTTTTCAAATAGAAAGCATGCATTAATATTATATAAATATTTATATATTTCATTTATTTCTTTCCATATAAACTTGGAAAATATTTGAAATAAACCCTCTTTAATACTTTCAAGAAAGTCCCTTTTCAAATAGAAAGCATGCATTAATATTATATAAATATTTATACATTTCATTTATTTCTTTCCATATAAACTTGGAAAATATTTGAAATAAACCCTCTTTAATACTTTCAAGAAAGTCCCTTTTCAAATAGAAAGCATGCATTAATATTATATAAATATTTATATATTTCATTTATTTATTTCCATATAAACTTGGAAAATATTTGAAAGTAATCAAACAAAAAAAGAAATTACTTATCTTTACTTTCACCATTAGGTAAGAAAGAGTACCAAACTGAAAACATTTCAATTCGATTGATTAAATGCTTATAAACTGTTTATAAGAACGATATCACTTGGGCAAATTCTCTGCACCTACAAATGAGCGGCTTCAAAAAGTGATGAGCAGCACTTGAAAAATGAAGCGAACTCTGCTTCAAAAACGAACATTTAAACCCCTCCACGCTGCCATTCTGAAGATCATTTCAGTGTACGAGGCCTACGGCAATGAGCAAGCGGAAATTCGTAACATTGCAACCACCAAAAGAAGAGAATGGAGAGAATAACGCCGAGGGCTCCTGATATTTACGATAGCGAAGAAACCAATTTCAGCATTTACAAGGGTCAGCTATTCCCCACCGCAACTCTGGATGACGGTAGGTTGCTCGATGGGCTGAAACATACAAAACCCTGGCAAAGTGATTTCTCCTCCCCCAAAGATGGTGCTGCCTCCTCACTTTAATACACAAACTGATTCAAGAATTCGTTCCCTTTTTAACCGATTCTTGATTCAACTGTTTTTGTAAATCATGGTAAAAGCTAAGTTTACGTGGGTGTTACATACTCCCCCCCTTAAGAGAACACCGTCCTCGGTGTGCTTCTCTCACTGAAATTTAAACTTATACTCATGATATAATAATATAAACAACTCAAAGGGGTTCCTTCCCCTTGGCAATGAAACACTTTCGTTTCCTTAAATATCGTTATTTAAAACAATAATGTTTTTATCTTTATTCATAAGCATGTATAGCGCAAAGAAAATTTCATTTCCATTTCTAACTGCTTATCCCTTATTCAATTCACAAAAGTACGGAAGAATATCTATACGAACTTACCAACCAATTACTATTGGAATAAATTATGGCTTTTGCGCAAGCTTTCGGAGAATGGTTGAACACCCATCAACACTTCCTGGAAAGAGCCTGCAATGTATGACTAACCATTCAATCACATTAGTCACATAGTTTTCAGTCAAATTAAAATACTTGCAACCATCAAACATTCTTGCATATATAGATATGTTTTAATCGAAGTACTTCCACAAGTACTCAGAGAGAACCAACCCTCTCATCAATGCATCTCGTGCACACTGTCCTAGCTCCTGCCAAAGACATCCATAAAGTACTTAAAAAAAAGTAATCATAGAGCACCTACTCTCTAGTCAATATTCGTCATACCAATGGTCAATCAATGCACCATGGTCATATCCTAGAATCTGCTAAGACATTCAAACAAATTAGTAATAAAATAAATGAACTTATACATTCAATAATTTATTTTAATATAACACCATTTTTACTTAACTTGTTCTACTATGAGAACCACAATGATAACAAAATGCTCCTCCTAATCCATAGGATTGAGTCATTTTTTTTTCACATCCAGACAATCAATCTTTCCACACTAAAATGTCTTTATACTTATCTGGAAATTTAGTCTTTCAAGTTGTGGTCCTCCCAACCATCAAGTGAGGCAATTACGTCCTCCACTTTCCCCCTAGCTCCATAATTTGGACAGTGTCATGGGTCAACAGTGGATTCTTCTGCTGTGACATCGGGATGGCCAATCCAGTCACACTCAAAAAAGCCTGGAAGAGAAATTCGGGACAGTCCAGTCCAATTCTCCAATTCCAGTCATACTCAGATGTTTTTGGCTTTACAAGGGTTGCTGGAAGCTATTTTCAACTGGTCCCAACCAGCTCGAGAAAATACTCCCCCTTTACCAATTTTATAGAATGCCTACTCCTCCCCGGGGATCCAGCTTATCCTCAGAAGAGTAGGTAACTGTCTTACCAACTATCCTCATCCACTTCCTATTCTTGGAAACAATTACCATCACCTTAAAAAGATTTTCTTTTCATTAATTAATTTCAGTAATTTAAATAACTTGTTTTATCAACAATGACGATTTAAGTTTCTCTTGTCAAATAAAAGAGAATTAAACAAATTGTCTTGAACTAGTTAATACTAGTTAGCTTTAATGAAGCTGTCACAACTTCCCCCCTGGAAGTAACATACATGTGTTGTACATTAAAACATGATACTTTAACGTTTACTGTTGCAATCCACATTGCCATGTTTGCAATGTTTTATTTTCACAGATTTTCTGTTTCCATTAAGCTACTCATGCTTACAGTAAGAAACAATGTTAATCGTAAATATGCATTTCTCCAGCACATATTTTCTTACACAATCTTTTTAAGTTCCTGCATAAAATTTTGTTATGCATACAATGTCGTCATGCATAAAAGTATATACAATTATTCATTAATACGCATGTGTTAATAACGATTAGGGTATGAGTGCAAACATTTCCAATTCCCCTAATGTTATGTTCCACTAGACTGACACACGAATTAATTATCATAATCATTTGTTCACAACTTTCAAATAGCTTTAGTCAAAATCGATTCGTGCATATAACTTTCATTAGTTATTCATTCATAACTAATCAATGCTATTAATATTTTTAATTCATTCATGACATGAGTCACTCTAAAACTAGTCATTCCATGCCATTATGATCTTAATGCATTCATGACATTTCATGCAAAAACTGGTCAGTCAACAAGTCTTTTAGTGAAGTTTCACAACTTGACCCATTAAGAGACGTCATTCAATTTAATTTTAACACTCTATCATCTTATAGTAGGACTTTCTTCATCTTTTGCATTCATGCATTAGTTTCACACACCATCACTATACACATTCATCTCTTTTAAAGTAGTGCATGGTAACTTAGAAATTTTATTGCATGCAAAAACAATTGCTTCTTTTCAAGCTCAAATGAAAAGTAACTATTTTTCTTTCATGATTTTATACTTTCTTTCCTAATGAAATAAAGCATAATAAATACATTAATCTCATATGCATATTCTTATGCAGAAAAAGTATGTTATAATAGCATGTACCTTTTAAAGAATTCTCTTAAATGGAAGTTAATCTCATGCAATGCCATATATGTAAAAATACATTTTTAAAGGAATCAACATGCATATGCATAGAATTCATAAAATAAGATAACATGAAATACTTATCTTAATTTCATTTGAAGGACTTCTCTCCCTACTGCAATAGTCATCCTCATTAGGAATTCACATTGCTCCTCTACAAAAATGTTTTCCTTTAGCAACATCGACAAGATTTTATAGCATGATTAGATAAAGCCTTAATCAATAAATAATCAATCTTTGAGTGATCTTTTAACACCGATTCATGTGCATATATAAGATGTGAATGCAATGTCACAACATGCTTTCTTCTAACATCTCTACATTAATGTGAGTATCTAATTATCAATTCATGCTACTCCCACATTATTATGATATTTTTCACACACGTATGTGTTCAGAAATTCCTTTAATGGAAAATGACACAATGTGCATTCGCTTTATTAAACTTTAACAAAAGAACCACCACTTCAGCTTTTGCATTTGGAGCATGCAAATATAATAAAGCTAACACATTGGCTGTTTTTCCTATGCATACCATGCATAAATATTCTAATCTTAATTTCCCAACAGAGTACTTAACATAATTGAGTAGGCAAATTCATGATTCCTCTTCAAGGACATATAACATAATAGTTATGCAAAACATGGTTTTATTTTCCATAAAACTAATGGAATAAAACATATGAATACATACCTTATTCTTGAAATATTATACCCACATTAACCATGTATATATTTCAAGGAAACTAGAACATTAATTTAGTTTTGTTACATGTAATTCATATTCCTTGCCAAAGAACTCTTTTCTAAAGCATGATAACAAAACATATTATCATTTCCACATATAGACTTATGTTATTTCTGATGAAATCTAACACAACTATTGCATTCAAAGAACCTTGTTCCTCTATGATTCTATATGCAAGTTTCTCAGGCTTTGCTTCCAATAATTATCATGAATTGCCTCTTTTATGCATAAAAACTACGAAACACTAACAAGGTTAACTTAACCTTTAATAATCCATCTAGCAATGCAATATATATTCAAGAGGTTATTCTCTTTAGCCTATATTTATCTTCAAGAAAAGAACTTGTATTCCTTATCATTTAACACCCTTGTACGAAATCCCTTTTAAAAGAAAACATGCTTCCTATCTTTTCTTAAATAGGATATATATATAAGCAAGTAAGTTTACTTATTTATGTTTTGCTACTTCTCACACCTTTCAAGATACTTACTAGTAATCTTTGCAAGAACTCACATGGGTTCTTCTCAGCAAAACTAGCACAGTAGTTTGGTCTTTTACCATGGTATATCTTTCTGAAACATTATCATATTAGCAATTCTTTATTACTTTCCAAAAAAAAACTAACACAATCTTGCATATTAAGTAAAACCACATTTTACTTTACATTTGTCGCTTTTAGTTGCAAGGTTTACATGCAGGATTTATTTTCAAAATACACATATTTCTCTCAAGAAGAATCAAATGTATATTAGTTAAATTTTCAAGAGAAACATGCACATGTTTCATTTTTCAAGAAACCAAAATGCCATATTATTTCATGAAAACTTCAACACAACAATAGAAGTTTTACGTACATGGAAAATACATATCCTTTTTAAAGAAATTCTAACTCAACAGTTATTTACTTTGTAGGCAGTGTATTTTCCATAAATGCAATAACTAGTGTTTTCAAGAAAAGAAAGATAGTAATACTTATCTCTTGAACTCATTGTTCAACCTGGATTAGAGATGCGATGCCTTCCTTCACATATGCGCATTTCATCTCGGATCCCTCAATTTCTTTTCGCTAAATCCCAAAGGCGCCAGTTTTTGAACCTTTAGCTCTGATACCACTTGTAACATACACCATTAACTTCACAGGGAAATGTAAGGAGTTAAAAAAATTTTATACAAGTTACTCATCATTACACAGAATGTTTAACAGTTCACAGTGTAATTTTTATAAATAAGAATAGTAAACTCCTTAACCCTTAACAAATTCCATTACAGTATATTAACTCAATACTATATGATGTAACCATCCATTCATCCCATTACTCATATAGTCATCACATAATTTCCATTATGAACATCATAACAAGAAAGGAATCAACCTCATCATCTGGACACAAAAATCATTCACACCATTGAACACCAATATACCCTGGAAACCCCGTAGGGTGAAAACCAGCAAACGTTTAATTTTATTATTAAACGCTCGTGAGGGTGTTCAGCCCATCACTCAATGGCTGATAAGGGAGACCATCCCTTAACCATCGTTTATATAATATTACAAGAAAATATACAATATCTAGCTTTAAGCCACTCAATCAATATGATACCATTTACCCTCTGGTCTTCATATCATCACATCTTCACATCTTGGTGGCATGGATGTACCTACAATGGACCATCACACATTGGACCTTCCTGCAACTCGCACTCATCTGCATGAACATTAGTCATTTCCTGCCACCGGGACAAGCATACTTTTTCCTTTGTACATGACAAGCATAATATTCCTTTTTACATGTCGCCATCATTCCTTGCTATGATGCCTTCAACATAAAATGATGTTAAGATTCATAAAGTATAAATCAATCACTATAGTAGTTTCTCCATCTACTCATGTGTAATTCATGACAAGCAAGTAAAGTACCTTGTCATTCTCTCTTTAATAACACATACCTCATATGTACTGATTATATGTCATCACAATAACTAATGCTTACGTCGCACAAGCACACATTCCTGCAAGACATTGGCTACATTTCCCAAACTTTCTTTAAAATAAACTGATACATCAACTAAGATATTTATGCATGTGATTTACATACTTTTAATAAAAATAGCTAACCCTTAAGCTATTACCTTCATTGCATGGAATGCAAGTTAACATAACAATTGTTTCTTCCATGCATGTGAATGCATACCTGTTCCAAAAGACTCTACCTAAAGGAGTGCTTATACAACGAAGCACATAACCTCCTTCATGAGTCTTACAAAGAAAATCTCAATGCAAGTGAGCTTGTATACATATGTAAAAATACGCAATTAAGAATATAGATACATGTCTCATTTTCAAAATTATACCAACAATCATATTCAATGTAGTTTTTATATTACAAGCTATCTTTCTACATGCAAATATGTATTTTATTTTTCAATAGAAGTTAATACATATGTTGCATATATACCAAAAGGAATTTAACATCACACTCATGATAATATAAAATAATCACCTAGTTCATTCATCTAAGGAATAAACTGATTAGTTCCTTTAACCATGAATTTATTAATAACTTAACTTTACCATCAATGATAATATAAAATAATCACCTAGTTCATTCATCTAAGGAATAAACTGATTAGTTCCTTTAACCATGAATTTATTAATAACTTAACTTTACCATCATCATGATAATTTATTCATGGATTTATTAAATAACTAATATTTGCAAACACCGTGGTAATATATCCATGGTTTTATGAAATAATTAATCTCCATCAACACCATGGAAAGCTACCCATGGATTTATGAAACTATCCATGGATTCATTAATTCATTAACCTCTACCACTATCATGGTAACTATTCATGGATATATATTAATTCATTACTATTTACAACATGGTTAATGAATATAAATCTGAGAAACTCTCTTTTCTTCTTCATTGTACAAATTGTACAAGAAGATATTTCAAGAGTCTCTCTCTTTAATCTATTCAAGAAAAATACTTTGGACTTGTTATCACTTCATAACTTAAATGAGTACAAAGTCTCTTTTTTAAAATAAATATCATACAACTTCTATTTTCTTGCTTAACCATATTATGTAGATATTTATATTAAAGAGCTACCCTCTCTAATATATTCAAGAAAATCCCTTTTCAAATGAAGAGCATGCATTAATATTATATAAATATTTATATATTCCATTTATTTCTTTCCATATAAACTTGGAAAATATTTGAAATAAACCCTCTTTAATATTTTCAAGAAAATCCCTTTTCAAATAGAAAGCATATATTCCATTTATTTCTTTCCATAAAAACTTGGAAAATATTTGAAATAAACCCTCTTTAATATTTTCAAGAAAATCCCTTTTCAAATAGAAAGCATGCATTAATATTATATAAATGTTTAAATATTTCATTTATTTCTTTCCATATAAACTTGGAAAATATTTGAAATAACCCTCTTTAATACTTTCAAGAAAATCCCTTTTCAAATAGAATGCATGCATTAATATTATATAAATATTTATATATTTCATTTATTTCTTTTCATATAAACTGGAAAATATTTGAAATAAACCCTTTTTAATACTTTCAAGAAAATCCCTTTTCAAATAGAAAGCATGCATTAATATTATATAAATATTTAAATATTTCATTTATTTCTTTCCATATAAACTTGGAAAATATTTGAAATAAACCCTCTTTAATACTTTCAAGAAAATCCCTTTTCAAATAGAAAGCATGCATTAATATTATATAAATATTTATATATTTCATTTATTTCTTTCCATATAAACTTGGAAAATATTTGAAAGTAATCAAACAAAAAAAAAAAAAAATTACTTATCTTTACTTCCACCTACCAAACTGAAAACATTTCAATTTGATTGATTAAATGCTTATAAACTGTTTATAAGAACGATATCACCTGGGCAAATTCTCTGCACCTACAAATGAGCGGCTTCCAGAAGTGATGAGCAGCACTTGAAAAATGAAGCGAACTCTGCCTCAAAAACGAACATGTAAACCCCTCCACGCTGCCATTCCGAAGATCATTTCAGTGTACGAGGCCTACGACGATGAGCAAGCGGAACTTCATGACATTGCAACCACCAAAAGAAGAGAATGGAGAGAATAGTGCCGAGGGCTCCTGATATTTACGATAGTGACGAAACCAGTTTCAACATTTACAAGGGTCAGCTATTCCCCACGGCAACTCTGGATGACGACAGGTTGCTCGATGGGCTGAAACATACAAAACCCTGGCAAAGTGATTTCTCCTCCCCCAAAGACGGTGCTACCTCCTCACTTTAATACGCAAACGGATTCAAGAATTCGTTCCCTTTTTAACCGATTCTTGATTCAACTGTTTTTGTAAATCATGGTAAAAGCTAAGTTTACATGGGTGTTACATACTCCCCCCCTTAAGAGAACACCGTCCTCGGTGTGCTTCTCTCACTGAAATTTGAACTTATACTCATGATATAATAATATAAACAACTCAAAGGGGTTCCTTCCCCTTGGCAATGAAACATTTTCGTTTCCTTAAATATCATTATTTAAAACAATAATGTTTTTATCTTTATTCATAAGCATGTATAGCACAAAGAAAATTTCATTTCCATTTCTAACTGCTTATCCCTTATTCAATTCACAAAAGTACGGAAGAATATCTATATGAACTTACCAACCAATTACTATTGGAAGAAATTATGGCTTTTGTGCAAGCTTTCGGAGAATGGTTGAACACCCATCAACACTTCCTGGAAAGAGCCTGCAATGTATGACTAACCATTCAATCACATTAGTCACATAGTTTTCAGTCAAATGAAAATACTTGCAACCATCAAACATTCTTGCATATATAGAGATGTTTTAATCGAAGTACTTCCACAAGTACTCAGAGAGAACCAACCCTCTCATCAATGCATCTCATGCACACTGTCTAAGCTCCTGCTAAAGACATCCATACAGTACTTAAAAAAAAAAGTACTCATAGAGCACCTACTCTCTAGTCAATATTCATCATACCAATGGTCAATCAAAGCACCATGATCATATCCTAGCATCTGCTAAGACATTCAAACAAATTAGTAATAAAATAAATGAACTTATACATTCAATAATTTATTTTAATATAACACCATTTTTACTTAACTTGTTCTACTATGAGAACCACAATGATAACAAAATGCTCCTCCTAATCCATAGGATTGAGTCATTTTTTTTTCACATCCAGACAGTCAATCTTTCCACACTAAAATGTCTTTATACTTATCTAGAAATTTAGTATTTCAAGCTGTGGTCCTCCCAACCATCAAGTGAGGCAATTACGTCCTCCACTTGCCCCCTAGCTCCAGAATCTGGACAGTGTCATGGGTCAACAGTGGATTCTTCTTCTGTGACATCAGGATGGCCAATCTAGTCACACTCAGAAAAGCCTGGAAGAGAAATTCGGGAGAGTCCAGTCCAATTCTCCAATTCCAGTCATACTCAGATGTTTTTGGCTTTACAAGGGTTGCTGGAAGCTATTTTCAACTGGTCCCAACCAGCTCGAGAAAATACTCCCCCTTTACCAATTTCACAGAACGCCTACTCCTCCCCGGGGATCCAGCTTATCCTCAGAGGAGTAGGTAACTGTCTTACCAACTGTCCCCATCCACTTCCTGTTCTTGGAAACAATTACCATCAGCTTAAAAAGATTTTCTTTTCATTAATTAATTTCAGTAATTTAAATAACTTGTTTTATCAACAGTGACGATTTAAGTTTCTCTTGTCAAATAAAACAGAGAGAATTAAACAAATTGTCTTGAACTAGTTAACACTAGTTAGCTTTAATGAAGCTGTCACAACTTCCCCCCTGGAAGTAACAAACATGTGTTGTACATTAAAACATGATACTTTAACGTTTACTGTTGCAATCCAGTTCAAGAAAAATCCATTTTCAAATAGAAAGCATATATTCCATTTATTTCTTTCCATAAAAACTTGGAAAATATTTGAAATAAACCCTCTTTAATATTTTCAAGAAAATCCCTTTTCAAATAGAAAGCATGCATTAATATTATATAAATATTTAAATATTTCATTTATTTCTTTCCATATAAACTTGGAAAATATTTGAAATAACCCTCTTTAATACTTTCAAGAAAATCCCTTTTCAAATAGAAAGCATGCATTAATATTATATAAATATTTATATATTTCATTTATTTCTTTCCATATAAACTGGAAAATATTTGAAATAAACCCTTTTTAATACTTTAAAAAAAATCCCTTTTCAAATAGAAAGCATGCATTAATATTATATAAATATTTAAATATTTCATTTATTTATTTCCATATAAACTTGGAAAATATTTGAAATAAGCCCTCTTTAATACTTTCAAGAAAATCCCTTTTCAAATAGAAAGCATCCATTAATATTATATAAATATTTATATATTTCATTTATTTCTTTCCATATAAACTTGGAAAATATTTGAAAGTAATCAAACAAAAAAGAAAGAAATTACTTATCTTTACTTTCACCTACCAAACTGAAAACATTTCAATTCGATTGATTAAATGCTTATCAACTGTTTATAAGAACGATATCACCCGCGCAAATTCTCTGCACCTACAAATGAGCGGCTTCCAGAAGTGATGAGCAACACTTGAAAAATGAAGCGAACTCTGCCTCAAAAACGAACATGTAAACCCCTCCACGCTGCCATTCCGAAGATCATTTCAGTGTACGAGGCCTACGACGATGAGCAAGCGGAACTTCGTGACATTGCAACCACCAAAAGAAGAGAATGGAGAGAATAACGCCGAGGGCTCCTGATATTTACAATAGTGAAGAAACCAGTTTCAGCATTTACAAGGGTCAGCTATTCCCCACGGCAACTCTGGATGATGGCAGGTTGCTCGATGGGCTGAAACATACAAAACCCTGGCAAAGTGATTTCTCCTCCCCCAAAGACGGTGATGCCTCCTCACTTTAATACGCAAACGGATTCAAGAATTCGTTCCCTTTTTAACCGATTCTTGATTCAACTGTTTTTGTAAATCATGGTAAAAGCTAAGTTTACGTGGTTGTTACAGAAAATCAAGCATATAAATTAACCATAATTATTATATATTTTTCTTTAACACGTAGCTATAAAATATTTAATACTTCATAAATTGAAATCGACCTCATAGAATAATTTAAGAACATAGCTCATTACCCTCTATTGTAGGGCCAAGGCCTAAAGTCACTTAAATTTTAATTTAAAATACAAAAATAAATTTGATAATTAAATTTAAATTTAAATTTAAATTTAAAATATAAAAATGAATTTAATAACTTGAATGTTTGATGGATTAGATAAACTTCACAAAATAAATTATAATTTGTAGAATTCACAATTAAAATTTATACAAAACAAATTATAATTTGTAGAATTCACAACTACAATTTATACAAAGTTAAAAGAAAAAACACGAACACATAATACATTACCAAAAAAAATTTAACAATTCTATGCATAACAACGCATTTAACCTAACATATAACAAAAAGGAATAAATGTAAATGAAAAGTATAATCTAAATGACATGTTATAACAAATAAACCCATGTGTCCCTAGAAATTGAGGAAACAATTTACCGCCATGTAATATGGAATCCAACATGCACACCATTAAAGTCAACAACAAAGCCAACAACTACTAACTTCCACCATAAAATATTGTACCTAACATTACACGAAAATGTGAGTTACTCTTAGTGACCGTAATCCTCTTAACCTCATTATTAGACGATTTATGCATACCTAAGCTTGGCTGGCAATTAGTTTATGTCAAAGTTTTCTCCAGTACATTTTTTATCGTGTAAATTTCGTTTACATTATAAGCTCAACGATACTTTGAAATATAAATATAGTAGATGTTTTTTTATTTATTTTTAAGGTTTTGTTTTCGAAACTACGAGCCCTACATGGATGTCAAACCTACTAGAAAGGAAATATTTTGCATCATATAGAAAATTTCAGAAAAAATAAGGGCCCTTGCAAGTGGGCCAGACATATAAAAATAACATAATCATGGCTTCGAATGAAGTGCAGGCCTAATGTGAAACACAACGACATTTAGTTTAGTGGGAGCATTTTTTTGGGTAATTTTTTTTTTCTTTCCCTTTGATAGTTGGGTGATGATATTTCTGGGTTTTTCTATTGTATAATGGGCCTAGCATAGTTATAGGGATTTCACATTTAGGGTTGTTCTTGGTATTTTCGAGCATTTTTGTGTTTTAACATCAATGAATTTTTTGGTTCAGAAAAAATAAAAATTACATTTGAAGTAGAATTATAATATTTATTATAATAAAAAATGAATATATGGTAAAATAATTAAAACAATAATGTTGATTATAATAAATAAATAAAGTACTTAGAAGTAAAACAAAAATATGTGAGTATATGTTTAAATTTTAGTATTTAAATAAATTATTTGAAGATTTATATTGAAATATTAATGATATCAACTTTATATATATTTATATGTAGAAAAAAAAATGTTAAATTTTTTTTTTTAATGTTGTACATAAAAAGATATATTCAAAGTAGGTTATCAATAAAATATTCTAATGTCAATGAGTTTTAATATTTGAAGACAAATTAAACTTGACATATACTTTAAAATATATTAATAATTAATATTTGAAGACAAATTAAACTTGACATATACTTTAAAATATATTAATAATGAAAAAATTATTTTGCTGTATATGTTATGTAAAATATTTTAATTTCAAACTATGCATACATTATATAGCATTTTTAAAAAGTTATGTATATATGGTAAGAAAAAAAAAAATTATTATTGTTTATTTTGTGATATATACTTTATATAGCATTCAAAAATATAATTTAAATAATGAAAAATTACACATTATATTCGCACTCTGAAAAAATTTAGGAGTGAGAAAATTTGATCTTTTTGGACTCATGTTAGAGTCTACCTCATCTATACTAATTTAAAACTTTATATGTTACTTGAACTATATTAATTTAAAATTTTTATTTTGGCCAATATAAAAAAAATAAAACTTTGATGATGAACATATATTCTTACACACCATAATTGGTTAAACACTGTGCCTCTCTACCCAAAATACATAATCCTGTCTTAAATTATAGAATACTCTTCTAGAAACAACAATTTATTATTTAATTAATTCACTACTAATTTTTCGTATTAATTAATTAATTAATATTAAGTTATTTATTATTTTTAAATGTTCAATTAATACAGTAATATATGAAGCAATTCCTGTATTCATTAAATAATTAATGTTTATACCGTAGATTTAAAAGGTGAGGAGAGGTTTTACTAGGTGTCAAATGAAATTTTAAATTTTAAATTTAAGTTATTGATTTAATCTAATACCAATTTTTATAGTAATTTTTAATGGAACTAATATCTCTATTATTTTTAACTACTCATAATTTTTTTAATTATATTACTATACAGTTTGAGTGGACACAGTTTAAATTGTAAGTGGACGTTTGGAGTGCAAAAACAGGATAGAATGTTTTGGAGTCGAACTGTTCGACTTGAATCGTTATATTATTACATACAAACCATCTGTGATATCATTCGCCACCCTCCCTCTCTCTGTTCTGCAGACTTATTTGTTAGGAGTAAAACAGCGAAAACAATAAATAATTTACCCAGAGAAATGAACATAAAAGGTCAGCAACAAATCATTAACATAAACACATATATTTATCCGAGAAAACCCAAAATCCAAGGCAAAACCCAACCAATGAAATTTCATTAACCATTGGCCAAAACCCTAGCCAATCCGACCAAGTGAGCCTTCACTGCTTACCTCCAGGCCTGCATTACAATGAAGTCTTCCCAGCCTTTTTATAGGCTCCATTACATGCAATACCATGGGCTCTAAACCATGGGTGCACAAAACCATGTGCCCAAACCACCATTGTTACCACTGATCCACATTGACTCTGCAGAGTCTCCTATACCTAACTAATTCCCCCTTATACTTGACTTGGGGCTTCTTATTTCAAATCAGCCAAACACTAAGTGAGAGCAACCCCGCTCTATCGCTCTTCCCCCTCGAGAATTTTTACGGGTAATTGTTAATTTGGCATCCTATCCACCTGAGTCTAGCCCAGTTTGCAATTGTTACAGTCGCATATACCAGTCTTACAATGATCAATAACATTTACATGTAATAAATTAACTCCATTATAATAATTTTTTTTTTTTTTTCATTGTTGCTGTTCTTTGTATGACCATTCTCTACATTCATACATGATGTTTTTTTCAAAGAATTTGATTGACACATTCTGTCAAACACTTTGCATGTAACTGATCCCCATAGTTTCTAACTCTATGGATTTAGAGACCAAGACCTCTCTAAAACAACAATATAATTCCACATCCTCGACCACGCCTTCATTTTTGATCGAGATCCTTCTCTGCACAGTTGCATACACACACATTTGTGGAGTACTTCACATGTTCACGGTGCTTTATGGCTCTTTCCATAACGTGCCAACTTTCACTTGCAATCTGCATCAACAAGTCTTCGTACCAGTGACATCTTCGACCACAAGAAGCTCCACGAGATCACTAATGAGACAACGCTCAGCACCACGCTCTTGCAAACCATGGTCATGGCTCTGGGCAACACCAGCTTCATCAACATCACAGATCAAGGCTGGAAAGGTGGGGTTCGGCCTGCGGCGCTCCACGTCATGGCTACGATCGACTCTATTCCCCCCACCATCAAGGAGTCCACGCTAACTAGACAGTGACACCTCGAGCTTGTTTCCAGCGCTCCCTCTGTGCCTTGCTTTCTTTCTTCTCGCAACAATAATTAGATCTGACATTTTCCAACAACGCCACGACGCTTCATCCTGATCCAACTCCTCGTCAGATTCAATCTCAGGACCGATATAGTTCCCGAACTCTTCATGCAGACTATCGTCCATCTTTGGCAACACAACAGCGGACGCTCGGGGAATTAGTCAGTACCCCTTTTTAAAGTCCTAGAATCTGGTTGAAAATACATGTCCGCCCAAAGGCGGGTTGCAAAATGAGCTGAATCAAAACGTAATTCCATGGAGTTTCACATAAATCTTGGCAAATGACTGTAAAGTAAAAGACCACCCTGCAGATTTTAAATATCATGCAGATCTGCCTCCATCACACGCAGATCTAAACAGAACATGCGAAAACCTCTAAAAGCAACACCCAGAAAACTAAAAAACACCAGCGTCTGCAAGTCTGTGTTACAGATTTTCAATGTAAATTTAGATCTGCATTTGCCACTTCACAAATACCATAGAAATATCGATTTCCATAGCTTGCTGCCTTCAAAATATCTTCAGATTTGCTCGTATTTCATACTTTAATTTGGCCTACGACCATGACAATCTCAGTGGCCCTGAACAAAAAATTCATATATCATCACGAGCAAAAAAAAAATGAGAAGATCTGAGAAATGAGAAGATTTGCAGTCAGATCTAACGATCTCTCCATCCACCAGACCAATACAAAGAAAATGTCTTGGTCTGTGAATCCTAGAAATATCTAGATCTGAATCTAAGAGCAGATCTACAATTTATCATGGCGTCAATCGACTTTCAGTGATCACAATCACATCCCCACCCTTCTTCATCTTCTGCGCATTTGCATGGACGCACTATATTTGATTCTTTATCAATGGTAGATCCACACCAGATCTGCCTTCTTCACATGCAGATCTAGCTCTTCAAACATCAGATCTGGCCCTCGAAGAATAATCATCATATTGAAGGGCATTCTCTCACGCCCATACCTGCTACTCCTATTTATCAATCCAATTGCAAGAAGGCATCCTGCAATAAAAAAAAAGATAACAGAGACAATGAAATGCCGCAGGTCGGATGCCGATCATTCGACATCATATCGTCCATCATTTTCTGACTGTAAATAAATTTAATCAGATCCAGCATATTCACACACAGATCTAATGCCTTCTCTCATAGATCCGTCCTTTTATGTATATCTATCTATCTAGGAGAAAATTTCACGCAGTGGCAACCAACTCAAAAAATCACTAAACTTGGCAGCTCATTTAGGATTTCAGATCTTCATTGCTCTGATACCAATTGTTAGGAGTAAAACAGTGAAAACAATAAATAATTTACCCAGAGAAATGAACATAAAAGGTCAGCAACAAATCATTAACATAAACACAAATGTTTAACCGGGAAAAACCCCAAACTCCGGGGAAAACCCATCCTAATGAAATTTCATTAGCATTGGCCAAAACCCTGGCCAATCCAGCCAAGTGAGCCTTTACCGCTCACCTCCAGGCCTTTTTTACAATGAAGTCTTCCCAGCCTTTTATAGGCTCCATTACATGCAATACCATAGGCTGAAAACTATGGGTGCACAAAACCATGTGCCCCAAAACCACCACTATTTACCCTAGTCCACATTGACTCTACCCCGAGTCATGTTTACCTAACATTATTAAGGACAGAATTAAACATAGGCAGGAGCTTTCACCTATTGGAGCCGAACTTCTTATATTCTTTCAAAAAAAAGTAGTTATATAAAAATCAAAATATCTATTGCCTTTAAGCATGGAAATTACAGGAAGGGAAGGTCCGCAGGAGTGGTGGTTTGAATTTCCCAACAATCTAAAGGAAAAAGTATTGGCATGGTTGCCAGCGGAAAATTTATGTAGATATTGCCTCGTGTGTAGAGAATGGAATGTCCTCCTTTCATCCACACAATTCATAACTAAGGATTGGCTTGCGGCACCTCCCAACAAGAAACCTTGGCTTGTTTTATTCCATAATTTCAACTCGTTGAATTGCGTGGGGCTATGCTTCTTCACAAGCACTTGGAAAAGACTCTCTCTCGCCTTCTTATTAAGAAGACAATTATAGCATTGACCGGTTGTTGGGTGCACGCAATGGGCGCGGGCCTTTTCTGGCAATATGAGTATTTAGCTAACGGTTTGTAGTGAGGCATATTGTACGCAATCCTCTTCTTGGAAAGTGGTATAACTTCCGGGATGAAGCGATGGTGGTATTTGGGCCATGACCATCGGGCGGAGGAAGGCCACGCACGGTGGAGACGGATATACAGTGATGGCGATAGTACGATATGGTCTTGGCGGAGAGAGTAGAAATATATGATTCGAGTAGGAGGTCGTGGAGTACAGCGGGAATCCTGCCACAAAATATTACAACTTTTACACCTTTGTTGTCAAAGACAATTGTTGTTTCGAAGGATTTCTTGTACTGGATGTGTCTGGAAATAAATTCTTTAACGCGGGGCATCTTGGCTTTCAGCATCCAAAACAGGATGTCCGCGTTCACGCCGTTACCGGTAGAGGATAATCAGAACAGGTGCAACGTCCTGTTCGCTTGTGGGTCACGAGTGCTTCTAGGTTCATGCGTACGCGATTTAGGTGTTATTATTATATCTGAGTTAGAGAATCCACACTCCTCAACGGTTACGGTTACAGAGATTGCAAGGATTCCTCCACATATTTTGGATCCTCAAAAAAGGGATGCCATCTCTCGTTATGGAAGTTTACCTAGTTTTGATTTTGAAGGAACTAGGGATTTGGTGTGCATCAGATATGGGCGTGGGTTCGGTGATGAGGTGCTTGTTTATAATTTAAGGGAAAATACATGGACATGGCTTTCCGAATGTCCGGTGCCCTACGGCTGGCATGATACTCCATGTTCTTTTGTCTTTCAACCTAGACCAGATATGGAGGTATAATAGATCAACCATTTCCGTGTTCACAACAAGCAATTTTAAAGGATTTTTTTGTTGCATCTTTCATGGATTAAACATTTTAACGTTTTCCATGCAATCTTTTGGTTTAACCATTTTAGACATGTCAATTTTCAATTTTATCTATTCAAAAAGTTGTTGAAATTAAATGATATTTATTAAATTAGCAATTTATTTTATAATTTAATTTATAATATTATATTATATAATTATTTTATTTGTGCTATAAAGTACAAGTGATGATTATAAATTTTATTTATATATAAATTGTGTTTTATTATATATCATCAAATGGAAAGTACTAAAGAATTATGTATTTTTTAAAAATTTAAAGGTTGGAAATTTATTTTAAAATTTAGAAACTATGGTCAATTACATAAATACAATTTATAAAATGTTTGGCAATGTTTTTGTAAAAGTATTCAAATTTCTAATAATTTTAAATAACCTTTATATAAAATTTTAGAATTTCTTTTTGATAAAACAATTTTATACTATAATATTTGGGCTAATAATTTTCATGGAAAATTAGCTCACTTGCTAATTTTGTAAGTGAAAATAGTATACTCAATAAGGGTTATTTCTCTTCATTAACCTATTTTCCTTAATACTAAAAATATTACAATTTATCTTTTAAAAATCACATATGTGGCTTATGAATTTAAAATGATGAAAATAAAGATAATATATCTTTTAAAACTTCATATATGTGACACTAAAAGAGCAAAAAAAGGTATAATAATTATAGTGGAAATGGGATATATTATATGATAAACGGAAATGTGTATTTGACCATAAAATTGAGGAAAAAATACACATTTCTATGGTTATTTAAAACAAAGCGAGCTCAAATAACATTGTGTATTGTTTTTCATTTAGACATGAGAATAATTATGTAATAAAGTACCAAAAATATATAATATTATTTTTTAAATAAATTACATCAAATATTTACTTTTATATTATTCAATTTATTTACATTTAATATATTATCTAGGTTTACATCACAACTTATGTTTCTTCACTACTAACATCATTAATAGGAAGGATCAACCTAATAGGAAGGAGCAACCATAGAGAGAGCTGGTCTTTATGTCATGGAAATCAAGATTTTTTGTCAATGATTAAATAGAGTCTAACTATGCTCCTTATTATTGTGTGTGAGTCTGCTATGTGTGGTTCTTTATGTGAGGTGTTGTATGAAGTCTAATAGAGTATAACTAGTGCTCCTTATTGCGTGAGTATGCTATGTGTGGTTCTTTA
Organism: Pinus albicaulis; assembly: GCA_034641835.2. Classification (NCBI taxonomy): domain Eukaryota; kingdom Viridiplantae; phylum Streptophyta; class Pinopsida; order Pinales; family Pinaceae; genus Pinus; species Pinus albicaulis. Next base: position 857,893,015 of record CM076578.1, read on the forward strand.
TGTGAGGTGTTGTATGAAGTGGTTCCATCTCCGTAATTTTTGTGTAACTATGGTTTTGTATGTGCAACCCCATATGGTCCATCTAAATAGGGTAAGTATTTGAAACCATTAGCCCATCTCTATTGTTCTGTGTTTAAAATCAAAAGATAGAAAGAAAAAAAATCAAGAGAGAATGAGGTAGGCATGAATCTGTATGTAACACCCCTAGTTTATGTGTTTTCAAAACTAGACATTTGAACTTTAATCCTGAGGGGAGTAGACCCCAAAGGATAAATATTTTGTGAATGTAATTAAATATTTAAATTGAGGGAATAAATGAAATGATTTTGTGCAGATTGACCAAAATGAGATTTATGAGATCACTTGCTAAATCCATGAGGAGGGATAAGGCAAATACTTTCCCCACAATCTTTCAAAAATCCTTGAAAGAAATTATTTCTAATTTAGATTTTTGAGGAAAAATCTAAATTCCCCAATGATGAGGAAAATAGTTGGGAAGAGGTAAAAAGCTGGAAAAGATGAGGAAAAGCATAAACAGCTTTAAAGAATCCCTAAAATGGGAAGCCTAGGCAAACAGGAAGAAAATCATCCTGATATTCTGGACGCAGAATTAGAAACAGGCTTTGGAGAACCATAGCTTAAATAAGCTTCTCCTAAGCAGATTAGAGGTTGGTCTAGTCCAGGAGATGATCTCAGCTCGAGGGTGAGTTCTGGGAGACAGAAGGACTCTAAGGTTCGGAGGTTGGTCGACTGCATGAGTGGTATGTCTCTAATGTGATTGGTATTTCTATTCCTGCGGTATGAATTGACTACATATATTTATCTGATTTGTATGTGAATACTACATTTAACATAATTAATCATAAGGAATGCACCTTCATAATTCTGCATAGTTGTAGAACATACATCAGTAGAGTAGAATCCAACAGAAACTCTAAACCGAAGTTGGTTTAGATATGAGGATACCTACTTACCCACAGATAATTCCACTGTAAATTTCTTCTGATCTATTTTTATATAATTATGAGTATGATTAGGTAAATTGAAGATAAATTCTTCAACATCTCTAAACCAATACTTAAGTTGAAAGCTGGAGATTGAACTAATACCTCATAATTCACAAATTGGTAACTTTAATCTGTTTCTGTGGGAAATGGAACAATGAGAAAGTAAGTATATAGAGTGCAGAAGTAATTATTTAGTTAATTACTGAGTGAAGAGTAGAGATTTATAATATTTTTCAACGGCTGTACATTTTAACAGTTAAGATAATTACTATTTCCTTTAAGTAACTATCACAGGTGATATATGTATGAAAGACAGGGGAGTAGCTATAAGAAAATGAAAAGGATACCCATCTAAAAATATACAACAGGGAAACTGAAATATATAACATGGAAACTAGAAGTGCATGGGAAAGTACAATAATATAGTACCTGTATCTTATACATATTTAAATGGATACATATATAGGGAATGAACACACCAATATTATTCATTCAACTATATGTATAGACAGCTATCAGTAAAGGAATTCAGTTTAAACATGAGTGTGGGGAGACTCTTAGCTCATGACAAATATATAGTACAAGCATTTATAAATATTTAGCTACATAACCCAATTTAAATGTGCATATAAAATTCAAAATGAAATATAACTCTCCAGAATTCCTGAGAGTCTCTTGTAAGAGTCATGCAAAACATAAATAGGTAGGAGGTCTTGTGCAATTGAAAAACATTAGCTATATAGAGAATTATATCAGCTACAGTCACTTCTATGATAAGAAAAGTAAAAGAGGAATAACTCATTTGTGTTAAATCGTATTAACTAATACTAAACGAATTATTCCATGCGAGGAAGCATGAGAAAGTCCATAAAATAAAGAGCTGTAGCTTAATTAAAATTATGGCAAAGCAAGAATATAAGTGACAAGAAATACAAAGGCCCGATACACGCCACAAAATCTGAGCCTGGTGGGCTAGGATTTGGTTAACCGAGATCATATTCTTAATAAAAAATTTAAACCATTAAAGAGTACCAGCATACAAATGAAAAATATTAATAGTCCGACTCTGACAGAGTCTAATTCGTCGATGGACATTGTGAAAAAACCTAAGAGAGTTAATGATTCTGCATAAATGAGACAGAACAACGCAATGAGAGGGTGGCACTATCCACGCAGGCATATACTGACCTGAAACACCAAGGGAGGTGAAATTAATATCCACTGAACATGAAAGGGCTCATAGTTGCCGACAAAGGAACACGTATAAGTCTGCATTACCTGGGTAAAACACAGACATGATAGAAAACAGGTCAATAGAGCGGTTGGTAACAAATCATTCGAAACGAGAAATTTACCAATACAATAAAGGGGTTACCTGTAAACAAAGATTCTCGTTCCTTACGAGCTCTCTGCATAAACGAGAAAAGAAGATTATCAACTCAAGTGAAAACCTGAAGTATAAACGTAGATTGAAAAACAAATATATATACATAATGAGGAATAATCAAACCTCACGAAGTCAGAAGGTACGACGATGGCTCTCCTGCGACGAGGCGAGTCAATTATTTTTAACTCTGCAAGGTATTAACAAAATTAGTTAAATATCAGTTAACGAAATCGACAAAGGAACAATGTCGAAATTAAACAAGAGAGAAGACATCAAAAAATTGGCACAGAAGATATGACGTAAATGGTTCCAAACAAAACTGAACCATAAATGTAATCTCCAGAATTAAACCCTTTCGTAATAGTATCGTTCGAAGACTCCCACAAGAAAAGAAGAATGACAAGTACTGAGAGTCGAATAGGATCTCCAACCCAAAATGCAAAACGCATGTATAAGATGAATACCTGGTATTGTTGCAGTGGCGTAGATAAGCCTTGAAGGATTTCATCCGTGTACTGGGGTGAGTAAAACCATACGAAGGGAAAAGACCTTGCCTTCAACCCAATTTGCAGAGCTGCGAGGTGAAGAGAGGAACAAATAAACGAAGACGAGAAAACTGTCTCTACAAAAAAATGAAGACTTCTATAATCATTCAAAAACCCCAGAAAACCTAATACGAGAGGATCGCAACCGTCCACCTGGCACAATCCCAAGAGGAAAGCCATGGATCGAATGGTTGGAGGGTGAAATTACACCAGTAGTGCATCATTAATTATGCCAAGATACGTAATGAAGTTTAGGCATCCTGTTCGTATGTGGAAGATTGCCTTGTAAAACGAGTAAGCTCGCATGGTGGTTGCCAGATCGATGTGGAAGTAGCACGTAAATGGGGAATGGGTTGAAAACCATCTTAAAAAATACAATGCAACCGGAATTAGCCTACAATCTGACGTGGAGGAGAATTATCCCGTCGAAATATACACATCACCTCAAGTAGACTCGAACGAGACGCCATACGTGGAAGTCAATAAACGTGTTCCAATTTCACATTTGATTCTGATATGAAACCACATGTACAGTGAGGTGCGAGGATATCAACACAGATCGTATAAAAATTATGAAGGACACCCCATTGGAGCGCCATAAGCATGAAATAGTCATTCATATAACAGTATGTAAATTAAATCCAACCATGCTCACAACCAAAAGTGTAAGAATATACGTTAAGGGAAAATCGAAAACATAGGAATTGTAAAGGGGTCCAGAATACCTAGTGGTTATAACCAATTCGAATCTCTCGAATATATTAATTGAAAATGGGTTGAATGGCCAAGAGCCAATAATCACCAAAGTGAATGTTAAACCTAGGTGATAGATGCGACTTTCATAGAAAATGGATTTATATTAAATCATTCCACACTTGGAATTAGTATAAAGTAAATCAAGTTAAAAAGGAAGTCAATAGATATTTACTTGGGGGTATAGTGCTATACGAAAATGAATCATATGGGAAAAATAAAATATGATTTCACTAGCTAGAGAATTAGGATTATTATGGTAAACCTGTTCTTGGAATCATGAAAGGCTTGAAGAAGAAAAAAATTTATTGAGTAAATGGGAGGTGTGAAAAATGGTATCAGAGCCCAAGTTATAAAACTGGGCTGGTGATATTGTGCTCACTATTGCTGTGTGTTCACTGTATAAATTGATTTCTGTGGAAAAAAAATATAGATATTTTTATTTTCACTGATTTGTGTTGTGTAGTGTACAATGGTGCTGAAATGGCAAAAGGTGACGAAATTTATGTTGATCTGTGTGATGAGGATAATGCACCAGATCCCAATGGACCCATGATGGCTATGTTTCGGGAGTTGCAACAAGAGTTGGCTGAGATAAAAAGCCAGAATGACAGATTGTCATTATCCAGTGAGGAGCAGGAAAAGCTCATCAGAGAATTAACTTCGTGGAACAACCAAGAAGGTGAAGGTTCTGGAAAGAGGTAGACTGATGAGTCTGATGATGAGGATGCGGTTAGGCATCAATACAAACAGAAAAAGGAATTACAGGGGGAATTCCGAAAGATAAAACCCCCCTCCTATGATGGGGAGAAGGAGGAAGATGCTGAAGTCTGGTTGCTAAACATTATTAAATACTTCTAGTTCTATGAATATGAAAGAAATCTGAAGGCCAGATTAGTTGTTTACCAGCTACAAGGTAAGGCTACCTTATGGTGGGAGGAGACAAAAATGGTACATTCCATTGATGAAAAGACAGTCACCTAGGAAGATTTCCAGGTTAAGTTCAAAACCGATATCTGAATGAACGTTACTATGATGATAAAGCCAAGGAATTTCATGAACTTAGACTGGGACAGCTCACTATTGATGAGTTTGTTACTAAATTTACAAATCTGTTGAGATATGTACCCTACATAATGGAAGAAAAGGCAAAGGTACAAAGGTTTCTTAATTTCTTGCCTACTGTATACAAAGAGAAGATTGAGTTTGATAACCCAAAAACAATGGATGAAGCTGTTAAAAAATCTAGATTGTGCTACCAACAGTTTAAAGGCAAAAATGAACATGGAAAAGGTTGGGTCAATAAGAGTGAATTCAAAGGGAAGAAACAGAAACCAGCCTATTTGAAGAATTTTGGCAGAGATCATCAACGGAAAAAGTTTAATAAACCCAAAGAAAGTCAAACTTCTCAATCCCAAGTGGCCTCAAAACAAATAGATGGAGACTATAAAAAGGAAAGTACAGTCAAAATGAAGGAACCCTTGAAATGTTGGGGTTGTGGAGAACCCCATCTTCTGAGGGATTGTCCTCATCGAAACATTCAGATGATTATGAGAGATCGAGAAGCCACCACATTCAATGACATGGCCAGAAATATACCAACTATCAGTGCAGCCTTGGAAAATCGACAAGCAGAACATCAAGCTACCATGGTTGAAATGGAGGGTAAGATTTCTGACCAATCTGTTACAGTTTTGATTGACCCAGGTGCTTCTTTGAGTTACATTAATCCAAATATTGTAGAAAAATGTAATCTGAAACCTGAAATATTTCAGGAGTCATGGTTGGTTCAGCTGGCCACTGGAACCAAGAGGAAGGTAACACATAAATTGCCTCGAACAACAATAAAATTAAATGATTTTCACACAGAAGTAGATTTGAACATTCTTCCATTAGGTTCATATGACATGCTGGTAGGAATGGACTGGTTGGAAAAGAAGAAAGCCTTGATGAACTGTTGGGATAAAACTCTGCATTGTGTAGATGATGAAGGGAACCCTTTTGTTCTTAGGAGAAAACAAAAACCTATCTCTGTAAGAAAAATATTAGCACTGTAATTAAAACGAACAGCTAGAAAAGGATACCAAGTTTATGCAGTACATGTGGAAGAAACAGAAAAAAAACCTGAAGAAAGATTTTGGGATGCTATGCCAGTGGTAAGAGAGTTTAAGGAAGTCTTTCCAGATGATATCCCTCATCTTCCCCCCAAAAGAGAGATTGAATTCTCAATCGATCTGGTGCCCGGAGAAACACCTGTCTCCCGAGCCCCTTATCGAATGAGTCTCCCTAAACTCATGGAACTGAAAATGCAATTGCAAGAAATGTTAGATAAAGGGTATATCAGACCGAGTGTGTCTCCTTGGGGAGCACCGGTACTGTTCGTGAAAAAGAAATATGGAACCTTTCGGATGTGCATTGATTATCGTCAATTGAATAAGTTGACCATTAAGAATAAATACCCTTTACCTAGAATTGATGATCGTTTTGACCAAGTTAGGGGAGCTTCAGTATTTTCGAAGATTGATTTAAGGACTGGTTATCACCAGCTTAGAATTAAAGAAGAAGACATCAGAAAAACAACCTTTCGAACCTAGTATGGTCACTACGAATTTGTAGTCCTACCTTCTAGTTTGAAAAATTCCCCTGCCACCTTTATGTGCCTAATGAACAGCGTGTTAAATAAGTACTTGGATAAATTTTTTCTGGTGTTCATAGATGATATCTTAGTCTACTCAAAAAGTGAGGAGGAACATAAAGAACACTTGAGGATAGTATTGCAAACTTTAAAAGAAAACCAGTTATATGCCAAGTTCAATAAATGTGAATTTTATAAAGACAAGATTCAATATTTGGGGCATATTATTTCTGAACAAGGCCTTGCTGTTGACCCTGAAAAGATAAATGCTATAAAATAATGGCCTGTACCAACTGATGTTTCAGCAGTGAGATCATTCATGGGGATTGCAGGTTATTATCGCAGATTTGTGGAGAGATTCTCTGCCATAGCACATCCCATAACATCATTGCAAAGGAAGGGTGTCAAATTTGAGTGGACTGAAAAATGCCAAAGCAGTTTTGACCAATTAAAACTAAACTTACTACAGCCCCTATACTGAAGATTGCAGATCCTGATAAAGAATTTGTTGTATGTACAGATGCCTATAGAGAGGGGTTGGGAGGAGTTCTTTTGCAGGAAAATTCAGTTATTGCATATGAATCTAGGAAACTAAAGATACATGAACAGAACTATAGTGCCTATGATTTAGAATTAGCAGCTGTTATCCATGCTTTGAAAATGTGGCGACACTATCTCCTTGGAAAAAAAATTACATTGATGACTGATCATATTAGTCTCAAATATTTCTTTTCCCAAAATGATTTGAATGCTAGACAAGCCAGATGGCTATCTTTTCTAAGTGAATTTGACATGGATATAAAGCATATTAGAGGGAAAGAAAATAAAATTGCTGATGCCTTAAGTAGAAATGCTTTTCAAATTTTAGGCAGTAGTGGAAGTAGTGCTCAGTTTGATTTAGAAGAGTTAGTGAAACAAGCAGCAGACCAGGATCCCAATTATGAGAACATACAAGTGAAAATCCTGAAGAAGGGGATGACTGATTTCACTCAAAACTAGAAAGGATTGATCTGTTACAAAAACCGATTGTATATTCCTAATGTACAATCCTTGAGAAAGAAGATTTTAGATGAATATGACAAACAGCCATATGCAGGACATCCAGGGTATCAAAAAATGTTAATAGCTTTGAAAAAAAACTTGTTTTGGCCAGGAATGAAGAGAGATGTAGCAGAATATTTAACTAGATGCATGGAGTATCAACTAGTCAAAGTTGAGCATCAGCATACTGCTGGTCTTTTAAACCCTTTTCCGATTGCAGAATGGAAATGGGACACCGTTTCCATGAATTTCATAACAGGATTACCAAAAACCAAATATCAACATGATTCAGTGATGGTGGTAGTAGACACTTTAACAAAAGCTACACATTTTATACCAGTGAAATCTACCTTTGGGACAACTCAAGTACCAAATGTGTTCCTGAAGGAAGTAGTAAGACTCCATGGTGTTCCGAAGGTGATTGTTTCTGATCGATATGCTAAGTTTACAACAGCTTTTTAGAAAGGACTATTTGGAGGGACGGGTACTAAGTTGAATTTTAGCACTGCTTACCACCCTCGAATAGATGGTCAAACAGACAGAACTAATCAAATTTTGGAGGACATGTTGAGAATGTATGTGATGGATAGACCATCAAAGTGGGAAGATTTCTTGCACTTAGCTGAATTTGCCTATAATAACAGCTACCAAGCCTCCATCAAAATGAGTCCGTTTGAGGCATTGTATGGAAGAAAATGTCGTACTCCTTTGAGCTGGAATCAGCCAGAAGATAAACTAATGTTGGGACCAGATTCTTTACAAGAGATGGAAAGAATTGTTAAACAGATACAAAGAAACATCAAGACAGCACAAGATCGTAAGAAAAACTATGCTGATAAGAAAAGAGTGCATCGAGAATTTAAAGTGGGGGAGCATGTGTACTTGCGTATTAAACCCAAAAAGAGCACACTTTATGCTAGAAGTTGTGCAAAACCGGCTCCTAGATATTGTGGTCCTTTTGAAGTATTAGAAAGGGTGGGACCAGTGGCCTACAAGCTGGCCTTACCACCTCATGTTAGAGTTCATGATGTGTTTCATGTTTCGTTATTAAAAAGATATGTACATGATGCTTCTCACATAGTAGATTGGAATGTTGTACAGCTGGAACCAGAAGGGGAGTTTACACCAGAACCGCTTCAAATATTGGAGCGGGAAGAAATTGAATTGAGAAACCGAATAGTAGCAAGAGTAAAAGTGCAGTGGAAGCACTTTACTGCTGAAGAAGCTACCTGGGAAAGAGAAGCTGAAATGATGGAAATATATCCATTTTTGTTTGAAAAATGAACTCTAGTAGTTAAATAACAACACCGAGGACCGTGTTTTTTTTTTAGGGGGAATATGTAACACCCCTAGTTTATGTGTTTTCAAAACTAGACATTTGACTTTAATCCTGAGGGGAGTGGACCCCAAAGGATAAATATTTTGTGAATGTAATTAAATATTTAAATTGAGGAAATAAATGAAATGATTTTTTGTAGATCGACCAAAATGAGATTTATGAGATCACTTGCTAAATACATGAGGAGGGATAAGGCAAATACTATCCCCACAATCTTTCAAAAATCCTTGAAATAAATTATTTCTAATTTAGATTTTTGAGGAAAAATCTAAATTCCCCAATGATGAGGAAAATAGTTGGGAAGAGGTAAAAAGTTGGAAAAGCTGAGGAAAAGCATAAAACAGCTTTAAAGAATCCCTAAAATGGGAAGCCTAGGAAAACAGGAAGAAAAGAATCCTGATATTCTGGACGCAGAATTAGAAACAGACTTTGGGGAACCATAGCTTAAATAAGCTGCTCCTAAGCAGATTAGAGGTTGGTCTGGTCTAGGAGATGATCTCAGCTCGGGGGTGAGTTCTGGGAGACAGAAGGACTCTTAGGTTCGGAGGTTGGTCGACTGCATGAGCAGTATTTCTCTAATGTGCTTGGTATTTCTATTCCTTTGGTATGAATTGACTACATATATTTATCTGATTTGTATGTGAATGCTACATTTAACAGAATTAATCATAAGGAATGCACCTTCATAATTATGCACAGTTGTAGAACATACATCAGTAGTGTAGAATCCAACAGAAACACTAAACTGAGGTTGGTTTAGATCTGAGGATACCTACTTCCCCATAGATAATTCCATTGTAAAGTTCTTCTGATCTATTTGTATATAATTATGAGTAAGATTAGGTAAATTGAAGAGAAATTCTTCAACATCTCTAAACCAATACTTAAGTTGAAAGCTGAAGATTTATAATACCTCATAATTCACAAATTGGTAACTTTAATCTGTTTCTGTGGGAAATGGAACAATGAGAAAGTAAGTGTATAGAGTGCAGAAGTAATTATTTAGTTAACTACTAAGTGAAGAGTAGAGATTTATAATATTTTTCAATAGTTGTACATTTTAACAGTTAAGATAATTACTATTTCCTTTAAGTAACTAGCACAGGTTATATATGTATGAAAGACAAGCGAGTAGCTATAAGAAAATGAAAAGGATACCCATCTAAAAATATACAACAGGGAAACTGAAATATATAACATGGAAACTAGAAGTGCATGGGAACCTACAATAATATAGTACCTGTATCTTATACATCTTTAAATGGATACATATATAGGGAATGAGCACACAAATATTATGCATTCAACTATATGTATAGACAGCTATCAGTAAAGGAATTCAGTTTAAAAATGAGTGTGGGGAGACTCTTAGCTCATGAAAAATATATAGTACAAGCATTTATAAATATTTAGCTACAGAAACCAATTTAAATGTGCATATAAAATTCAAAATGAAATATAACTCTCTAGAATTCCTGAGAGTCTCTTGTAAGAGTCATGCAAAACATAAATAGCTAGGAGGTCTTGTGCAACTGAAAAACATTAGCTATATATAGAATTATATCAGCTACAGTCACTGCTACGATAAGCAAAGTAAAAGAGGAATAACTCATTTTTGTTAAATCGTATTAACTCATACTCAATGAATTATTCCATGCGAGGAAGCATGAGAAAGTCCATAAAATAAAGAGCTGTAGCTTCATTGAAATTATGGCAAAACAAGAATATAAGTGACAAGAAATACAAAGGCCCGATACACGCCACAAAATCTGAGCCTGGTGGGCTAGGGTCTGGTTAACCGAGATCATATTCTTAATCAAAATTTTAAACCATTAAAGAGTACCAGCATACAAATGAAAAATATTAATAGTCCGACTCTGACAGAGTCTAATTTGTCGATGGACATTGTGAAAAACCCTAAGAGAGTTAATGATTCTGCATAAATGAGATAGAACAATGCAACGAGAGGGTGGCACTATCCACGCAGGCATATACCGACCTGAAACACCAAGGGAGGCGAAATTAATATCCACTGAACATGAAAGAGCTCATAGTTTCCGAAAAAGGAACACGTATAAGTCTGCATTACCTGGGTAAAACACAGACAGGATAGAAAATAGGTCAATAGAGCGGTTGGTAAAAAATTGTTCGAAACGACAAATTTACCAATACAATAAATGGGTTACCTGTAAACAAAGATTCTTGCTCCTTATGAGCTCTCTACATAAACGAGAAAAGCAGATTATCAACTCAAGTGAAAACCCGAAGTATAAACGTAGATTGAAAGACAAATATATATACATAATGAGGAAGAATCAAACCTCACGAAGTCGGAAGGTACGACGATCGCTCTCCTGCGACGAGGCGAGTCAATTATTTTTAAGTCTGCAAGGTATTAACAAAATTAGTTAAATATCAGTTAACGAAATCAACAAAGGAACAATGTCGAAATTAAACCAGAGAGAAGACATCGAAAAATTGGCACTGAAGATATGACGTAAATGGCTCCAAACAAAAATGAACCAGAAACGTAATCTCCAGAACGAAACCCTTTCGTAATAGTATCGTTCGAAGACTCCCACGAGAAAATAAGAATGACAAGTACTAAGAGTCGAATAGGATCTCCAACCCAAAATGCAAAACGCGTGTATAAGATGAATAACTGGTATTGTTGCAGTGGCGTAGATAATCCCTGAAGGATTTCATCTGTGTATTGGGGTGAGTAAAACCATACGAAGGACAAAGACCTTGCCTTCAACCCAAGTTGTAGAGCTGCGAGGTGAAGAGAGGAATAAACAAACGAAGCCAAGAAAACTGTCTCTACACAAAAATGAAGACTTATATAATCATTCAAAAACCCCAGAAAACCTAATACGAGAGGATCGCAACCATCCACCTGGAACAATCCCAAGAGGAAAGCCACGGATCGAATGTTTGGCGGGTGAAATTACACCAGTAGTGTATCATTAATTATGCCAACATACGTAATAAAGTTCAAGCATCCTGTTCGTATGTGGAAGATTGCCCTGTAAAACGAGTAAGCTCACATGGTGGTTGCCAGATGGACGTGGAAGTAGCACGTAAATGGGGAATGGGTTGAAAACCATCTTAAAACATACAATGCAACCGGAATTAGCCTAAAATCTGACATGGAGGAGAATTATCCCATCAAAATATACACATCACCTCAAGTAGACTCGAACCAGACGCCATACGTGGAAGTCAATAAACGTGTTCCAGTTTCACATTTAATTCTGATATGAAACCATATGTACAATGAGGTGCGATGATATCAACACAGATCGTATAAACATTGTGAAGGAAATCCCATTGGAGCGCCATAAGCATGAAATAGTCATTCATATAACAGTATGTAAATTAAATCCAACCATGCTCACAACCAAAAGTGTAAGAATATACGTTAAGGGAAAATCAAAAACATAGGAATTGTAAAGGGGTCCAGAATACCTAGTGGTTATAACCAATTCGAATCTCTTGCATATATTAATTGAAAATGGGTCGAATGGCCAAGAGCCAATAATCACCAAAGTGAATGTTAAACCTAGGTGATAGATGCGACCTTCATAGAAAATGGATTTATATTAAATCATTCCACACTGTGAATTAGTATAAAGTAAATCAAGTTAAAAAGGAAGCCAATAGATATTGACTTGGGGGTATAGTGCTATACGAAAATGAATCATATGGGAAAAATAAAATATGATTTCACTAGCTAGAGAATTAGGATTATTATGGTAAACCTGTTCTTGAAATCATGAAAGGCTTGACGAAGAAATTTTTTTATTGAGTAAATGGGAGGTGTGACACTGTAGTTAAACTCTCTAGGTATTTGGAGTAAGTGAGAGAGATTGAGAAATTTAGAAAAACCTTTCCAACATAGATTGCCTCTTAATATTCAAAGATGGTCTTTGAAGTTCCAATAGAAAATATTTGATATATTTTGAAAAATTACAGGTAATAGATGATATTAGATAATATAATTAAAATAATATTAATTCACAAACAATATGATGACTATGTTTCCAAACATAAATTTGCATCATAACCTCATAAATCTCAGACATCATGTATTAGATAAAAATGAGCTAGACGTGTAAAATCTGCAATGTTGATGGGAAAGTCTAGTGAAATGGAGTTCATGATGTTCTATATCTCCAATGTTTCCTCTAAGAACATCATCTCTCAAATTGTAAGAAACATTTTGAATTGCAAAATAAAGTAAATTTTTTATTTAACATATAGTTTTATTTATTTATTTTTTTTGTTGGATAACATCTGATTCACTTATCACCTTTCAATAATTTTGAATTTACAAATTTTTTTCTTTCCCACAAATAGTTCATTATTTTACTGTCATCTACGTAACATTCACAAACCTTGGATTTCAAACATGATTTTGATGCAACTGCACTAAACATTACTAATTTGATCAAATTTTGAGTTCTTATTTACTTTACTCAATGGTATTATTATAGCAATGGGTTCTATCTCGTTATTGTTAATATGGTGTATCAAATTGTAACCTCGTTCCAAGCATAAATTCAAGTTATAAAGTCAATCCTAATATAGAAAATTATTCCAACTCCCTAGCAAGACAATGCATAGCTTAGTTACTTGTACAAATCCATATTGTATATTTTTTGTGTGTTCTATGAATAGAATTTATAGAATTTTTGTTTAGAAAAGGTTACTCAATGGTATTATTATACAATCGTTCAAAATTTTATAATTTCCATTAAACAATTCAAGACTTTTACAAAAGTGCCCATCTTTCACCATCTTTCCTACATAAGTGCCTATCTTACCTTGGAATAGTAACAAGTTCCCTATCTTAAGTTGAAAAGTAAGCCATGGAGAAATGAACTCTGACCATTGGACTTAATATGCAAAAAAACTTGTATCATATCCACGATAGAATGAGGGTCTTGGTTTATGTTGAAATAAGGAACTTGTCCACATGGAGGCTTGTCGTTTATGTTATATGAAACATGATCAAAGATACAAATATAGAGGTTCACCCCAAAATTGATATAGATAAGATATTTGAAGAATAAAATGTGAATGCCACCAAACATTAGCCCTCATCCTTCAAATTTCATTGATTAAATTTGATTGGAATTGTCACAAAAAATTCAACCTAGGCAAAAAATTATATATCAACTTGTATACAACAACACATCCACTCAATATGGGTACTCACAGAACAATTGATGTATGTATTAAATTTCAATGTAACAAAAAAAAATTACAACCTTATTCGGATTACATATGTTGGCTCAAAAATCTAACCATGGATATTTTTCCATATTGTAGGACTCCCAATCTATCTACCCTATTTAAATATCAGACAATAATAAGAAGATGCCAATCTCTTGGAGATAATGTTCTCTCAAATTGTACATATATGAGAGACAAGTAACCATGAAAATTGAACTATTGCAATATATCACATCAACATAAATGATAGATAAAAATGGAAAACCTAGGAGCTAAAGGATGAGCACTAACACATTCATGTCACTTCATTCTCCTTGCCAAACTTTTTTTTATTAATGAGCATTAGGGCTTGGGGATTGATGTACAATATGTTTGTGTAGCACACTGTACAAAAATGGGGGTTATCTTTCTCTAATGTTTGATTGAAAGAAACAAACTCAATATTAACATTAGAAAACCACACAGTATTAATAATTTCAAAATTAATTAATATTTCTAAAATTAACACACACACATATATGATTCAGATGCGTCAAATGTGAAATACACTCCTCCTAGTTAGTACTATATACCAGTATATCATCCAAATAGAAAATAAAAATTAAATATATAAAAGGGCATGATACATCATTCATCAATCTCATAAATGTATTTTATGCATTACGTAGGCCAAATGGCATAACTAACCACTCATACAAACCTTACCTAGTTTTGAAGTCGATATTCCATGTATCTTCTTCTTTGACTCAAACCTTGTGATATCTATACTTCAAGTCAATCTTGGTGAAGTTATTTTTTGCTACAACTAATCTAAAAAATCAATCATCTATCCTGGGCAGGGGGTATCTTTTCTTCAGTGTGATTTTCTTCAACGCCCTCTAATCTATACGAATATGCCAAGTCCCATCCTTGTTTGGCACAATGATGATGAGTGACACACATGGTGATGTACTCTGTCAAATAACAGCCTATTCTAGTACTTGCTGCGACATTTTATCCATATCACTTTATTCTATAACAGACTACCTATACAACCCAGTATTTGGCAATGGGGATTCTAGCAATAGTTGGATCTCATACACCACTTCTCTTAGGTGGTAACCTTTTATACTCTCGGAACACATCCTTTAATGTCTATAGAAAATCATCCAATTGTTCCTTTTGTTTCTTAGTAAACCCATCTAGGGATGCCTTGGCTCTTATTGACTCCTCTTCGTATTGAATTTTTTGTAAAAATAATAATACATATTTCTTATTAGAACTCATCAATTTCTTAACTTGATTGGCACTTACCATTGAAATTTTTGACTTTCCTTTGTGAGTGTTCTTGATGAAATATTTTCCATCCTTGATGAGCTTGAACTAATGGGCTCTCCTCATGAATATTTCATCTTGCATGTACATGTATGGGCTCCCAAATAAAACTCCACATACATCAAGGGGAACAACATCTAGACCTACTTCATCAATAAAATCAACACTAATAGCAAATGTAGTTCTACATTTTTTTGTTACCTTCAGCTCTCCATCCTTATTTACCCATCCAAATGAATATGGGTTTTGATGATCGCAAACTTCCAACCCCAACTTCTTGATCAACTCTGCTACAATGAGATTCACTTGTGATCCTAATTCAAACAAAGAAACAATATTTTCCTTCTTAACATGTATCGTTATATAGAAGAGTTTGGTAATTTATTTCTCTTCCTATTGTTTAAATCTACTCATATTCAAGTCCTTCTTTATTGACGTACACATGCTATTCTCATCCACATCAAAACTTATTTCAACTTGGTTTATCGAATCAATGGCCATGAGATTCTTCTTCTCATCATATTTCTTCTTGTTCTTTAGGTTTAGCTCTAGATGCAACTTCCAACTTTTCTCCTCTATATGGCCATCAAAGTTGAAGTGGTTCTAGTGGTTGCTAGGGTGTTTTCATTGGTGTGTTTTGGTTTTTTTCTTCTTATATTTTCCCCCTTTTTCCTTCTTCTTCCCCACCCTATAAGCATATTTTTTCTCATTCCTCTTCGATCTACTTGATTTTCTCTTTTCAGGCCTATGTTCTCGAGGTATTGTTCCTGTACACAAGCCGCATCCACTGATTTCGGCTTGATAAACATCACTTCTTCATGAAAATGGCAGTGAAAACCCCCTAAATACTTTAGGAGTACATATGGGTTCTTTGGAGAGATACTTATCATTATAGCAATATTTTTAAATTGTGTGTTGTACTCCTAGGTGCTTTGGCCTAGATTTTTCCTGAAGTGATTCCACCAGCTCCACGGGTCCTTCATGTACCCAATGGGATAAAATTGTGACTCAATGAGATTTTTGAAAGCCTTCCACTTAGTCACTAGAGGTTCTCCCTCCAACCTCAGGTTTTTTGTGTGGCTCTCCCACCAAGTTAGTGTATGGCCCTCCAGTTTCAGCTACGCAAATGAGATCTTTTGGCCTTCCTCAATCTGATGGACACTAAAATAAAATTCCAATTTCTCCAAAAAGTGGTTCAAATTTAGAGCTTGTATATTTCCATGGTATGAATTGATATCAATTTTTTCTTTTGCTTTAAATAGGTATTGGTTCATGAAACTCGAATTAGGTTGATATTTTATAGGTTCTTTCTTTGGTTGGTTCTTTATGTCTTCACGATCTCCCGATCCCACTTCTAATTTTTCCTCTGCATTTGAAACCTCCATATTATCCAAATATCCCAACCTTATTTATTAGGGACACCATGAGGAGGTTTAAATTGCGGTTTATATCAGAAACATATTGTTTGAGCCATGAAAACCTCACCTCTCATGGATCATGAGGTTAATTTAAAGATTTGTTGACCATGATTAGGGTACATAGATCTAGATCCCTTCAATATCCACAGGAATACCAAAATAAACCTGATATGATACCAAATGATCCATAAACTAGTGTGGATATTACACTCGAAAGTTCATCACAACATATCTGATAATATTATATTAAAAATATGATATTCTACATTATTACTGTTTTATTAAAATTTGAGATCTATATATTTAATCGTAATTAGTGCATGCATGTGAATATAAATTATGACGCAAAGTGTAGAATGAAAAAATAAGCCCAGACACACACACATAATACAGAATATATTCTCTTTGGGAAACTTTTTCGAGAGAAAACCTGGGTGGAAGGTGAGGTCACTTCGCTCCTTTTCTCTATCTAGAAATATGGTTGCAACTACAAAGAAGTAATGCCTTTGGCCCATGGGTGGATACAGTGAAAAAATACTCTTCTTTTTCTCTAACTCCTATTTCTCCAGGCTATATCTTCTCAACTATGGAATGAAATTCTCTTGAAATAATTGAATTCCTCTTCATCCTAGTGGCCCAGTTATAACACAGCCTGATAGCCTTCTAGCGGTTAATTTTGACTACATCAATTCTTAACTAGAGTTACAAAATAGACTCTTATTGAGTATTTTACATAAAAAACACGTGGCTAGCCCATTTTCCATGAATAATGGGGGTATACATAGAATCCTCATGAACTACAGCTCTGAAAACACAAAGGTCGTCCTTTGGGTGGCATAACTTTTGCATAAAGAGTCTCATTGATGTGATTCTTGTGTATTTAGTAAGGTCTATGTGTGTATAATAGAATCAAGATATGTTGCAATCAAAAAAAAAAAAATTAACCCCAAAAAATTTCATTTATGCCTCAAAACATTCTCGGAAGGTTTCATACCCCATTTTGCAAAACTGGGTCCCGCTAATAAAAATATTTCCATGAGATGATTCCTCCACTTTTTCACTTTAAAAGGATCGAGGTAGATAAAAAATAATATAACTATATAATCTGGATGATAACCAGAGGTCATAAAAGTGGTAGGGGCATGGCGAGTAATATATTTTAGATTTTATTTCCATAAATGGCTCAATGTTTGGTGAGGGTTTGGCCTCCTATGCTTTAGGAGATTTTGATGTAGGTTTCTTCATTTTGAGCATAATGAGAAAAATATAATTAGAAGGCCTTTGGGTTACTTAATTGACCAATTGAATTTTGGAATGAATGACATTGAGTATTTTTATGACTTTATGATAGGTGAAAAATGTCATGGACAAGTGGAGCAACAGGAGGACTCGACTGCAGCAAATCTAAATTTAAATTTTAGTGGCTTACAGGTGATATTTTTATATGTGGGAGAAAACAATGATGTTACATTAAGTGAGCTCATGAGGGGGTGAAAAGTGGTAGAAGGTGATTGGGAGGGTGTCTGGTTGACACATGGAGGTGATACCTTTATCGATTATAGCAGTGATCAGTTATTGATGTTAATGGAATCTAAACATATGGAGTGGCGAGCCTGGTCTCCACATTTATCTAGAAAGTGTACAAGCAGGATTCAGAGTTGAGCCAAGCCCCCCAGAGCTAATCTAGGTCATCAATTCATTGATTTACTTCATTGAATTTTGTCTTTCGGGGTGTGGAGCTGACATATCGATCATGCCAATCCCCTCAATAATGATTTTTTGGGTTGGTTGGGTCACAATGAATGATGACCCACCCAAAACTTGCTTGGATTTAAAGAAAAGGGCCCCACTTTCCATTAACCTCCACCTCTTCAGTTGTTGGACCTATGAAAAGAAATTTTTTTTATTGTAGGCTTTGCCTCAGTGTGTTTAGGGTGCTACAAGCACCTAACATTGTTTCCTTTTACCAAAATATGTGTATATGTTCTTCTCTGAACCAGGGTAAATATGGTACCATCCAACACAAATGCAAAAAACCGTAGAAAAGAGAAAAAAAATATGCATGGACAAATCTATCAAAGTATGCTTTTGTAATTCTAACTTGAGTGGGGCCATTCCAATTCATTTTTTTCATATTGGGAGCATATTTTAGCCAATAAAACCATGAACATATGGATATACACGATATTTTCATTCATAAAGACACCAAAAATTATGAAAATTTATTGAGTGATGTCTACCTCTCATGGAAATGGTCATAGATGAATGACTTGATTAGCACAGTTGAATCCCAAAAAGTGATATATAATATAATGCACTGTGAAAAGCACCCAATACTTAAATGTAAGGATTATCAATCACATTTTCGCATCCCCATTTCATTTCTTCCTTTGGATCTACAGGAGGGGTGTTTGGAATTAATATATCAAAATCTAGCCATTACACATATGTTACACTTAGTGTGCAGAATATTGTAGGAAGCCTAATTTGTTCAACCAATTCACCTAATTATGCAAAACATTTGGTCCAATATGCACATGTATCTCTTACAAGATGCCAAAATATCATCAATGTATATGCAATTTTAGAAATGGGAATATTTTGTAAATGCTCCCCTAGCTCATCAACTGTTGTAGGTAGTTCTGCCATTTTCTTTTAAGAAAAAATGTAGAAGATACTTGAGCACTGTGTCTGATGATAATATTAAGTACAATATATATAAATAGAGGACGTATCCTAGACCTTCTATCATGAAATATGACGATATGTTTTTCATACTCATGAATATGAACATTCCTTAGCCATGGTTGTAAACAATCAACTTCTCCACGAGGGGACATTGTTGGAAATTCATATAAAATAACCCTTCAATATTATACTCATTTATGGGAGATGAACCAATTGTAGGCCAAATAGTGAATTATGTAGTTTCACAATCTAGGTGGTTTACTTCCCTATTAGGATTATTTTCCCATGCTTGAATAAGTTCAATTTCCCTAGGTGCATTTGGAGGCATTGTAAAAAAGAATTTTGTGTCACAATCTTCTAAATCATATTCATGGCCTGGAGTTACTTCCAACATTGCAAATTCCATGCTATTGTTCATTATTTAGTCGTATAATAGAATTAATCATATGGAGCATAATTGTTGTTTTTTTATGGTAACTCTTCCACAACATGCATATGAATTTCTACATATTTGTAATATAGATCATTTTGAATCTTATAGAGTAATGAATCTAGTACATTTTTCCTTCTAACAGTGAAATCATAGCTTGATACTTCCTGACCTTTTTTTTCCCACAACTATTATTAAATCCAATTCTTTAATATGTTGCGGAAATTTCATGACAACATCTTTAACACCTTTATGAAAAATGATTGTGTGTCCTATATACTTGTATTGGCCACCTATTGAATGCATTACTTGGAAAATTGGACTCTCTCATGCTATCAAAATTTACTCAACTTGTGTAAAACTTCCAACTATCAAAGGCTACAACCCATGATTCATATGATTTTGTGATGAAATTATATGCTTATTACCCTCTCTCTTACATCTTGTACACATTGGAAATGTGTTAGTAGCCACCACTTTAATTCCATGATATGAATCTTCGCACACATGGCACATTTGAGGATGAGATAATTTGTCAATTCTTTCACAAAATATTTTCTGTGGAATATCTTCATATTCATATGAAATAATTGTTACATTGAAATCCATTTCAAGTTCATCATTTTTAGATATATAACCATTGGTAAATTGGACAAAATTTTATGTTCATCATAATATTGATCCATTGGTTTATGATATCTTTATTTTCTTCTTCTATGTTCTCTTACTTTTTCTCTACTTTTACTTTTGCGTTCTTATTTTTTATCATCATTCATTCCTTCAATTTTCAATCCTTTTCTTTCAGAATGTAACAACCCTAGTGAAAATTCCATGTAATAAAGTAAAAATTAATAACCACGGTTGATGGGACACTTATTCAAAGCTTAATTTTGGGAAAAACATCCTAGCAGGTGTTCACCTCAATTATTATTACCAAGGAAATTGGCAAAGACAAAGGAAAAGGCTTTGGAAACGAAAAACGACATATTTGGCACATTTGTTAATTAAAATAATGGAAATTAGGAGAAAAGGAAGGTGAAAGGTCACATGTTGCATGTGAGGAGGAAAAAGGAGGAAAATAGTGGAAAATGAAGAAAATAGAGGCCACATTGACCTAAATGCTTATGAGGATCAGTTGGAAAGATTTTTTCTTAAGACTTGGTTAGTGCATATTTGGAGCTCTCTCATTATTCTCTCTCTCTTTCTCTCTCTCTCTCTCTCTCTCTCTCTCTCATATTATTGGAAACTTGGAGTATTCTTGGAGAACTCTTGGATAGTGTGGCATACATGGAGATTTGGATGAAGAAGGAAAAAGAAAGGCAAGAAAGAAGGAAAAATGAGGAAGCAAGTAAGGAGAAGTAAGAATCAAGTAACTACAACATGATCCTTTATAGTTATTGATTTGTGTGTATGATTTACTTTCTAGATTTGACATGAATGATATTTCATGTGGTTCATTGTTGTCTTGGCATTGGTTTTCCCAGGTGTGACAGTGTATTAAACTTAGCCTTTCCATTTCCATATAGCCATGGTGTTGTGGTGTTCTCGTGTTTTGCTTCAACTGGATTATCGAATGGTTTCGAAGGTGAGTGAGGTGGATCTCTGAATTACTGTAGAACTAGTTTTTTTACTGCCTTAGTTTATGACCTAGTAAATTGAGTTCGAATTATGGTAAATCCTGAGAGGTGGTGGTTTACTCTCCATTTCAGGCCTAGGAATCCCAAGTTTGGGATTGCAGTAAGGCCTAGAGAATATATCTCGGTTTAAGTCCTAGTGACCCTCGGATTCAGACTATGGGTCGTGGTAAAGCTTGAGAGACTAGGAGATAGGAAAATTCCTCATGGCTTAGGTGGAGAGAATTCGTTGGTATCCATGGTTTTTTTGGCCTAGTGATCGGGTGAATATCATGGTAAAGCATGATTTCTATTTAATGACGGTAAGGTGGTTTAGCCTCGAGATGCCTTGGTTGGTTCTTTAAGTTTAAGTACCACATTCATGCTTTGAATATGGAACCAAGGTGATTAGATGAAGTAATATTTAGCTCAACCAATCTATGGTTGGGTCGAATGTGGAAGTATCATCTCCGGTTCATTTTCTACATTCATTAACGAAAGGTACATTGCCTTGATATTTGATGTGTATATCCATTGGTTTATATATGGATTCTATTGATGATGTATCCATCAGATTTATATTGTTATATTAATCAATATGAGCATAATTTCTGATTTACTATTGTTTACATGATTAGGTTTTCATGGCTTTATTATTGGTTAATTATATCCTACACGCATAGTGTGTTTATTATTATATAATTTTCTCTTGATCTAAACCTAATTCATGGTTTGATAGGTTCTTCAATATTTAATATGGATGCATGAGCTAATATGTGTTTTTTTCAACAAGTATAAGAGGGGAGCAAGACTTATTGATGAACATCTAATGAAACTAATGTAAACAGTGACCAAACAAGCATCTATGACTTACAGGTACTATGTATGAAATTTTTTTGTAAAAATTAATAACACGTGTTGGAAATTTCAACCCAATTTCCATAAGTTTACCATGGGAGTTGGTTCATGCATGGGAACTCTAAGCTCATGTATACTTTGGTCAATATGATAATGTAGGTAGATGTGGGTTGGGGTGGTTACAAAACATTATTTTTTTGTTCTTCTTCCCTTTCACCCTCATTTTTCCTTTCTCTTTTCAACTTTTTTCTTTCAGGATCCTTCATTCAACCTTTTTCTCTTTCATCCTCATCATGTCTATGTCGTTTCAGTCTTTTTCTTTAACAATCATTCCTATGTTGTTCTTCCCTTTGATCATCAATCATTTGTTGCCTGTGAAATATTTTCTACTCATTATTTTGTATCATCTTTTGCTCTCTTTCCATTTCAATTATTTCTTCCATATGATTTACTGCTTGTCTTCTAACTCTTTTTATATGTAAACTTCTTATTTCTTCAATATTCTTATTATTCATATCTCCATTACTAATACTCATGATTTTATATTCATGTAATAAAATCAAACATCTAAATTAACCATACTTATTATATATTTTTCTTTAGCACGTAGCTATAAAATATTTCATACTTCATAAATTGAAAGGGCGCTTCAGTTGTTGCACCTATGAAAAGAAATTTTTTTTAATACAGCCTTTGCGTGAGTGTGTTTAGGGTACTAGAAGAACCAAAATTTGTTTCCTTTTACCAAACTAGGTCTATATGTTCTTCTCTACACCAGGGTAAATATGATACCATCCAACACAAATGAAAAAAAAGGTAGAAAAGAGAAAAAAAAATATTCATGGAAAAATCTATCAAATTATGCTTTTGTAATTCTAACTTCAGTGGGGCCATTCCAATTCATTTTTTTCATATTGGGAGGATATTTTAGTCAAAGAAAACCATGCACATATGGATATACACAATATTTTCATTCATAAAGACACCAAAAATCATCAAAAATTAAGGATTTATGTCTACATCTCATGGAAATGGTCATAGATGAATGACTTGCTTAACAAAGTTGAATCCCACAAAGTGATATATAATATAATGCACTGTGAAAAGCCCCCTATACTTAAATGTAAGGATTATCAATCACATTTTTGCATCCCCATTTCATTTCTTCCATTGGATCTATAGGATGGTTGTTTGGAATTAATATATTAATATCTATCCATTACACACATGTTACACTTAGTGTGAAGAATATTGTAGGAATCCTAATTTTTTCAACGAATTGACTAAATTATGGACAACATTTGGTCCAATATGCACATGTACCTCTTAGAAGTTGCCAAAATATCATCAATATATATGCAATTTGAGAAATGGGAATATTTGTAAATGCTGTCCTAGCTCATCAACTGTTGTAGGTAGTTCTGACATTTTCTTTCAAGAAAAAATGTAGAAGATACTTGAGCATCGTGTCTGATGATAATATTAAGTAAAATTTATATAAATAGAGGATGTATCCCACACCTTCTATCATGAAATATGAGGATATGTTTTTCATACTTATGAAGATGAAAATTTCTTAGCCATGGTTGTAACCAATCAACTTCTCCTCTAGGGAACATTGTTGGAGATTCATAGAAAATAACCCTTCAATATTATACTCATTTATGGGAGAGGAACCAATTGTAGGTCAATTAGTGAATTATGTAATTTCACAATCTAGGTGGTTTACTTCCCTATTAGGATCATTTTCCCATGCTTGAATAAGTTCAATTTCCCTAGGTGCATTTGGAGGAATGATAACAAAGGATGTTGTGTCACAATCTTCTAAATCATATTCACGACTTGGAGTTACTTCCAACATTGAAAATTCCATGCTATTGTGCATATTTAGTCGTATAATAGAATTAATCATATGGAGCATAATTGTTTTTTTTTACGGTAACTCTTCCACATCATGCATATGAATTTCTACACGTTTATAATATGGATAATTTTGAATCTTATAGAGTAATGAATCTAGTACATTTTTTGTTCTAACAGTGAAATCATAGTTTGATCCTTACTAACCTTTTTTCCCACAACTATCATTAAATGAAAGTCTTTAATTTCATGACAGCATCTTTAACATCTTTGGGAAAAATGATTGTGTGTCCTACATACTTGTATTGGCCACCTATTGAATGCATTACTTGGAAAATTGGACTCTCTCATGCTATCAACATTTGCTCAACTTGTGTAAGACTTCCAAGGATCAAAGGCTACAACCCATGATTCATATGATTTTTTGATGAAATTATATGTTTATTACCCTCTCTCTTACATATTGTACACATTGGAAATGTGTTAATAGCCACCACTTGAATTCCATGATATGAATCTTCGCACACATGGCACATTTGAGGATGAGATAATTTGTCAATTCTTTCACAAAATATTTTATGTGGAATATCTTCATCTTCACATGAAATCATTGTTACATTGAAATCCATTTCAAGTTCATCATTTTTTAGATATATAACCATTGGTAAATTGGACATCATTTCATGTTCATCATCACATTGATCCATTGGTTTATGACATCTTATTCACTTCTTCTATGTGCTCTTACTTTTTCTCTATTTTTAATTTTTTGTTCTTATTTTTTATCATCATTCATTCCTTCAAATTTCAATCCTTTTCTTTTAGAATGTAACAACCCTGGTGAAAATTCCATGTAATAAAGTAAAAAATAATAACCACGGTTGATGGGACACTTATTCCAAGCTTAATTTTGGGAAAAACATCCTAGCCGGTGTTCACTTCTGTTATTATTGCTAAGGAAATTGGCAAAGACAAAGGAAGAGGCTTTGGAAAGGAAAAATGGCATATTTGGCACATTTGTTAATGAAAATGATGGAAATTAGGTGAAAAGGAAGGTGAAAGGTCACATGTTGCATGTGAGGAGGAAAAAGGAGGAAAATAATGGAAAATGAAGAAATAGAAGGCAGATTGATCAAAAGGCTTATGAGGATCAGGTGGAAAGATTTTTGCGTAAGGCTTGGTTAGTGCATATTTGGAGCTCTCTCATTATTCTCTCTCTCTCTCATATTATTGGACACATGGATTATTCTTGGAGAACTCTTGGATAGTGTTGCATACTTGGAGATTTGGATCAAGAAGGAAAAATAAAGGCAAGAAAGAAGGAAAAAGGAGGAAGTAGGTAAGGAGGAGTAAGAATCTAGTAACTACAACATGATTCTTTATAGTTATTAATCTGTGTGTATCATTTACTTGCTAGATTTGACATGCATGGTATTTCATGTGGTTCTTTGTTGTCTTGGCATGGGTTTTTCTAGGTGTGAGAGTGTATTAAGCTTAGACTTTCCATTTCAATATATCCATGGTGTTGTGGTGTTCTCATGTTTTGGTTCAACAATATTATTGGATGGATTCGAAGGTGAGTGAGGTGGATATCTAAATTATTATAGAACTAGTTTATTTGTTGCCTTAGTTTACAACCTAGTAAACTGGGTTTGAATTAAGGTAAAGAGTGAGAGGTGGTGGTTTACACTCCATTCCACGCATAGGAATCCCATGTTTGGGATTATGGTAAGGTGTGGAGAGTATATCTCAGTTTAAGTCCTAGTGACCCCGAAATTCAGGATGTGGGTCGCGATAAAGCTTGAGAGACTAGGAGACAGGAAAATTCCTCATGGCTTAGGTGGAGAGAATTTAGTGGCATCCATGGTTTTGTTGGCCTAGTGATCGAGTGACTATCATAGTAAAGAATGATTTCATTTTAATTACAGTAAGGTGGTTTAGCCTCAAGATGCCTTGGTTGGTTATTTTAGTTTAAGTCCCACATTCATGCTTTGAATATGGCACGAGGGTGATTAGATGAAGTAATATTTGGCTCAACCAATCTATGGTTGGGTGGAATGTGGAAGTATCATCTCCGGTTCGTTTTCTACATTCATTAACGAAAGGTACATTGCCTTGATATTTGATTGATATTTAATGTGTATATGCATTGGTTTATATATGGATTCTATTGTTGAAGTATCCATGGGATTTATATTGTTATATTACTCGTTATGAGAATAATTTCTCATTTACGATTGTTTACACAATTAGTTTTTCATGGCTTTATTATTGGTTAAGTATATGCTACATGCATGGTGTATTTATTATTATATAATATTCTCTTGATCTGAACCTAATTCATGGTTTGATAGGTTCTTAGCTATTTAATATGGATCCATGAGCTAATATGTGTTTATTTCAACAAGTATAAGAGGGGAGGAAGCCTTATTGATGAACATCTAATGAAACTAATGTAAATGATGACCAAACAATGCATTTATGACTTACAGGTACTATGTATGCAAAGTGTTTGTAAAAATTAATAACATGTGTTGGAAATTTCAACCCCATTTCCATAAGTTTACAATTGGAGTTGGGTCATGCACGGGAACTCTAAGCTCTTGTATACCCTGGTCAGTATGATGAAGTAGGTAGATGTGGGTTGGGGTGGTTAAACAAAATTATTTTTTTGTTCTTCTTCCCTTTCGGCCTTATTTTTCCTTTCTCTTTTCAATTTTTTTTCTTTCAAGATCCTTAATTCGTCCTTTTTCTCTTTCATCCTCATGATGTTCAGTCTTTTTCTTTAACAATCCTTCCTATGTTGTTCTTTCCTCTAATCATCAGTGATTTGTTGCCTATGCAACATTTTCTACTCATTATTTTGTATCATCTTTTGCTCTCTTTCCATTTCAATTATTTCTTCCATATGATTTACTCCTTGTCTTCTAACTCTTTGTATATGTAAACTTCTTATTTCTTCAATATTCATATTATTCATATTGCCATTACTAATACTCATGACGTTATATTCATGTAGGAAAATCAAACATATAAATTAACCATAATTATTATATATATCAACCTCACAAAAAAATTTAAGAATATATCTCATTACCCTCTATTCTAGGGCCAAAGCCTAGAGTCACTTAAATTTTAATTTAAAATACAAAAATGAATTTAATAATTAAATTAAAATTTTAATTTTAATTTAAAATATAAAAATGAATTTAATAACTTGAATGTTTGATAGATTAGATAAACTTCACAAAACAAATTATAATTTGTAGAATTCACAATTAAAATTTATACAAAACAAATTATAATTTATAGAATTCACAACTAAAATTTATACAAAGTAAAATAAAAAACACGAACACGTAATACATTACCAAAAAAACTTAACAATTCTATGCATAAGAACGCATTTAACCTAACATATCACAAAAAAGGAATAAATGTAAATGAAAAGTATAATCTAAATGACATGTTATAACAAATAAACCCATGTGTCCCTAAAAATTGAGGAAACAATTTCCCGCCATGTAATATGGAATCCAACTTGCACACCATTATCAACAACAAAGCCAACAACTACTAACTTCTACCATAGAATATTTTACCTAACATTAAAGTCAACATCAAAGCCAACAACTCTCACTTCTACCATAAAATATTTTACCTAACATTACAAGAAAATGTGAGTTACTCTTAGTGACCGTAATCCTCTTAACCTCATTATTAGACGATTTATGCATACCTAAGCTTGGCTGGCAATTAGTTTATGTCAAAGTTTTCTCTAGTACATTTTTTATCGTGTAAATTTCGTTTACATTATAAGCTCAACGATCCTTTGAAATATAAATATAGTACATGTTTTTAATTTATTTTCAAGGTTTTGTTTTCGAAACTACGAGCCCTACATGGATGTCAAACCTACTAGAAAGGAAATATTTTGCATCATATAGAAAATTTCAGAAAAAATATGGGTCCTTGCAAGTGGGCCAGACATATAAAAATAACATAATCATGGCTTCGAATGAAGTGCAGGCCTAATGTGAAACAGAACGACATTTAGTTTAGTGGAAGCATTTTTTTGGGTAATTTTTTTTTTCCTTTCCATTTGATAGTTGGGTGATGATATTTCTGGGTTTTTCTATTGTATAATGGGCCTAGCATAGTTATAGGGATTTCATATTTAGGGTTGTTGTTGGTATTTTCGAGCATTTTTGTGTTTTGACATCAATCAAGATTTTGTTAAAAAAAACAAAAATTACATTTGAAGTAGAAAGACAATATTTATGAAAATAAAAAATGAATATATGGTAAAATAATTAAAACAATAATGTTGATTATAATAAATAAATAAATATACTATAAAGTATTTAGAAGTAAAACAAAAATATGTGAGTACATGTTTAAATTTTAGTATTTAAATAAATTATTTGAAGATTTATATTGAAATATTAATGATATCAACTTTATGTATATTTATATGTAGAAACAAAATGTTAAAATAAAATATTTTAATGTTGTACATAAAAAGATATATTTAAAATAGGTTATCAATAAAATATTCTAATGTCAATGAGTTTTAATATTTGAAGACAAATTAATCTTGACATATACTTTAAAATATATTAATAATGAAAAAATTATCTTGTTAGTAGAAATTCTTTCGGTAAAAATCACATGCACAAGAACGTGGTCGACGAGTTTCGAACCAACCAGTGTGATAATTTATTATTGTTTATTTTGTGATATATACTCTATATAGCAAGTTGAAAATAATTAATATTATTTTATATTAATGGAGAAATGGTTACACAAGTTGTAACATATCTCCTTAGTTTAGGATTAGTTCCTACAATTTAGGAGTTTGTTTGCAACTTCCTAATTCCTAGTGATGTACTTAATGATGTAATGTCTCATTCATGTATGTAGAGTAAACTCAGAGTGTTCTCTCTGTTTGAGTGCAGTCTCCAGGTGCAGTACTCACCTGTGAGCTGCAACTCCTTCTTTTTCTATTCAGTGTCATTTTCATCTTGGTATCAGAGGACAGAGTAGGGACAGCCTTAATTTGTTTTTTTAGGATGCATCATTGATTACAAAACTGTAGTGGCGGAGGAGCTTATAGAAGATTTCGTAGATTCAAGTGGACTGCAGTAACACTTGAAGGATAGGTCTCAGATGACTGATCATCTCTGAGCAGGAGAAAGGATTGGCACGGATTTTTTGCGAACAGTCACGCCATTGGCGCGGGTTTTAGGGAGATAAGCGTGCCAGCGCGCCAAAATACACGTGTGGCGCGGAAGTACACGCGAAAAGCGCGCCAGGGCTGGTGACTCGCGCGCATTTTGATTTCGACGCGGATTGGCGCGGATTTTTCGCATCAGAGAAGCGCCAGGGCTGGGACTCGCACGCATTTTGATTTCAGCGCGGATTTTTCGAATCAGAGAAGCGTCAGTCTCTTTCTCTTTGGGAAGGTCTGCAATTATTTTTTTTTGCAGATCGGCCCTGCCTGGTGGTGGCACATTAAAGTTCCGAATTCGCTCGGTGACAGCAGATCGGACTTGCCCAGTGGTGGCACATTGAAGTTCTGAATTCGCCTGGTGGTGGCAGATCGGACTTGCCCGGTGGTGGCACATTGAAGTTCCGAATTCGCCTGGTGGTGGCAGATCGGACTTGCCCGGTGGTGGCGCATTGAAGTTCCTGATTTGCTCGGTGGCAGCAGATCGGACTTGCCCTGTGGTGGCGCATTGAAGTTCCTGATTTGCTCGGTGGCAGTAGATCAAACTTGCCCGGTGGTGGCGCATTGAAGCTCCTGATTTGCTCGGAGGCAGCAGATCGGTTTTGCCCGGTGGTGGCACATTGAAGGTACAATTTTTTTTTTGAAAACAGTGGTCAGGATCTGGTATGTGGTAATCCTTTTTTTAGTGTGTCCTGCAATTATTCAATTGATTTATTCATCAGAGGATCAAAAAGTTTATCAATCCAATATGAATAACAGTATAGAATCGTATCTCCACGAGTCTGGAAAACTCGATGGATCGAATTTCTCCAACTGGAAATTCAAGATACAGACTTTACTTGAAAGCGCAAATGCATGGTCGATCGTTACAGGAAGTGAGCTGAGACCAGGATCAGCTGCACAAGAACAAGACTGGGATAAAAGGGAGACAAAAGAAAAGTTCATATTGAAGATGTCCGTCAAGGACAATATTATCCCGCATATTAGAGACTGTAAATCGGCCACTGACATTTGGACGATGATTAAAAACCTATACCAGACACAAAATACAAATCATGTCTTGTCACTCAAAGGCAAGCTGTTTGCGATGAAGATGGAGGAGAATGAGTCCGCTGCTAGATTCATTGCGAGAGTCAAAGACCTGAAGGACAGATTGGGAGATATCGGAGAGAAAGTTTCCGATTCGGATCTGGTCACGATCACGTTGAACGGAATGACAAATGAATACCAAATGTTTATCACAGGGTTGGCAGCAAGGGAGAAAGCCCCTATGTTTGAAGAGCTGACAGGGATTCTGCTACAGGAAGAAGAGCGACGACAAAATTTGAAATCGCAGAGCAATGACCTTGCTCTAATGGCGAAAAGGAGACAGTATAGAGGGAAGCAGCCATAGCAGCAACAACAACCGCAGCAGCAGCAGAGAGGAGCCAACACATTTCAGAAGAGACCATTTAAAGGTATGTCTGCTAATAATTTTCCCAGCAAGAAATGTTTTTACTGTGGAAAACCTGGTCATCAGATTAAAGAGTGTAATAAGAGGCAGGCATACGAAGCAAGAAATAAACAGAGAAAGCACAGAGGATACTTCGTTGAGGAAGATGAGGATCATAGCCACGAACTTCGACTATTTACAGTTGATTGTGCTCTTTCAGCTTCAAAGGGAGATGAGGACGATATATGGTATGTCGACTCTGGTGCATCCTCACATATGACAGGTAAGAAGGATTGGTTTGAATGTCTTGAAGAAACTTCATGTGGGTCGAAAATTTATTTAGGAGATGATAGTGGATATGAGATCAAAGGATATGGTGACATTCTGGTAAAATTACCTAGCGGTAACATTAGACACCTTAAAAATGTATTGTATGTGCCCGGAATTAAGAAAAATTTGATCTTTGTCTCAATGATTACTGATCAGGACATGCAAGTTCAATTCTTTAAGACTAACTGTGTCATAAAGGATAGCCAGATGGAAACAGTTGCAACAGGAGTGCGCGTGGGGAGCTTGTACGGATTAGACGTGAAAAGTATGACAAAGCAATCAATGGTTGCAACTGGATCAACAGCTGAAGATCTCTGGCATCAGAGATTTGGCCATCTTAATCTGCAAGACCTCATCTTACTTCAGAGAAAAGGTATGGTTGATGGACTCCCTGTTTTCCATAATGTTAAGTTGGATTGTGATGGATGTGCATTAGGGAAAATGCATAGAGAAGAGGTCCCTTTTCATGTTAATGGAAAAGAAAGAGATGTCTTAGAACTGGTGCATACAGATATATGCGGACCTATGCAGACTAGGTCATTAGGAGGTGCATATTACTTTCTCTTATTTACAGATGATTGCACTAGGTTCTCATGGATATACTTTCTGAGTAAAAAGAGTCAAGCCTTTCAGTATTTTAAAGAGTTTAAATCTATGGTAGAAAACCAGACAGGAAAAAGGATAAAAATTCGCCGCTCAGATCAAGGGGGAGAATACGGGTTGGGAGAATTCATGAATTTCTGCAAGCAGCATGGGATTATTCAACAGTTCACAGTGCCCCACACTCCTCAGCAGAATGGAGTGGCAGAACGAAAGAACAGAACTCTTGTGGAGTGCGCAAGGAGCATGCTTCAAGGTAAGGGTCTTTCAAATGGTTTTTGGGCAGAAGCTATTAACACTGCTGTATATTTAAAGAATAGGAGTCCTACGAAATGTCTAGGCTTCAAAACCCCTTTTGAAGCATTGTTTGGATTCAAACCAGTAGTGAGTCATTTAAGAATATTTGGGTCAAAAGCTTATGCTCATATACCTAAGGCAGATAGGAAGAAGTTAGATCCAAAAGCCTTGAAATGTATCTTTGTTGGATATGGCACTGAGTTCAAGGCATATAAGTTATTTAATCATATGACTCATAAGGTTTTTGCAAGCAGAGATGTCATATTTCATGAACAGGTTGAAGAAGGAAAGGATGACTCTAACAGTGATTGGAATATTCCATTGCTAATGGAAGAAAATAGTGAGGATGATGAAGTGTAGGAGCAGAAACAAGAAGAAGAAGTAATAGGTAATGTAAGCAATCATGCAAGCCCGGAGAAGGCTGAAATAAATAGATTTGAGGTAAGTCCCCTACCAAGGAGATCAAGTAGGAAGACTCAATTACCATCTAAATTGAAAGACTATGCATTAATGTCAAAGATTTTAAACATTGTAGAACCTGCAAATTATGAGGAAGCAAGTAAATCTGATGCATGGAGGGCTGCAATGTATGAGGAAATAGAATCAATAAACAGAAACCATACTTGGGATTTGGTTGAATTGCCTGAAGGTAAAACCCCCATAGGATGCAAATGGTTGTACAAACCTAAAATAAATGCGGATGGGAGTATAGAAAAACTTAAAGCTAGACTGGTAGCAAAGGGTTATTCACAGCAAGAGGGAATAGATTTCGATGACACCTTTGCTCCTGTAGCCAAATTAAACACCATTAGAATGCTAATTTCCTTAGCAACAAAACATAAATGGCAGCTACACCAGCTAGATGTTAAGTCTTCATTTCTAAATGGTGACTTGAAAGAAGAAATTTATTTAGTTCAGCCTGAAGGTTTTGTGAAAAAGGGGCAGGAACATCTTGTGTGTAAATTGAAAAAGGCACTTTATGGTTTAAAACAAGCACCCAGGTCGTGGTATGAGAAGATTGACTCATTTTTTGTACAGCATGGCTTTCATAGGAGCTTGAATGATCCAAATCTGTATACCATGTTTAATAAACAGAGGCAAATTATTTTGATTTCTTTGTATGTAGATGATATGATCATAACAGGGGATGCTAACAATCTGATCAAAGAAATCAAACAGCAGATGTCACAAGTGTTTGAGATGAAAGATCTTGGAAATCTACATTACTGCTTGGGATTGGAGGTATGGAAAGATTCTGAACAGAATTTTCTTACACAAGGGAAGTATGCCAGAAGCTTGCTGGAAATGTTCAGAATGGAGCAGTGCAGATCAGCAGCAACACCATTGCAACAGAACTTAAAGTTGAGCAGTGACGATGGCACTAAAGAGGTGGATGCCACTATGTATAGACAGCTAGTTGGCAGTTTGATATATCTTACTACAACTAGACCAGATTTGGCATACTCTGTTAGTATGTTGAGCCAGTTCATGTCGAAACCACTTGAAAGTCACTGGATCGCAGCAAAAAGTGTGTTGAGGTATCTTAGTGGTACTAGTAATTATGGTATTTTGTACACTGACACTTCTGATGTTACTCTAGCAGGTTTTTCAGATTCAGATTGGGCAGGCAACTTGGATGATCGAAGGTCTATCACAGGTTACGCTTTCAGCATTGGATCCGAGGTCATAGCATGGAGCAGCAAAAAGCAAAGTACTGTAGCCTTATCTTCATGTGAAGCTGAGTACCAAGCATTGTGTGCAGCCACATGTGAAGCTATCTGGTTGAGAAGACTTCTCAACGATGCAGGAGAAGAACAGAAAGAATCAACTATCATCAAAACTGACAACCAGAGTACCATCAAGCTTGCATACAATCCATTTTTTCATAAAAATACCAAGCACATCGATACTCGGTTCCATTTTGTTCGAGAGAAACTATAGTCAAAAGAGATATTTGTTGAATATTGTAAAACTTGTGACAATATGGCTGATATATTTACTAAGCCTCTTGGGCGTGTAAAGTTTGAATTGTTTAGAAGGATGCTAGGAGTTCAGGATAATCCTTTCTCCATTAAGGGGGGGAGTTGAAAATAATTAATATTTTTTTATATTAATGGAGAAATGGTTACACAAGTTGTAACGTATCTCCTTAGTTTAGGATTAGTTCCTACAATTTAGGAGTTTGTTTGCAACTTCCTAATTCCTAGTGATGTACTTAATGATGTAATGTCTCATTCATGTATGTAGAGTAAACTCAGAGTGTTCTCTCTGTTTGAGTGAGAGTGCAGTCTCCAGGTGCAGTACTCTTGCACTCTCCAGGTGCAGTACTCACCTGTGAGCTGCAACTCCTTCTTTTTCAATTTAGTGTCATTTTTATCTTAGCATTCAAAAATATAATTTAAATAATGAAAAATTACACATTATATTTGCACTCTGAAGAAATTTGCGAGTGACGAAATTTAATCTTTTGGACTCATGTTAAAGTCTACCTAATCTATACTAATTTTAAACTTTATATATTACTTGAACTATATTAATTTAAAATTTTTATTTTAGTCAATATAAAAAAAGTTGATGATGAACATATATTCTTACACATCATACTTGGTTAAAGATTGTGCCTCTCTACCCAAAAATACATAGTTGTATATTAAATTATAGAATACTTTTCTAGAAACAACCATTTATTATTTAATTAATTCACTACTAATTTTTCGTATTAATTAATTAATTAATATTAGGTTATTTATTATTTTTAAATGTTCAAGTAATACAGTAATATATGAAGCAGTTCCTTTATTCATTAAATAATTAATTAAATAATTAATGGTTATAAAGTAGATTTAAAAGGTGAGGAGAGGTTTTACTCGGTGTCAAATGAAATTTTAAATTTTAAATTTAAGTTATTGATTTAATCTGATACCAATTTTTATAGTAATTTTTAATGGAACTAATATCTCTATTATTTTTAACTACTCACAATTTTTTTAATTATATTACTATACAGTTCGAGTGGACACAGTTTAATTTGTAAGTGGGCGATTGGAATTCCGACCCACAGTTTAATCTGTAAGTGGACGTTTGGAGTGCAAAACAGGATAGAATGTTTTGGAGTCGAACCGTTCGACTTGAATCGTTATATTATTACATACAAACCATCTGTGATATCATTCACCACCCTCCCTCTCTCTGGTCTGCAGACTTATTAAGGACAGAATTAAACACAGGCAGGAGCTTTCACCTATTGAAGCCGAACTTCTTATATTCTTTCAAAAAAAAGTAGTTATATAAAAATCAAAATATCTATTGCCTTTAAGAATGGAAATTACAGGAAGGGAAGGTCCGCAGGAGTGGTGGTCTGAATTGCCCAACAATCTAAAGGAAAAAGTATTGGCATGGCTGCCAGCGGAATTTTTATGTAGATATTGCCTCGTGTGTAGAGAATGGAATGTGCTCCTTTCATCCACACAATTCATAACTAAGGATTGGCTTGCGGCACCTCCCAACAAGAAACCTTGGCTTGTTTTATTCCATAACTTCAACTCGTTGAATTGCGTGGGGCTATGCTTCTTCACAAGCACGTGGAAAAGACTCTCTCTCGCCTTCTTATTAAGAAGACAGTATAGCATTGACCGCTGTTGGGTGCACGCAACGGCTGCAGGCCTTTTCCTGGCAACCATAGAGTATTTAGCTAGCAGTTTTGTTGTGAGGCATATTGTCTGCAATCCTCTAACTGGAAAGTCGTTACAACTTCCCAGGATAGACGATGGTGGTATTTGGGCCATGACCATCATGGCGGAGGAAGGCCACCGCCACAATGGAGACAGATATAAAGTGATAGCAATAGTGAAGGCGGTTGAAGAGAGAGTAGAAATGTATGATTCGAGTAGGAGGTCGTGGAGTACAGCGGGAATCCTGCCACAAAATATTACAACTTTTACACCTTTGTTGTCAAAGACAATTGTTGTTTCGAAGGATTTCTTGTACTGGAAGTGTCTGGAAATAAATACTTTAACGTGGGGCATCTTGGCTTTCAGCATCCAAAACAGGACGTCCGAGTTCACGCCGTTACCGGTAGAGGATAATCAGAACAGGTGCAACGTCCTGTTCGCTTGTGGGTCACGAGTGCTTCTAGGTTCATGCATACGCGATTTAGGTGTTATTATTATATCTGAGTTAGAGAATCCACACTCCTCAACGGTTACAGTTACAGAGATTGCAAGGATTCCTCCACATATTTTGGATCCTCGAAAAAGGGATGCCATTTCTGGTTATGGAAGTTTACCTAGCTTTGATTTTGAAGGAACTAAGGATTTGGTGTGCATCAGATATGGGCGTGGGTTCGGTAATGAGGTGCTTGTTTATAATTTAAGGGAAAATACATGGACATGGCTTTCCGAATGTCCGGTGCCCGACGGCTGGCATGATACTCCATGTTCTTTTGTCTTTCAACCTAGACCAGATATGGAGGTATAATAGATCAACCATAAGCAATTCTAAGGGATTTTTTTGTTGCATCTTTCATGGATTAAACATTTTAACGTTTTCCATGCAATCTTTTGGTTTAACCATTTTAAACATATCAATTTGCAATTTTATCTATTAAAAAATTTGTTGAAATTAAATGATATTTATTAAATTAGCAATTTATTTTTTAATTTAATATATAATATTATATTATGTAATTATTTTATTTGGGGCTATAAAGTATAACAATGATTATAAATTTTATTTATATATAAATTTTGTTTTACTAAACATCATCAAAGTGGAAAGTATTAAAGTATTATGTATTTTTTGAAACTTTTAAGGCTGGAAATTTATTTTAAAATTTAGAAATTATGGTCAATTTTACTAATACATAAATACAATCTATAAATGTTTGGTAATGTTTTGTACACATATTCAAATTTATAATAATTTTAAATAATCTCTATATAAGATTTTGGAATTTCTTTTTGGTAGAACGATTTTATACTATAACATAGAAAATTAGCCCACTTACAAATTTTGTAAGTGAAAACAGTATACTTAATAAGGATCATTTCTCTACATTAACCTGTTTTCCTTAATACTGAAAATATTACAATTTATCTTTTAACAATCACATATATGGCATATGAATTTAACATGATGAAAATAAAGATAATATATCTTTTAAAACTACATATATGTGACACTAAAAGAGCAAAAAAATGTATAATAGTTATAGTGGAAATGGGATATATTATATGATAAAGGGAAATGTGTATTTGACCATAAAATTGAGGAAATAATACACATTTCTATGATTATTTAAAACAAAATGAGTTCAAATAACATTGTTTATTGTTTTTCATTTACACATGAGAATAATTATATAATAAAGTACCAAAAACATATAATATTATTTTCTAAATAAATTAAGTCAAATTTTTACTTTTATATTATTCAATTTATCTACATTTAATATATTATCTAGGTTTACATCACAACTTATGTTTCTTCACTACTAGCACCATTAATAGGAACGATCAACCTAATAGGAAGGAGCAACCATAGAGACACCTGGTCTTTATGTCATGGCAATCAAGCTTTTCTGTTCTATGTGAGTCTGCTATATGTGTTTCTTTATGTGAGGTGTTGTATGAATTCTAATAAAGTCTAACTAGTGCTCCTTATTGTGTGAGTATGCTATGTGCAGTTCTTTATGAGAGGTGTTGTATGAAGTGGTTCCATCTAAGTAAGTTTTGTGTAACTATGGTTTCGTATGTGCAACCCCATATGGTCCATCTAAATAGGGTAAGTATTTGAAACCACCAGCCTATCTCTATTTTTTTGTTCTTAAAATCAAAAGATAGCAAGAAAAAATCAAGAGAGAATGAGGTAGGCATGAATGTGTAGTGAACATCCCTAAGTATTTAGAGTAAGTGAGAGAGATTGAGAAATTTAGAAAAACCTTTCCAACATAGATTGTCTCTTAATATTCAAAGATGGTCTTTGAAGTTCCAATAGCAAATATTTGGTATATTTTGAAAAAATAGTATTAGATGACATTAGATAATATAATTAAAATAATATTAATTCACGAAAAATATGATGACTATGTTTCCAAATCTAAATTTGCATCATAACATCATAAATTTCAAACATCATGTATTAGACAAAAATGAGCCAGATATGTGCTGCCAATTATTTATAATATTTGGTGTAAAATCTGCAATGTTGATGGGAAAGTCTTCATGATGTTCTATATCTCCAATGTTTCCTCTAAGAACATCATCTCTCAAATTGTAAGAAACATTTTGAATTGGAAAATAAAGTAAATTTTTTATTTAACATAGAGTTAGTTTTATTTATTATATTTTATTGTTGGATGACATCTGATTCACTTATCACCTTTCACTAATTTTGAATTACAAATTTGTTTCTTTCCGACAAATAGTTCATTATTTTACTATCATCTATGTAACATTCACAAACCTTGGATTTCAAACATGATTTTGATGCAACTGCACTAAAACATTACTAATGTGATCAAATTTTGTGTTTTTATTTATGTTACTCAATCATATTATTATAACAATGGTTTCTATCTCGTTATTGTTAATATGGTGTATCAAATTGTAACCCTGTTCCATGCATAAATTCAAGTTATAAAGTCAATCCTAATATAGAAAATTATTCCAACTCCCTAGCAAGACAATACATAGCTTAGTTACTTTTGCAAATCCATATTGTACATTTGTTGTGTTTTCTATGAGTAGAATTTATAGAATTTTTGTTTAAAAAAGGTTACTCAATGGTTCAAAATTTTATAATTTCCATTAAACAATTCAAGACTTTTACAGAAGTGCCCATCTTTCACCATATTTCCTACATAAGTGCCTATCTTGCCTTGTAATAGTAACAAGTTCCCTATCTTAACTTGAAAAGTAAGCCATGGAGAAATGAACTATGAACATTGGACTTAATATGCAAATAAACTTGTATCATATCCACAACAGGTTGAGGGTCTTGGTTTATGTTGAAATAAGGAATGTGTCCACATAGAGGCTTGTGGTTTATATTATATAAAACATGATCAAAGATACAAATATAGAGGTTCACCCCCAAATAGATATAGATAAGATATTTGAAGAATAAAATGTGAATGACACCGAACGTTAGCCCTCATCGTTCAAATTTCATTGATTAAATTTGATTGGAATTGTCACAAAAATTTCAACCTAGGCAAAAAATTATATATCAACTTGTATACAACAACACATCCCCCCAATATGGGTACTCATAGAACAATTGAAGTATGTCTTAAATTTCAATGTAACAAAAAAAATTACAACCTTATTCGGATTACATATGTTGGCTCAAAAATCTAACCATGGATACTTTTCTATATTGTAGGACTCCCAATCTATCTATCCTCTTTAAATATCAGACAATAATAAACAAATGCTAATCTCTTGGAGATAATGTTCTCTGAAATTGTACATATATGAGAGACAACTAACCATGAAAATTGAACTACTACCAGCCTAGATCCATCTTAACTCTGGATCTATCAAGCGCCGAGAGGGATCAAATCTCTCGAGGTGAAAACCTCTTTTTTGAGTGCAAAATTCGAGGAAAGGTTTTCACCTCGAGAGATTTGATCCCTCTCGGCACTTGATAGATCCGGAGTTAAGATGGATCTAGGCTGGTTTTAGTCATGTGCTACCAAGGAAAATCTATCGATAATATGAGGAACATATGCTTAATTTTATCAATAATATGTAAATACATCTAATATTAACATAACCATTTTAAATATGTTAAATATGTCTCAGATTTATTGAGTCGTTTTAATTTTAAATTTGATTAGTTACCTCAGTTTGTTGAGATGATAAATATTGTAAAATAACTTTAATGATGAGATAAAATTTTGGATGCAAAATGACAATGTAATAATTTTATTGAGTCATTTTAATTTTAAATTTGATTAGTTACCTCAGTTTGTTGAGATGATAAATATTGTAAAATAACTTTAATGATGAGATAAAATTTTGGATGCACAGTGACAATGTAATAATATTGAATGATAGAAACTCTAAATAATAAGAATGTAGTCAATTACAAATAATCTTCATTGTGATCGATTTCAAACTATTTTCTTCTACTATTCTTATTTTCACCCATGTTAGTTTTGTCATATTTTCATATTGAATATTTGAAAAATACAATTGGAATTGTAAACCATTTAAATATTTAGCTCGAGCTGTTGTAGTAAACATCATACCTTGTCTCTCTTGCTCTCCAATATTAATAGGTTGAACTACTATAACACAAAAATCAATGTAAATTGTCAATAATTTTTCAATAATATTTTGTGCTTACACTGAAATCATTGCACACACACTATTAATCCAATGACTTTAAAATTAATGTACCATCATACATTCAATTACATCAAATTAGAAATCAACACATAAACTGAAATCAATGCAACTAATGCAAGAAATCAAATAATAATAGAAAACAACATCTACACTAAAATCAATCAATGCCTCTAATGCAAGTAATCAAATATGATTAGAAATCAACATCTACACTCAAATAAATGAGTCTAGTGCAAGTAGGAAAATAGGATTTAAAACCAACATCTACAACGAAATCAATGCATATAGTGCAAGCAATCAAATAGGATTAGAAATCACCATCTACACTGAAATAAATGCATTTAGTGCAAGAAATCAAATAGGATTATAAATCATCTACATTTAAATCAATGCATTTAGTTAAATCATCTACATTTAAATCAATTCATTTAGTGCAAGCAATCAAATATAACTATAAATCAACATATACATTGAAATTAATGCATCTAGTGCAAGCAATCAAATAAGATTAGAAATCACCATCTACACTGAAATCAAGGCATTTAATGAAAGAAATCAAATAGGATTAGAAATCACCATCTACACTGATATCAATGCATTCAATGCAAGCAATCAAATATGATTAAAAATAATCTACATTTAAATCAATTCATCTAGTGCAAGAAATCAAATATAACCAAAAATCAAAATCTACATTAAAATTAATGCATCTAGTTAAATCAATCAAATAGGATTAGAAATCATCATCTACACTGAAATTAATGCATTTAGTGCAAGAAATCAAATAGGATTAGAAATCATCTACATTAAAATCAATCCATCTAGTGTAAGTAATCAAATATAATTAGAAATCGACATGTCACCAAAATCAATTCATCTAGTGCAAGAAATAAAATAGGATTAGAAATCACCATCTACACTGA
Source organism: Pinus albicaulis (assembly GCA_034641835.2). Taxonomy (NCBI): domain Eukaryota; kingdom Viridiplantae; phylum Streptophyta; class Pinopsida; order Pinales; family Pinaceae; genus Pinus; species Pinus albicaulis. The sequence continues at coordinate 857,934,307 of CM076578.1, forward strand.
AATCAATGCATCTACTGCAAGAAATCTTCTTCCCTCTCTCCCACATATATATATATATATATCCCTCCATCTCTCCTTCTTTTTCTCTTTATCTCACCCCACCAAACACACACTCTCTCTCACTCCATATCTATCAATTTCCTTGTCCCTCCCTCCTTCTCTCCATCTATATTTTTTTCTCTTCACCTTACATCTATGTCTATATCTCACTCTATCTCTCTATATCAACTCCAAAACATAAACTGTCTTTCTCCAATCTATCTATCTATCTATCACTCCCTCCTCCTCCTCTCTCTCTGCCTCTCTCTCTCTCTCTCTCTCTCTCTCTCTCTCTATCTCCCTCTCTTTTCCCCTTCCCTTCCTCTCTCTCTCTTCTATCGCTCTTCCTTCCTGCTACCCTTTCTCCCTCTCTCTCCATCTTCTTTATCATTCCCCCCCTCTCTCTCTCCACCTTTCACCCTCTATGTCTTTATTCTTACCTCCCCCTCTCTCCCTCTCCATCTTCATATCTCTTTTCCTACCTCTCTTCACTCTCTCTCTTCCTTTCTCTCTCCACCCCCTTCACCTTCAAACTTTGTTACCATATGCCTCTCTCTCTCCTTCTCTCCCCACTTCTCTCCATATATCCTTATTTGTCTCTTTATCTCACCCCAAAACATACACACTCCATCTTCATCTCTCCCTTGTCACTCCCCCTCTCTCTCCACTACTCACTCGCTATGTATTTCTTCTTCCCTCCCTCTCTCCTCATCCAACTCCATCTCTCAATCCCTCCCTCTCTCCCCTCCAAATCCATATTTCTATCCCCCCCTCGCTTCTCCTCTCTTTCAAGTCCCCTCTCTTTTCCTTCCTCTCTCTCCCTTTCTCTCCTACCTCCCTTTCTCTCCCCCCATCTCTCTCTCTCTCTCTCTCTCTCTCTCTCAACCCCTCCCTCTCTCCTCCCCTTTCTCCTCCTCTCTTTAAAGTGCCCTCTCTTTTCCTTCCTCTCTCTCCCTTTATCTACTACCTCCCTTTCTATTCCTCATCTCTCTCTCTCTCTCTCTCTCTCTCTCTCTCTCTCTGACAATCCTTTCTTCCCCCATCACTCTCTTCCTCTCTCTCATCATTCTTCTATCGCCTCCTTATATTTGACCCCCTAGCTCTATTTATTTCTCTTTCTCTCTGTCCTCCAATCCTCTCTCTTCCCCCATCACTCTATCTCACTCTCCAACTATCTTACTATTTCTCTCCCTTTATCCTTCTCTCCCCCCTTGTCTCCATCGCTCCCACTTTCTCCGTCTCTCCCCCCTTGTCTCCATCACTCCCATGTATCTTTATATCACCCATAAGCATACACACACTCTCTCAATCTCTCCCTTGTCACTTCCTCTCTATGTATTTCTTCTTCCTTTCCTCGCTCCACCTCCAACTCCATCTCTCTATCCCTCCTCTCCTCCTCCTTCTCTCCTCCTCTCATCCTTTCTCTCCTACCTCCCTCTCCCTTCCCCCTTATTTCTCTCTCTCTCACTCTCTACCCTCCAATCCTCTTTCCTTCTCCCTCCCTCTCTCCTTATCTCTCTCCCACCTCCATCTTTATGTCTCCCTCTCCCTCTCTTACCCTTCTCTAGCTCTCTCACTCTTCTCCTTCTCTCTCTCTTAATTCCTCTTCTCCCCTCTCCTTCAATTTATCTCCGTATCTCCCTTCTCACTCCCCCTATTTCTCCACCTCTATCATATATCATGATATATTAATATATAATACAATATAATAAATTTAATATTGTATTAATCTAAGCATATTAAATTTAATAATATTAATATTTTAATATTAATGTTCGGGTTAATAATGTTTTTTTTTTGCATCGTATTAATAATAATTTGGTCCATGGTATTTGACCCTTATACTTCATATATAATTAGATGTTGATTTCTAATCGTATTTGATATATTTTTATTTATTTACCTTACCTCTTTTATATTTATTTATTTACCATACCTCTTTTATAAATATGTTATTTGGTCCATGGTATTTTCCCATGGTATTATTAATAATTTGTCCCATGGTATTTTCCCATGGTATTATTAATAATTTGTCCCATGGTATTTGGCCCATGGTATTAATAATAATTTGTCCCATAGGCTTCACCTAAATAAAGTCTCATTTTGAGTTTTTGTAAATATAAAGTGGTTTATTGAATAAATATAAAAATCGATTTTATTTACTTACCATACCTCTAGTTTATTTATATTTTTATTTATTTACCATACTTCCTGCATAATATAAAAAGAGTTTTTATTTATTTGCCATACCTATGGTTTATTTATATTTTTACTGATTTCCCATATTTTATTTATTTACCATATCTCTTTTTTGAGTGTTAGTAAACCTCTTCATATTTTAAGTTTATATCGTTTAAATTTATTTTTAATGAATTTTTAATAGTTCATTTATATTTTTATGTAACTTATTGTTCAAACCGACTTTTTTTTTGGCTTCCAACATACTTACACATCGAGGTCATACTGAGCTGTAGAATGCGCCTCTCGGCGCAACAATATATCACATCAACCAAAATGATAGATAAAAATGGACAACCGAGGAGCTAAAGGATGAGCACTAATACATTTATGTCACTTCATTCTCCTTGCCAACCTTTTTTTTTATTAATGAGCACTAGGGCTTGGCGATTGATGTACAATATGTTTGTGTAGCACACTGCACAAAAATGGGGGATATCTCTCTCTAAGGTTTGATTGAAATAAACACACTCAATATTAACATTAGAAAACCACACAATATTAACAATTTCAAAATTAATTAATATTTCTAAAATTAACACACCCACATATATGATTCAAATGCATTTTATTTTTCATATAATTATAATATATATTTTAAATTATAAAAGATATATTACATCTTTATAAAATCATAATGCATATAATTGATTGAAATATTAATGGATATATTAATGGAAAATCATTTACAAGACAATCAAAATTGAAATCCAAAATGAGATTTCAATATGCTCGGTAATATTTTATGTTTGAATATGAAAATACTTAATATTATTAAGTTATATTAAATTAGCTATAGTAAAAAATAAGAGAAAATCAAATTCCAATTAATTAAATCATTTCAACCCAAAATATGTCATATGGAAGTGGACACTATTGAACCCATAGATAAAAATCTCATTTCATCAAAATCGCACAAATTTTATTTGTGGTTATTTTAAAAAAAATAAAAAAAATTAATATTATATGTTTATTAATTATTTTAAAGATTTAATTTTCAAATACTATTTATATATATCATTTCTTAAAACTAATAAAAATATAAAAATATATGTTTTATACTGTTTTAATATAAATTTCTCTGACCACATACAAATAAACATATTTTATATGAAACATAATATTGAATAAAGAAATAAATTAAAAATTTCATGCAAATATTTCGGAATATATTAATAATAAAAGTAAAGAAAACAATATAAGAGGACATGTTCTAACATTTTAATGTGAAAAATATGAATTAAAAATAAAATATTTTAATGTGAATTACATATATTATACCAGCTTAGATCTCTATATATATTATACCAACTTAAATCTGTTTTTACTCTCAATTTACCTTAGAGATCAAATCTCTTTTCACTTTAAAAATATGTTTGTATTACAAAATACTTGATCTTAATCTTAATAAATTCAAAATTAAAATAAATCTAAACTAATTTAATATATAATATATAATAAATATAAATATGAATATTTAAATAACTTTCAAATATTAAATTAAGTTTTAAAAATTAAATTTGATTATTAAATTATTAAATTTATTCTCTTGTTACAAATTCTTTAAATGACTTAACCCTTAAAAAAGAAAAACCTCTTTTCACATTTGGATTCCAATTCCAAAAAAATCTAATTTAAATTTGACCTTAACTCCTCAAATTTCAAATTTCTTTACTCAAACCAACGACTTTGACTTTTCCATCAGAGACTAGATAATTCCCAGCTTGGGACGACACCAAACTTAATATGTGTATGACAGGTGACAAATGCTTGAAAATATTTTTAGTAAATTCTTTAAAATATTTTTAGCAGTTGAGGAATGCATTTTTTTCATCGATGGCTGGTGGTCAAAATTTTATAGAATTTTTAGAAATGACAAATTCTACATATTATATAAGTATTCGTGAATGCTTACAAGAGAAAACTGAGAACTGCAAATTCAATGGAGAATCAAGTTGAATAAAGTCAGGCCGAAAATTTCAAATCTGAACTCTCAAATTTGATGTCCATTTTAATCATTTTGATATAGAATATTCACTTATAGAACATCTTATTATAAAACAAAAGATCACCTAACCAAAATTTACCTATCAAATCCCATCCATCGGGCAGGTAAAACACCTGAGTATGCCTTGCTTTGAGAGATTGGCATCATTAGTAAAGTATTATAAAACACCATATTATAAAACAAAAAATCACCTAACCAAAATTAACCTATCAAATCCCATCCATCTAGGCAGGTGAAACACCTAGTATCCCTTGTTTTGAGAGATTGGCATCATTAGTAAACTATTCTTGGGATAATTAATGAGGATGATGGGATAGTTTCATGGTTCAAAATATATTAATCAAACTAGTAAATATTATCTTAACATTAACAAAAACAATAAAAAATTTCATTGTAAAAAAAAATTAATTATGGATATTTATTTTTAAGATTACATTATTATCATAAAAAAAAGTTTGAACATTTAAAAAAATCTATATTAATTTAAACCAAACCACTTTGGTAAAAAGAAATCCTATTCTTAATATCAATCAAAGCCGGAAGAATTTTCTTTTCTTAATATGAACTATTATTTGGAAGAATATTTTGAAAATATTAGTTTAAAGGCGTGGAGGTTAAACAAATTACAGTGGCATGAGTAACAAAGGAATTAACCCCAACATTCAAAACCTTTATTCGGGGTTATAAGATAAAAGAGAGGAAAATAAGGAGAAAACTAGAAAGAGGTAGGGAGGAGCACCCACAAGCACTCGGCCCAAGGGATTTTTTGTATACGTTCGAATCGACCTTGGATTTGAGTTTTCTAAAACAACCGTAGAAGTCAAACAACACTAGAAGTCAAGGGAAAATGCAAGAGCTTTTTGCTTTCACTTGTTTATTGGATTTCTCATATTTTATTGCTTTGTCTGATCTGAACTTTGGAAGAGAAATAATACCCTCTATGATTATTTATTTTGATAGACAAGATACATGGGCAACTCGATGATGATAAACGCCTTCTTAGTGGTGGAATTAGTTTATGCCAGTAGCACCGCAGGTAGTTCCCATAAACGAGGTCGGGGATGAGTTTATGCCATGTCAAACAGGCATTAGCAGAGCTTGTAGTTTCCTTCCATAAAAGGGATTGGCACATACATTAAGGTAAAAAATAGAAGAGGGAATAAGCCTTCGCGTTAATCCATTTGGCATACACATTCAGGTAAAAAATAGAAGAGGGAATAAGTCTTCGGGTTGATCAATCAAGAAACTGTTAAGTAATAAACAGTTTTATGATTAGTTTTCGAACCTCCTTACTTGTTTTAATTATTATTTTTTACTTAATTATTAAATATTAATTTGAGAATTTAAAAATCTTTAATTGTCTAACCTCTCATTTAATAGTGTAAATTTGTACACATTGGCATTTAGGGCAGTTGTTTTTATTTTTTTATTAAATATGAATAGGGCTTAAAATTCATCCCTAAAAATTATCCAATAGTGCAAAGTGGCACAGAGTAGCTGCTAAGGGAGTTGTTTTCAAAGAAGAACTTCTTACCATGTAAATATATAGAAAAGTTTTCTAAGAATTTAAATTTATTGGGTTCAATTTCAAAAAAGTCTAACCAATAAAAAAATTTATTTTTATTTTTAATTTTATTTAAATTCCTACGAATCTATAATTTAATATAATATAACAATATAGTATTATTATAGATATATATTCAAAAGATTAAGTTTGGAATAAAAATATTAAATTGATTATATGACTCATATTTAAAATCAGTTAAATGGTTGAAATGAAAAAGAAATGAGATATTTAAATGTAATTGATAGGGCAATTAAGTATAAAATAAAATAAATTAAATATTGGAGGAATGGATATGAGAAGAGAAATATAAAAGAAGAAGTTAAGAAAGGTTAGAATTAGAATTAGATGTAAAGCATTTAGATGATAGAAAGTAGATGATGAGTTTTCACTTTATCATAAGTAAAATATTTTAATATCCACAAGTAACTTAATATCATTATCATCTCTAGAGAAAGATAAAGTAATTAAATGAAAAAAATGTATATTTTGAATTTTAGCATGAAGAAGATGCATACTTTTTAAAAATAAGTGATCGAAAAAGTAATTAAAAGTAAAAAAACTAAATTAATTTCTAATATTAATAATAAAATGTTGATATAAAATTTATTGAACTCTTAATATAGAATTAGTATGTTGCATTGAAAAATATTAACAATAATGATAGATAAAATATTTTGATATGTACAATTAAGTAATATTGAAGTGTATTTAAAGATATATTAATAGAAAGAAAAAAATATTATACAGAACCTTCATAAATAAAATATTCCACTCATATTACCTAAAATGTTCCAATCTCAACTATTTCTATATTATATTTAGTTTAAAAGAAATTGAGAAAAATAGATTCATGTTTCAACCTAAACTATGTATATATTATATATAGTTTAAAAAAAATAGAAAATTGTATTTTTGTTACTAAAACTTTTAAAGGAGTTTAGCCATTTCACATTTTCACCTATTTTCAAGTATATTTTTTAGTCAATTTTATCTAAATTCCAACAAACAATTTTTATAATTGTGAGTTTGAGTTGTGTAGTTTACATAATTCAACTATCCACTAGTATTTTCAAGTCATTAAATCTATTCATCCATTCACAAATGCAATTTAAATAATATATATAAACCATGGATATACAAAGGATCAAATATCTTAGTCTACAAACATTTTTTACATTTAAAAGAGGTTTTCACTTTAAGAAATTTGATTCCTCTTGGAGTTTACTATATTTGTGATTAATATAGATATATACTTGTCTTTATACTTTTTCGTATGGTTAATATGGATCTATAATCATTTTTGTACTTTTTCGTATGTCACCCCTAGGTGAACCAGATCACCCACCCCTAGGTGAACCCGGTCACCCCTTAGCTCATAGCCATTGCAATTAGGAATTTTATCATATGACATTTTACTCACATTTACTTCACATTTTCACAGGATTTCCAAGTTATCTCTCAATTAAGAGGTCTTAAAAGAGTGTAATAATAGGAAGTGAAGTTGTAACATTGTCATTAGAAACTCAAAGCCTTACTATTGTGCAATATGTCACTCATATCATTATCTCTAATAATTCCATGTACATGTTCATAAGTTTATATATATATATATTTTTTATCATAATATGATGTGCAAGAAAAAATATTTGCACAAGCTTCCATCATAAATATTTTTCTCTTCTATTTTTTTTCCATATACAATATTATATAATTATTTAGTAAGTTGTAACAATCCAAGAATTTTAAAAAAGCATAAGTCAATCAAAAAAATCTACTTCAAGCTGGATATCCTTTCATAATGAATTGAATACAAAAGACAAAATGAGTTTATATATCTATATATCTAATTTACCCTACATAATAAATATAATAATAGAAATGTAAGAAATAAATATCTAGAGATTAATAATGGGATTTATGTGTTTAACACGATCTTAAACTTTAAACAAGAATTGTTCTCGAAATTTCACCAATTACAAGTGTTTTTCATGAATTAATCATCTTCCCATGTCACTTCATTTATTGGTAGCATCTTCCATTTTTTGAGGTACATGGTAAACATTTGATTTCAAAGGTACCTAGCCCTTCCTTCAAGGATTGTTTGTATTTCTAGTATAATTTCCCCTTCTTTACTATTTTTCGGTAAAATAGTATGGGCTAGGATCTTTTCATTGATTACCTTATTTAAGTAAGAAACATGAAAATATGGATGTACATATGAATATAGATACAACTCCATTTTGTAAACCATACTTCCAATCCTCTATAACATATTAAAAATACCATAATATGTATGTGTTTTTTAATACTATTTTCTATGATAACTAAGTTTTCTTTAATAGTTTCAAAACCTCTTATTGGTGAACCTTTGCAGTCCTTTTCAAGGATGATTTTATGGATGGAATTTGATATCCATAAAAGGCCATAAATGGGGACATTTTTAATGAAGTATAAAAGGATGTGTAATATAACCATTCTACAAAAGACAATCTCTTGACGTCTATTTTTATATAAAAAACAACAAAAATATCATTTTAAACATTTATTCAAATTCTTAATTTTCACATTAGATTGAGGATGACAAGGTGAGTTATGATCCAATTGAGTACCCTCACAATAAAACAATTTAGTCCAAAACTTTAAGTGAAAATTAGATCTATATCACTTACAATAAACTTTGAGATTTCTAGTAGATTTTGTACTATTTCCATGAATGTTGCTACCATTATAATTGCTTTAAAAAGTATGAAACTATGAGAAAAGTGGACATCATTTCTTAGTCAATCTACTAATACCATAATTAAATTTGCTCCTTCATATTTGCACAAACTTGTTTTCAGATCCATTTAAGATCCATCTCACCAATAAAATAGTATAACTAATGTTTGTACATGACCTACAGTTTTGATTGTCTCTCCCTTATTACATTGGAAAAGCATGCATTCCACCATAAAATTTGAACGTAAATTTCAATAAATTCCCAGAAAAATGTTCTTTTAACCCCATGGGAAGTTTTCAAAAACTGTAAATGTCCTCCCATATGAGAGGTGTGTAAATCCCAAAAGACCTTTAGTTTGAGATGGAATTGTTACCTAAATATAAGTGATTTGATACCATAGTAGATCATTCATTCATATATATTTATCTAATGCAACTGGGTCCTATTTTAGTTATTGAATGATATTCCATAATTTTGTATTTTTCTTTTATTTTGTCGTTGTGTCTTCCACCTCATAAATTTTTGGAATATAAATCCAACATAGTCAACTCTTTGTTTCTACTCCCTCCCTTGAATTTGCATTTTCCAGCATATTATGTTGTCGTTTTCTTAAAATCATTTAAAAATAATAACCTATCATATTTTAAACTCATTTTTGTTACTCTTATGACGATAATCATTGATCTAAGAATAAATTTAACCTATCAGGATCAATTTTATTTTGAATTGTCCTTTTATTTTGTAAGGGCATCATTTTTTGAATGCATGTAGTATGCCAACATTTCCTTTTGATAAATGGTTTTGAGAAAGTTCTTTATTTTAAATTTGATTCTTTTAAAGGAAAGGGGGTGTTCCTTATTGCATTGAAACTACACTGATTTCACCGCCTAAGACATCGAATTGAAATATACATCCTTTTGTGAAGTCAAGTGTGGTTGGGATAAGATTTGTACAAATATCCTCCTTATGTTTCTATAAGGCTTCAGTTCCTTCTCGAGTCCAATAAAATTATAAATGTTAGAGCTTCTACTATTTGAATGTAATGTTTTAAAAAACTATGGTAATATCATGTCAATCCTAACAACCTTTGAATTTTCTTCAAGATCTTTAGAGTGGCCAACCCATCAAATCTTTAATTTTGTTAGGGTCCACTCTGATATCTTAATGAGATACAATATGATCAAATTCTACTTCTTTAACCCCATAGGAGAAATTAGAATACTTTTCATATAGTTCTTTCTCTTCCAATAGTTGTAAGACTATGAGAACATTTTGTACATGCTTTTCTCAACACTTTCTATAGATAGTATGTCATCGAAAAATACTGACATATTTTTTCTAAGGAAGAGTTTGAAAATATAAATTATAAAGCTTTGAAATTTTTATGATGCATTAGTGAGTCCAAATGGCATAACCGAAAACTCATAAGGATATTCATGTGTTCTAAAAGCTTATTTTAGAAATTTTTCTTGCCTCATTCTGATCTAAATTGGAAACTTATATTTGATATTCATTTCATTTAGTTTTTTTTATAATATGGACACATACATCATGAACCATCCTTACTTGTAACCATAATTGTTGGTTAAGAGGAAGTTCTTTGGCTAGATTGAATGACTCCAACATCTAACTATAATACTCCCTCCCACCCTCCCTTCACTATACATGGCCTTGGAAGTTGTTACTTTAGTGTTAACACAACCTCCATGGTATAGTTATGGAAATGGGGTTATGAAATTCCTCTTACCCAAAAGTTAGCATAATTAACTATGGATCACACCATTAAATTAAACTCATCAATATCATTTCAACAATATAAAATTTATCCCAATCGTATTCCCTGATAAAAAATTATTCCCCTTTAAAGTTTGACCATGTAAGCCCTACCACATAGGAAAGAACCTGAAAGATGGAACACATGTGGCAACCTCACCTCATCTTAGTGGTTCCACACCATTTTAGGAAATAACGTGGCCATGAATAAGTCCATGTAGCACCTACCACATCACCTAGGACATGGGCCCCATGATTCCATCCCTTAGCATGAAAATCCTTAAATTCTTTTATATTTGGTTCTTATCGATATATGGAAAACAAGATTTATGCTCAAAAAAGGATCTAGAACCCCATAAATCTATATCATTGCATCTACAAAATGACATCTTGGTCTCACCCATTTTCAAACCTCCCAAACATCAATTTTTTGCACTCATCAATGGATTCCCCAAATACCTAGATTCCTCCTCCTACTTCGATAAATCCAGTCCCATGCCACTCCTTATGAGGGTGGGGGGGGCACCCTAGATGTGACTTATCCTAGGCGTTTAACATCTAGGTCTCTCAAGGGTTACCCATGATGGACCCTACCATAGTTAGCCTCATCTTACCCTTTTTGTGATCACATCTTGTTCACCTCAAATACAATTTCCATGCATGTTATATCACAAAAATTATTCCCAAGTATTTATATTCCCAATTATATCAAGATCTCTTAAATTGTATCCAACCTAGATACTCCTAGATAGAAGAAAAATCATACACATCCATATTCAATGTGACTAAAGGTTTTTCCTTAAGCATTTCAATGAACTAACCAAGTTTTCCCTGAGGTAAATTATTTATTAGCCTCTACAAAAAATAAATATTTATTCAAACACTAGCCTCGACAAGAGTGAAACCCCCATTGCCACACAAGCTTTCTAGGCATTAAACATATTGATAATAAGATAAAGGAAGTTACTAACATGGCAACCAACTAGCACAAGACTCGGTTAAATTATAAACAAAAATTAACTGTAAATTTAGATATAATAGAATCTAACTAATCACAAATAGATTCAAACAAGCACCATCAGATCCACTAATATAACATGCCATATAAAACATCAACCATAAAATTTCATTTTTTTCATAAATATTAAATATCCATGACATTAATAACATATCAAAAAATAGAAACCACACATACTAAGAGTCAACTGCACTCATCAAGTGATCACACATAATATTTAATTTAACCCTTCACTCAAGAAAGTATAAGTAGTCACATGAATCTACATATCCCTCTCAACCATGTGAACATTTACACAATCCATCTCATTTAAAATTCATAAGAATACACCTTCCTATCTAAACAATGTCGATGCACTCGTTATCTTATAACAATAATATTTATAATTCAAGTGAAACATATATATCAAAAGAATACAAGTAAGGAACTATATTAGCAACTGAATAATTGACAACTAAGAGAGTGACATCAAATCTACACCCAACCATAGACCAAGCGCACTTCAATATTTTTGCATTTCACCACCTTCGAGATAGATTTAGAGCTTAAGGAGTGACTACTCAAGGGAATTGATACCAATTCAAATAAATTTGATCACACATTAATCTAGAGACCACCTGTCTTCACCTGTTTAATATAAAATCTGTAGGTTTTAACTTTGTATAGAAATTATCTACAAACGAATCCTTAAAAATAAAAAATAAACAATAACAAGAACATAAAACATAATATATATATATATATATATATATATATATATTTTCCCCTGGATCCCAAAACAAGACTAGCAGCTTGATTTTTCATTATTTTCCTTTAAATGTTACAACAGATATATACATGCTGAAGCATTCGTAAATCCTAATCCATTAAACCTCAATTACAACATAAGCATATTTACCTTCATCGTATCTACAAAATACCATGAGAATAAAACCATCAAGCCCAAAACCATGTGCAAACCCATGGACAAAGCCATAGGTGGGTTCGCACACCTAATATAGTGTCCAAAAAAAATTTCTTGGGGCACTTCCCGAGACCCCATGCAGGGGGCCTACTACCCCTCTCTTACACCCCACTTTGTGCCCGCTCTAGTCGTCGAAATAATATAACACAAAACCAACATTCCCCAACTTTTTTATTTCTTTCCATAGGGGGCCACAAGAGAGCTTAATCATTCGTCCACCCCTACAATGGCCATTGTTTCTCTACACCAAGATAACTTCTCAGTGCTCACAAACTTCGTCAATGCATCTACAACATTCTTCAAAGTGTCCACCTTTACCAGCAACACATTTTCAACTTTAAATGATAAGTAGGGTTCTTAGCAAAGAAAAATTCACTTTGGATATAACATTTTATCCTTATATCTCATAGCACCAACCCCCAACTTGAACACAATATCTACAACAAAAATTCTTCCTTGCTTTCCTGAGTGGTTGCCATGTATTCTGCCTTTGTAGTGGAAAGAGCCACTATAGATTATATTTTACTCATCCAAATGATTGCACCTACAAAAAATCTAAAAACATAACCACTTGTAGATCTTCTTTAATCCAGAACTCTAGCCCAGTCTACATCAAAAAAGCCATGGATATCCAAAAATATTTCTAATATTGGCCTTCCCTGGTAGCACAAGCAATAATCACTAGTTCCACACAAATATTTGAAAACCTACTTCACTAATTTCCAATTCTCCCTCCCTGATTTTGGCATAAACCTACTTAATACTCCCATTGCATGTGCAATGTCTTTTATAGTACATATAATTTCATACATAAGGCTACACATGACACTTGCATATGGAACACGGGACATGTCTTCTTCTTCTTGTGTCTTGGGACACTATTCAACTTACAACTCTACACCTACAAGAATAAGAAACTTCATCGGTTTACTATCTTGCTTATTGAACGTCTGCAATATGTTCTCTACATACTTCCTCTAGTTTAACCAGAGCTTCTTCTTTGTCCGATCTTGTTTAATTTCGATGCCAAAAATATAGTTTTCAACACCAATATCCATCATGTTGAATTTAGAGAACAATTGGGTCTTCAAATCCTAGATAATTTCCTTATAATTTCCAACCAGTAACATATCATCCACATACAAGAAAAAATAAATAACATGGTCAAGTATTAATTTAAAATACACAGAGTGATCGTCTTTTCTTTTGGTGCAGCCAAGTCCCCATATATATGTATGAAATTTCTGATACCACATCATTGGTGATTGTTTTAACCCATACATAGACTTTTTTAACCTACATACTAGTTTTTTTTTACTATTCATTGCAAAGCATTCAGGTTGTGTCATGTAGATCTCCTATTCCAAATCCTCGTGAAGAAATGTTGTCTACACATCCATTTCTTCTACCTCAAAATAAAATGTAGCGACAAAAAATAAAAGTAATCTAATAGAAGTAACCTTGGCAACAATAGAAAAAATATCACCGAAATAAATTCCTGACACGTGGGAATAACAATTTTCTACAAACCTAGCTTTGTATTTATCTGCATTTCCTTTTGCATACATCTTCTTCTTAAAAACCCATTTTCTCCCAATGGGCTTCCTTCAAGCCAGCAACTCCACTAGATGCCATGCCTCATTTTTGTGCAAGGATGCCATTTCATCAACCATGGCCTCCTTCCAGAGTTTTCCATCCTATGAATCCATTGCCTCCATGATATTTTTTAGATCATCATCAGTGATAGTTAAAGTAAAAATTGAACAAAAATAAGATGGAATATACCTTTCTAGATTCCTTATTTCTCGAACTGATCTTCTCACAACTGGAGTTTTTAGCTCTTCCTCTTCTTAATCTTGTTCTCTTGTATATTTTGATTCTTCTTCCTTTATTTCAAACTCTATCTTCTTAGGTTCCTTTGGCAAGATTTCATGTTTAACAACATATTTCACCTCTCTAAACACAACATCTCGGTTGTACACAACACTTTTTTTTTCTGGGTTCCAAATATTATAACATTTTAAACCATCATTATACCGAATAAAGATGCACCTTTCAGATTTATTATCTATCTTGGTCCTTTTCTCCTTTAGAACATGTACATATGAATCACAAAAAAGTACCCTTAGATGTGAAATAGATGGTTTCTTACCATTCCATACCTCATGTGGAGTCTTATCCTTGAACTTTTATGAAGGTGATATGCTAACTAGGTAAGATGCACTCTCCACTCCCAATGCCCAAAATTCATGTCCTAACGTGCTACCACTAAGCATGATTCTTGCCTTTTCCATCAATGCCTTGTTCATTATTTCTAAAACTCTTTTTTGCTGAGGTGTGTATGGATTAGTCTTCTACCGTGCTATACTACACTTGTTACCAAAAACTTCAAATTACTTTTTGCAAAACTCTCCACCATTATTTGTCCTCAACACCTTTATCTTCTTCCCTATCTAGTTTTCCACTAGGGCCTTAAATTATTCAAATTTGTCAAAGAATTCATATTTCTTCCTCAGGATATATATCCATGTATTCCTTGAAAAATCATCTATAAATGAAACATTGTACACAAATTTACATAATGATGTAACCAACACAGGTATAAACACATCACCGTTCACAAGCTCTAATATTTTGTTCACCCTTTTAGCACCAGAAGGGAAACTCACCAGACTATGCTTCCCATATACACAATGTTCACAGAAATCGAAATCTGGGGAGGAATTAGACATAGCTTCTACCATACCATTATGATGCAGTCTTTCAACGCCCTTCTCTCCAATATGTCCAAGCCTTTGATGACCTAACATGGTGTTTTCTCTAGAGACCGTTAGGCTTTCTGCTCCACTTTCAGGAACCACATAACTATTTCACCCATCAATAACATTGCTACCCAGAAGCTTCTATATACTTCCAATCTACACTCCCTACATCAATATCAGTGCTTCTCGAACCATCTTGCAGGTGTTTTTGTCAAACATTGTTTTTACACTTGCATCATCAATCTTGCTTATATAAATCACATTTCTCGCCAACGTAGGAATATGCAGACCACCAAGAAGTGTTTTAATCCTTCCTCCTTTCAAATCTAGCTTTAATTTTCTACATTTGAAGAATCTGGCCTTTGTATCATCCCCTAAGAAGACGTCACCACCATCACACTTCTCATACTCACAGAACCACTCCCTATGGTGGGTGACGTGAAAGGATGCACCTTAATCATTGTTATAGCATCATTTATCACTTCTATGTACTTGATGACTTATGCATTAGCCTTGGGAAACCCTTCCATTTAGACTTGATCACACTTCTTAAAAACAATATTTTAAAATCCATATGCAAGACGTCGGTCCATCTATAGTTGACCTGCGTATGATATTTAAAATATTAAAAAATATATAAATTCCTAATTAAAGAGGTGGATTTATGGTTTTTCTTGTAACTTAACTACCCCAGCCCGTGGCCTAACTATTCCCCAATTGAGAAAACTAATTTGAGGAAGTATAAATACATCTCAAGGAATGACCTAAGGGAGGAGAGAGAGAATGTTACTGATATTATAGCCTCCTAGGGCCCTAATCAAATTTGATATTTCCCTATGCCTCTTTCACTTCCCACATCTAGGAAACCATTGTTTACTTTGATGATCACTTCCCTTTATGTGACATACTTTACGCACCCTTTATGGAAGGAATTTTGTGAGGCTAGGGTTGGACGAATCTAGAGGATGGTTTCATTGAGAAGCCTTGGCAGATTTCAGGTGAATTCTCCACTATTTTCTGTACATGTTACCAATACAAGAGTTGTGTCCTATTCTTGATGTCTTTTGTATTATATGTCTCTTATACATGTTGAATAATATTTTTTATTTCATGTTACCTTTATGAGATTATATATGCTAACATGTTGACATCTAGGATATATATGCTTTGAAACTATTTTTTATGTTTTGTTTGGATTGATTTGTAGGTTCTAGAGAACGAGCAGTAGCAAAGGGTTTGCGCTCTATAGGATTGACATCAAACATAGGAATTTCTAGTAAGCTTTTCTACCCTCCTTTTTCTAGTTCAAACATTCAAACTCATAATTACAGTGCTTCTTGTGATTATACACCCTCTGCTCTGTTAGGTCTTTCAACCCAGGCCTTACGGTAGCTTTACCCATAACAGAACTAGCGACTCCACTAGCGATTACATATGTGTAATTCCTAGTTTGGGTTGTTTGTTATGAAACCAACTCCAAAAATAGAATAAAATAGATATCAACGCCTTAGAAATAAGCGACTTCGAGGGGGCAACCTTGAATACATTACATGAATGAAAAATTCTTGGATGATACAAATTACAAAACCTCCTTTCTATATATAGGAGTCCACGGGGCCACAATGTAATCCTAGCTGACCTAACAATAATAATTTAAGGGCACAATAATAACAATATGGGGGTTACAAGGGTAGAATAATAATAATAAGGGGGTTACACTAACAACAATAAGGGACTATACTAGTAATATAGGGACCTAACATGCCCCTCTCCTTCAGAAAATTGTTGTCCTCAACACTTTAGTAGCTCTGGGTGCTTCTGTAAAAAAATTTCATCATCCCATGTAGAATCTTCAGTGGGTAAGTTCTTCCACTTGATGAGATACTCTCAAATTGGTCGACTACATAGCTGTCGAGTTCTTGTTTCCGTGACTGCTTCAGGTTCCGATATGATTTTTCCTTCCTCATCAAGTGCTGGCAATATTATTTGAACTGGAATATTTTCACCTATAACATTCTTTAAGCATGAAACATGGAAAATTGGATGCACTAGTGAAGAAGTAGGAAGCTCCAATTTTTATGCTATAGTACCAATATTTTGCAACACCTTGTAAGGACCATAGTAATTTGGCGATAATTTATTATCCTTCTTAGCTTGCTTGAGGGACGTTTGTTTGTATGGTTTTAGCCATAAAAATACCCAGTCTCCTACATCAAAACTTCCCTCGCTACGATGTTGATCTGCCTGTTGTTTCATTCAATTTTGTGCCTAATTCAGGTTGTCCTTTAAGAGTTGGATCTTGTTGATGATTGATGTGATATTCCACTGCTTGAACCTTAATATTTTCTCTTAAAGATGATGTGATGGATGGTGGATAATATCCATAAAGTGCCATAAATGGGGTCATCTTTTCTACAGTATGGAAGGAAGTGTTATACCACCATTCAGTGAGAGGTAACCACTGGACCCATTGTGTTTGTTTATTAGATATAAAACAATGAATATATCCTTCCAAACATTTATTTACTATCTTAGTTTGACCATCAAACAAGAAAATAATTGAGTACTCAAACAAGAAAATAACTATGTTGAAAAATTTCCAATAAAAATGGGATCTTTGTCGCTCACAATAACCCTTGGGTTTCCATGTAGCTTTCGAATTGTGTCCATAAATGTAGTAGAAATTGTACTTGCTTTAAATGGATGAGATAATGCACAAAATTGTGCATACTTGGTAAGTCTATCAACTACCACCATGATGACACTCTTTCCTTCGAACTTAGGTAAACCTGTGATAAAATCTATTGAAATCTCCTCCTGGCGTTGACTTGGAATGGAAAAACGTTGTAGAAGACCTGGGGTGTCAAATTTATTCCGCTAGCAAACCAAACAATCTGCCACAAAATTTTGAATATCAAATTTAAGGCCATCCCAAAAAAATTCTTTCTTCACGCCGTGGTAAGTTTTTAAAAATCTCGAGTGTCCTCCTAAAGGAGAAGTGTGCAATTTGAAAAGAATATTTTGTTTTAGTTGGGAATTATTACAAATATATAAGCGATTTTTGTAGTATAAGGAATCATTTTTCCAACTAAATGTCTCAGATGTACTAGGATCTTGCTGCAACTTTTGCATGAGTGTCCACACTTCTTCATCCTTCTTCTATTCATCTCTTGATTCGGTTATCCAATTTAGTTGGATAATAGAAATGGTACAAAGCAATACTTCCACCTCTTCATTCTTTCTTGAGAGTGCATCTACAACAACATTTAGCTTCCCTTTTTTGTAGATTATTTCAAAGTCATAACCCAACATCTTTGTGACCCAATTTTGCTGCTCTTCTGAAGATAGTCTTTGTTCCAAAAAGTGTTTAAGACTATCATGATCAGTTTTTACCTTGAAGTGTCTTCCCATTAGGTAAGTTCGCCATTTCTTTAGTGCATGTAGTATTGCTAAGATTTCCTTCTCATAAAT
The DNA here is from genome assembly GCA_034641835.2 of Pinus albicaulis. Lineage (NCBI taxonomy): Eukaryota > Viridiplantae > Streptophyta > Pinopsida > Pinales > Pinaceae > Pinus > Pinus albicaulis. The sequence continues at coordinate 857,952,866 of CM076578.1, forward strand.
AGGTTTCTGTAAATACTTTCCTTTGATTGGACGACTTTCAAAAGCAATGGGTCTTCCTTCCTGCATTAAAACTGCACCAATTCCATTTCCTGAGGCATCACATTCCACAATAAAGGTTTTTGTGAAGTCTGGTGTAGCTAAGACCGGAGCTAGGCACATTGCCTCTTTAAGACGTTCAAAGGCCTTAGTTGCTTCAGGAGTCCATGAAAATGCATCTTTCTTCAATAATGTTGTTAAAGGTGCTGCTATTCTCCCATAATTCTTAACAAACTTGCGATAATACCCCGTTAACCCGAGAAATCCTCGCAACTGCTTTATGGTTGTGGGGACTTTCCATTCCTTAATGGCTTTAATTTTGTTAGGGTCTACTTTAACACCCTCGTGAGATACAATATGACCCAAATATTCCACCTCTTGTACTCCAAAGAAACATTTGGATGTTTTTGCATATAATTGTTTCTCCTACAATAGTTTGAGCACCCCGTCAACATGTTGAACATGATCCTTCCAAGACCTGCTGCAGATTAGTATATCATCAAAAAATACTAGCACAAATTTTCTAAGGAAGGGTTTGAAAATGGAATTCATCAACCCTTGAAATGTAGAAGGTGCATTGGTAAGGCCAAAAGGCATGACCAAAAATTCATAATGACCCTCATGAGCTCGAAATGTTGTTTTCAGAATATCTTCAGTCTTCATTCTAATTTGATGATATCCTGAATGAAGATCCAACTTGGTAAAAAAAATTTCTCCATGTAATTCATCCAATAATTCATCAATCATAGGAATGGGAAATTTATCTTTAATGGTGAGCTTATTAAGCCCCCTATAATTGTTGGGTTTGTGTTATATTCTTTCCACGACTAATCACGCACCGGGGGGAGGGGGGGTCACAAGCGGGGTGGTAGCCCCCCCTGTCAGGGTCTAGGGCAGTGCCCCAGAAAAAAAATTTGGTCCTTATTTTCCGGTGGGTGGATCCGCCCATGGTTTTGTGCATGGATTTGCACATAGATTTGGGGTACGATGGTTTTCGGTCCCTGATATTTTGTAGATCTGGTCAAGGGAACTATGGTTATGTTCTAATCCAGGGTTAATGGATTAGGGTTTATGTATGCTTCAGCATGTATATATATGTGTTGTAACACTAAAAGGAATATAACGAAAAATCAAGATGGTCGTCCCGATTTGTGATCTAGGGGAATATCTTTGTGTTTATCTATTTTATTTTTTATGCTCTTGCTACTGTTTATTTTCTATCTTTAAGATTGATTTGTCGATAATTTCTGTATAGGGTTAAAACCTACATTTGGTATCAGATCAGTTTTGGCTTCAAGGGGATGCCTTTATTGCTGAGGGGTTTTTTGCTCGGGCCTAAGGTAGACCCTATTCAGTGGGAGATCTGCGGGATCGATTCTTGCAATGAAAGAAGATGGCGAGCGGCGGGAAGATAGAGATTGAGAAATTTAATGGTCATATTTTTGAATTGTGGAAGCTCAATATGGAGGATCTGCTGGTAGATAAAGATCAATGGATCGCGGTAGATCTGGGCACTAAACCAATGGTAATGTCAGATGAAGACTAGAAGAATCTGGATCGGATGGAAAAGAGCACAATACAATTGTGTGTCTCAGATTTAGTATTGTTGAATGTATCTGGGGAAGCTAAGACGAAGACCTTGTGGGACAAGCTAGGGAATCTATACCAAACTAAGTCTCTTGTGAATAAATTGTTCCTGCAGAAAAAGCTGTATAACCTAAGGATGAAGGATGGAGACTTGGCGACAGAGAATTTGAACACCTTCAATACGATGGTAAGTCAGTTGTCCTCTGTTGATATTAAAATCTCGGATGAAGATTAGTGCATCAGTTTGTTGTTTTCTCTACCAGACTCATGGGACAATCTAGTTATTGCAATAGGTAGCAGTATAACTACCTTGAATTTTGATGACATTGTCTTAGCCTTGCTGTCGGAGGAAATGAGACAGAGAAATATAGAGGGTCGGAATGGATATGTCTTATCTGTATGAGGAAGGTCCCAGAACAGAAACAAGAATAAGGTTTCGAGTGGGAGATCTAAATCTAGAGGGAGATCTAAATCTCCTGGAAAGTTTGTAAAGGTGTGCTAGAAATGCAGAAAGGAAGGGCACTACAAAAAGGATTGCAGATCAAAAGCTCCTGAGAAAGGAAACGGATTTGATGATGCTCCTTCTACAGAGTCAAAAACCACCTCGGATGAAGGTGGGGATGTGTATTTGGCTTCTTCAAATACATATGTAGATCATGAGTCATGGTTGATTGATTTGGGTGCATCCTTTCACTTCACTCCCCATAGGGAGTGGTTCTGCGAGTATGAGGAATATTATGGCAGTGATGTATTCTTAGGTGATGATAAGAAGGCGAGAATCGTCGAACGTGGAAAAGTGAAGCTGAAGTTGCAAGGTGGAAGGATTAGAACACTTCCTTGCGTTTTTCACATTCCTACATTGGCCAGAAATATGATTTCTGTAAGCAAGATGGATGATGCAGGTGTAAAAACTGTGTTCGAGAAAGATACCTATAAGATGGTTCAAGGAGCACTGGTATTAATCTAGGGATTTGGGATTGGAACTCTGTACAAGCTTCAGGGTAGCACTATTATTGTTGGGTGCAACATTTCTGTGGTTCTTGAAAGTGGAGCGAAAAGCCTAGTAGTCTCTGGAGAAAATACAATGTTATGGCATTAAAGGCTTCGACATATTGGAGAGAAGGGCCTTCGGATACTGCATGGAAATGGTATGGTAGAAGTTATGTCTAATAGCTCTTTGGATTTCGATTTATGTGAACATTTTGTATATGGGAAGCAGAATCGGGTGAGTTTTCCTTCTGGTGCTATGAGGGTGAACAAGATATTAGAGCTTCTGCACAGTGATGTGTTTGGACCTGTGTCAGTTCCATCACCAGGTAAGTCTATGTACTATGTTTCATTCATATATGAATTCTCAAGGAATACATGGATATATTTCTTTAGGAAGAAATCTAAATTCTTTGACAGATTTAAATAATTTAATGCTCTGGTGGAAAACCAGACAGAGAGGAAGATAAAGGTGTTGAGGACAGATAATGGTGGGGAGTTCTGCAAAAAGGAATTTGAAGAGTTCTGTAAGAAGTGTGGTATATCATAGTAGAATACTACTCCATACACACCTCAACAAAGTGGAGTTGTATAAAGAATGAACAGAATGCTGATGGAAAAGGCAAGAAGCATGCTCAGTGGTACCGGGTTAGGACAGGAATTCTGGGCAGAGGCAGTGGAGACTACATGTTACTTGGTTAACCGATCACCTTCATCAGCGTTGGAGGATAAGAATCCACATGAAGTATGGACTGGTAAGAAACCCTCTCTTTCACATCTAAGGGTATTTGGATGTGATGCATATGTACACATTCCAAAGGAGAAAAGGACCAAGTTGGATAATAAATATGAAAGGTGCATCTTTATTGGGTATAAGGATGGTTTAAAGGGTTACAAGCTTTGGAACCTAGAAACAAGGAAGGTTGTGTACAACCAAGATGTGGTGCTTAGAGAGGTGAAAGATGTTGTTAAACATGAATTCCTACCAAAGGAACCTGAGAAGATAGAGTTTGAGATAAAGGAGGATGAATCTAACTCTACAATAGAAGAAGACTCAGAAGAGGAAGAGACACAAACTCCAACTGTGAGAAGATCAGCTCGGGAAAGAAGACAACCAGAAAGGTATAGTCCATCTATTTTCTGTTCAAATTTTGCTTTAACTATAACTGATGATGATCCCAGAACCTTCAGGGAGGCAGTAGATTCAGAGGATGGAAAACTCTGGAAGGAGGCCATGGTTGATGAAATGGCATCCTTGCATAAAAATGAGGCATAGGATCTGGTGGAGTTGCTGGCTGGAAAGGAGCCCATCGACAGAAAATGGGTGTTTAAGAAGAAGATGAATGTAGAAGGCAAGGTGGAGAAATACAAAGCTCGGTTGGTAGCAAAAGGTTATTCTCAGGTGCCGGGAATTAATTTTGGTGATATTTTTTCTCCTATTGCCAAAGTCACTTCTATTAGATTACTTTTATTTTTTGTTGCCGCATTTGATTTTGAGGTAGAAAAGATGGATGTGAAGACAAAATTTTATTCAAGGGGATCTGGAAGAGGAGATATACATGAAACAACTTGAAGGCTTTATGGTGAAGGGGAAGAAAGAACTAGTATGAAGGTTAAAGAAGTCTATGTATGGGTTAAAACAGTCACCAAGGACGTGGTATCGGAAATTTGATACCTACATATGGGGACTTGGCTTCACCAGAAGCAAGGAGGATCACTATGTTTATTTTAAATTAATCGATTATCGTGTTATTTATTTGGTCTTGTATGTGGATGATATGTTGTTGATTAGAAATGACAAAGAAATTATCCAAGATTTGAAGACCCAACTGTTCTCCAAATTCGACATGAAGGATATTGGTGCTACAAACTATATTTTGGGCATGGAAATTAAGAGAGATCAGGCAAAGAGGAAGCTTTGGTTAAACCAGATGAAGTATGTTGAGACTATATTACAGAGGTTCAATATGCAGGATAGTAAAACGATGAATGTTCTGATTCCTGTAGGTACAAAGATGTCTACTGAACAGTGTCCCAAAAAAAAAGAAGAAGAGGAGGATATGTCACGTGTTCCATACGCAAGTGCAGTGGGTAGCCTGATGTATGCAATGGTCTATACTAGACCAGACATTGCACATGCAGTGGGAGTATTGAGCAGGTTTATGTCAAACCCAGGGAAGGAGCATTGGACAATAGTGAAGTGGGTTTTCAGATATTTACGTGGCACTAGTGATTATGGCTTGTGCTAGCATGGAAGACCAAGATTAGAAAGAGTGTTGGACATTTGTGGCTTTGTTGATGCAAACTGGGCTGGAGATCTGGACCAAATAATATCTACAAGTGGGTATGTGTTTAGCCTACTTGGAGTTGCAGTCAATTGGATGAGTAAAAGGCAGACTATAGTGGCTCTTTCAACTACAGAGGTTGAATACATAGCAGCCACTCATGCAAGAAAGGAAGAATTTTGGTTGCAGAGATTGTGTTCAAGTATGGGGTTGGTGCAACAAGATATAAGGATAGACTGTGATAGCCAAAGTGCAATTTTCTTGGCTAACAACCCTGTTTATCATTCAAAGAGAAAGCACGTTGATGTTCAATATCACTTTGTGAGATATATGGTTGAAGCTAAAAGGGTGTTGCTGGTAAAGGTGGACACTTTGAAGAATGTTGCAGATGCATTGACAAAGTTTGTGAGCACTCAGAAGTTCTCTTAGTGTAGAGAAACAGTGGGTGTTGCAAAGCTGGGCTAATGACTTAGCTCTCTCGTGGCGGCCTATGGAAAGAAAACAACAAGTGGGAAAATGTTGGGTTTGTATTATATCCTTTCCACGACTAATCACGCGTGGGGGGGTCACAGGGGGGCGGTATTCCCCCTATCAAGGTGTGGGGAAATGCCTCAGAAAATTTTTTTGGTCCTTATTTTACGGTGTGCGGATCTGCCCATGGTTTTGTGCATGGATTTTCACATGGTTTTGGGGTATGATGGTTTTCGGCCCCTGGTATTTTGTAGATCCGGTCAAGGGAACTATGATTATGTTCTAATCCTAAGAGGTGGTTGTTTAATCTCCATTTCAGGCCTAGGAATCCCAAGTTTGGGATTGCAGTAAGGCTTAGATAGTAGATCTTTGCTTAAGTCCTAGTTACCCCCAGATTCAGATTGTGGGTCGTGGTAAAGCTTGAGAGACTAGGAGACAGGAAAATTCCTCAGGGCTTAGGTGGGGAGTATTTGGTGGTATCCATGGTTTTTTTGGCCTAGTGATCGGGTGAATATCATGGTAAAGCATGATTTCTATTTAATGACGATAAGGTGGTTTAGCCTTGGGATGCCTTAGTTGGTTCTTTTAGTTTAAGTCCCACACTCATGCTTTGAACATGTCACCAGGGTGATTAGATGAAATAATATTTGGCTCAACCAATCTATGGTTCGGTGGAATGTGGAAGTATCATCTCCGGTCTGTTTTCTACATCCATTAACGAAAGGTACATTGCCTTGATATTTGATGTGTATATGAATTGGTTTATATATGGATTCTATTGCTGATGTATCCATGGGATTTGTATTGTTATATTACTCATTATGAGCATAATTTATGATTTACTATTGTTTACATGATTAGGTTTTCATGGCTTTATTATTGGTTAAGTATATCCTACATGCATGGAGTATTTATTATTATATAATGTTCTCTCAATCTAAACCTAATTCATGGTTTGATAGGTTCTTCGTTATTTAATATGGATGCATGCGCTAATATGTGTTTGTTTCAACAACTGTAACAGTGGAGCAAGACTTATTGATGAACATCTAACAAAACTAATGTAAACAGTGACAAAATTATGCATCTATGACTTACACGTACTATGTATGCAAATTTTTTGTAAAAATTAATAACATGTGTTTGAAATTGCAACCCAATTTCCATATGTTTACCATGGGAGTTGGGTCATGCATGGGAACTCTAAACTCATGTATATGCTGGTCAGTATGATAAAGTAGGTAGATGTGGGTTGGGGTGGTTACACAAAATTATTTTTTTGTTCTTCTTCCCTTTCACCCTCATTTTTCATTTCTCTTTTCAACTTTTTTTCTTTCATGATCCTTCATTCGACCTTTTTCTATTTCATCCTCATCATGTATGTGTCGTTTTAGTATTTTTCTTTAAGGACCATTCCTATGTTGTTCTTCCCTCTGATCATCAGTCATTTGTTGCCTATGGAATATTTTCTACTCATTATTTTGTATCATCTTTTGCTCTCTTTCCATTTCAATTATTTCTTTCATATGAGTTACTCCTTGTCTTCTAGCTCTTTGTATATGTAAACTTCTTATTTCTTCAATATTCTTATTATTCATATCTCCATTACTAATACTCATGATGTTATATTGATGTAAAAAAATCAAACATCTAAATTAACCATAATTATTATATATTTTTCTTTAACATGTAGCTATAAAATATTTAATACTTTGTAAATTGAAAGGGACCCATTTCTGATTAACCTCCACCTCTTCAATTGTTGCACCTATGAAAAGAAAATGTTTTTAATGTAGCCTTTGCCTGAGTGTGTTTAGGGTGCTAGAAGCACCTAACGTTGTTTCTTTTTACCAAAATAGGTGTATATGTTCTTCTTTGCACTAGGGTAAATATGGTACCATCCAACACAAATTAAAAAAGGGGTAGAAAAGAGAAAAAAAAATATTCATGGACGAATCTATCAAAGTATGCTTTTGTAATTTTAACTTGAGTGGGGCCATTCGAATTCATTTTTTCATATTGGGAGCATATTTTAGTCGAAGAAAACCATGCACATATGGATATACACAATATTTTCATTCATAAATACGCCAAAAATCATGAAAAATTATTCAGTTATGTCCAACTCTCATGGAAATGGTCATAGATGAATGACCTGCTAAACATAGTTGAATCCCACAAAGTGATATATAATATACTGCACTGTGAAAAGCCTCCAATACTTAAATGTAAGGATTATCAATCACATTTTGGCATCCCCATTTCATTTCTTCCATTGGATCTACAGGAGGGGTGTTTGGAATTAATATATTAAAATCTATCCATTACACATATGTTACACTTAGTGTGAAGAATATTGTAGGAAGCCAAATTTTTTCAACCAATTCACTTAATTATGCACAACATTTGGTCCAATATGCACATGTACCTCTTAGAAATGCCAAAATATCATCAATATATATGCAATTTGAGAAACGAGAATATTTGTAAATGCTCCACTAGCTCATCAACTGTTGTAGGTAGTTCTGTTATTTTCTTTTAAGAAAAATTGCAGAAGATACTTGAGCACCCTGTCTGATGATAATAATAAGTAAAAAGTATATAAATAGAGGATTTATCCCACACCTTCTATCATGAAATATGAGGATATGTTTTTCATACTCATGAAGATGAACATTTTTTAGCCATGGTTGTAACCAATAAACTTCTCCACTAGGGAACATTGTTGGAAATTCATACAAAATAACTCTTCAATATTATACTCATTTATGGGAGAGGAACCGATTGTAGGTAAATTAGTGAATTATGTAGCTTCATAATCTAGGTGGTTTACTTCCCTATTAGGATTATTTTCCCATGCTTGAATAAGTTCAATTTCCCTAGGTGCATTTGGAGGCATTGTAACAAAGGATGTTATGTCACAATCTTCTATATCATATTCACAACCTGGATTCACTTCCAACATTGAAAATTCCATGCTATTGTGCATATTTAGTCGTATAATAGAATTAATCATATGGAGCATAATTGTTGTCCTTTACGGTAACTCTTCCACAGCAGGCATATAAATTTCTACGCACTTATAATATGGATAATTTTGAATCTTATAGAGTAATGCATCTAGTACATTTGTCCTTATAACAGTGAAATCATAGTTTGATACTTGCTGATCATTTTTTCCCACAACTATCATTAAATCAAAGTCTTTAATATGTTGAGATAATTTCATGACAACATCTTTAAAATCTTTAGGAAAAATGATTGTGTACCCTATATACTTGTATTGGCCACCTATTGAATGCATTACTTGGAAAATTGGACTCTCTCATGCTATCAACATTTTCTCAACTTGTGTAAGACTTCCAAGGATCAAAGGCTATAACCCATGATTCATATGATTTTGTGATGAAAATATATGCTTATTACCCTCTCTCTTACATATTGTACACATTGGAAATGTGTTAGTAGCCACCACTTTAATTTCATGATATGCATCTTCGCACACATGGCACATTTCAGGATGAGATAATTTGTCAATTCTTTCACAAAATATTTTTTGTGGAATATCTTCATCTTCATATAAAATCATTGTTACATTGAAATCCATTTAAAGTTCATCATTTTTTAGATATATAACCATTGGTAAATTGGACATCATTTCATGTTCATCATCACATTGATCCATTTTTTTATGATATCTTTATTCTCTTTTTCTCTGTGCTCTTACTTTTTCTCTATTTTTACTTTTTTGTTCTTATTTTTTATCATCATTCATTCCTTCAAATTTCAATCCTTTTCTTTCATAATGTAACAACCTTGGTGAAAATTCCATGTAATAAATTAAAAAATAATAACAACAGTTGATGCGACACTTATTCCAAGCTTAATATTGGGAAAAACATCCTAGCAGGTGTTCACTATGGTTATTTGTTAGAAATATTGTGATTGACTTTTATAGCATCATTTTTCACCCTCATGTGATTCATGATTGTCTCTTTGGCCTTGGGCACCCATTCCCACAGACTTGAATCAAAGTTCATAAAAAACAGTGTTTAAATTCCCATATGCGGGTATGCCCATACTTTTTCGCGTGTATAGGCGAGTTTAGAGTTACTTTTCCGCGTATGCCATTAAAATCATTAAAAAATATATAAAAATACCTATTGTCGAGGCTCGGTTGATAGTTATTCCCATAATTCAACCACCCCAGCCTGTGGCCAATTGTTTCCAACTAATTGAAACTACTTTGAGGAAGTATAAAAGCCCCTCATATGCATGGCCTAAGAGAGAGAGAAAATTATAGACATGATACTTTGTTGGAACCCCATTCAAGTATGATTTCCCGTGCCTCCTGTACTTCCCATATTTTTTACAGGAAACCCTTGTTTCCTAGAGATGTTCATTAGCTTATATGTCATCTCATGTGCACAAGTCTTGAAAGAATCCTAGCAAGGAAAGGGCAGGACGGATCCGGACGACGGTCTGTTCAAAGATTGTGGAAGTATTCAGGTGATCTCTCCACCTTTCTATTACTGTACATGCTGTTTGTAATGAAGAAGAACCATCTTCTTCCCAAATTCACGTGTTAATATCTACTTGAATATGTGAAAAGATTGTTAATTAAACATTTAATATTGTTTATATGATGTTTCACATGGATTACACTGACATTTAGGAAAGATATATGCTGTACAACTAGATTTTCGTGCAAGTTTCTTCTTGATTTCCAGGTTGAAGAGGAAGAAGGGTTGCTGGGGGTTTGGACCCCGCGGGATCTACATCAAACGTAGGATCTACGGGTGAGTTCTACAATCGATGATATCTAGTTTTTAGCGTACAAGTGTGGTTGTGTGAGTCCTTCTTGAATAGCATGCCTTGATCTGTGGAGGTTTTGACCCAATGACCTCTAGAGAGTTATTTCCCAAAACAGAACTGGCGACTCCATTGGGGATCGCATTCTTGTGATTCCCCTATTGGGTGGTTTTGGCTGTTTTAAAGGTTTTCGACAGTTTTAATCATCATTTCTAGTCCAGTTAGTTTTTTCTCAGTCAGACTAAAGACCTGGTTCTTTATCTAGGCTTCATCATTTTTATTTTTCATTATTTACTTTTCCATACGCTATTTTTCTTGCACACAGTCACGTATACACACATTTTTTGTTAAAGGAAGTCGCGTATATGCGGGTTTCCTTTATTAAAGGTGCATATGCACGCGTGTTGCAAAACTTCTGAGTAGCGTATGCCTGAGAAAATTTTGAAATTTTTGATTTCTTGGCTTTTTGGTCTTGTCTCCCTGTGGTGACCTGTTCCTGTAGTGTCCTTTTAGCCTTTGGATTGTGCTGAAAGTGGTTACTGGTCTTTTTCTCTCTTTTTTGGTTGAAGACCGGCTCATTTGGAAAATCTTGTTTTAGTGCTGGCATTTCTGGTTCGAGTACCAAGATCTCTTTCTGGGAATTCTTGGTTGTTTTGCTTAATCAGGACAGAGAGCTTCTGCTCGTATACTCTTTCCTAACTTTATGTCTTGCTTCGCACTTTGATGTTTGCCTCTTTCTTGGTTGGTTTTCTTAGAGTTCATTTGACTAGGTCTTGTTACAATTTTGGAAGAGTCATTTTTGGTTCTTTTAAGTTTTGTTTGCTGCAAGATTGTGCTATCATTCTGGGCTGAGTTGCTGAGTTTCTTGCCTTCCTTTTGCTCACAAAAATATTGCTACTAAGTGGCACTATAAGATTTAGAGCATTTTTGTTGAAGTTTTGCTTGAAATTCAGGGATTGTTTGGCCTGGTAATTGGATAGTTTTCTTGGTCTCTTTGGACTCTTCTTTTAATAAAAATTCAAAAGCTCAAAAACATTTTGTTTTTCCATTGCTTTTGTTTTGCATTTTTGTTTTGGTTTCTTTTAATCTTTTGAAGCCTTGTTGAGATTTCTTACCTTCGGTTTTTGACTTGATTTGGGAAGGGAATTTTCATTGGTTTCTTTCTCTTGTTTCGAGCGTATTTTGGCATCTTTATACTGAGAGTTTATTATTTGGGAACTAGCTTTGTGGACAGCCAGAAAAGTGATAGAACTGAAGGATTCTTGGAAATTTCTCTTTTCTTTGTTAGATTTTTCATCTTATAAATGGCATGCTCTTAGTAATTTGCATTAGGTGCACTTGAAAATTTTTAGTCTTTTTCATAAGTTTTGCGAGTGTGAGGTTTTATATCTGAAAAGAAAAATATAGTCTCGTAGAACTCGTGTAGAAATTTCTTTTCATCGAAAGGCAAATATTGCATCTGCATGTAGTTTGGTTTTCATTAATTTCTTTTCTGCGTCATAAAACATCACGAGTTTCATTTCCATATTCCCTTGACTTAATATAACATCCAACTAAAATAAGCGCAATAATTTAAAAACAACTAGCAAGTTTTTTATTAAGTGTCATACACCAACTAGCTAGGTTGTAGGGCCTTGGATTAGGTGAGTGGAGAGTTAACTCTCCAAGGCCACTCAAACTAAAATATAGAAGTTTATTAATTGAGTGAAATCCAACACCGTTAGGTGGATCGGGAAAGCTCTCCTCCAAAGAGTCAAGCGCGAGGGGAAGTGATGGTTGAGACGAGAGATACCCCCTCTCTGATTTGTTGGATCTTGCCTTAAGACCATTCCGCCCGGCTGCTGACATAGACTGGTGCCCTTAGTTTCCATTCCTAGGTTCCACATAGGTGACTGCGGGGGGGAATACCTGTGGTACCTGAGGTAGACATCGTATCACTTCCAGTAGTACTTTTGGAGGGTGCCCTGACGAAGCTTGGGTACTTGCACCAACAAAGGCTATTGTTAGGAGGTCGGCGTAACTGTTTCTGTTACCTTTGCTAGTAGGCCTGGACCGTAACTATCCCAGACTAATTTCGGGAGGTCCTATTTTTCGCTTTCTCGTATTTTGGTGTCCGGTCCTAATCACCTAGAGCGGAAATACCTGAAGGCTACTTGCTTGGTTTCATCTTAGGGATTTTTGTAGTGAGTGATCTTTGCTCCTAGCTTGCTTAGCTTTAGACCTTTTTTGAGTCTAATTAATCTGTTAAAGTGGCTGATCAAGTGCCTCGTCGGTCGAGGAGAATCCAGGGGTTATCTCCCGAGAGTGCTGAGCCTTCTTCAAGAAGGTGTAGGAGTAATATAGTAGGTCAATATCACCCTGTGGTATCTGACGTAGCGGAGAGAGATCCTCCGTTTGGGCCTGAAGGTCCTGTAGTTGGTTTTGTTGTTGGTTCCGAGAGGAGCACTCTGCTCACCTCGAGAGTCTTATTTCCAAAAGAAGCAGAAGAAGAAGTAGAAGTAGAGGAAGTACCTCAGCCTCCTGAGTCACTTCCCTCTCCTCTTCCTTCTAATTCTCCATTTGTTTTTGAGTACATCGGACCTGAGTCTGCAATACCAGAAATTCCTTATCCATCTCATTCATACCTTTCGATGGCCACGACTGGGAACGCGGCTTCGGCTGTGAGTGCAGCAAGCATTCAGACTCCTGCTTCAGTAGAGGGAGGAGGCATAATTGCTATATCTTTGATTGATTCTAGTACTGATGTGTTTGGATCTAGTTTCACTCAAGTACAAGCTTCTCAATATGGTCCCTTTTGTTTTGGAATACCCATTAGTGGGATTCCTTCATTTTCCTTTTCTATTGTTGCAACTACGTCTGTACCCATGTCTTCCATGGCTAGTGGGTCAGCTTCCTTTCAAGGGTTCCCCTTCGGAAGTGGGCATATTCCTAGTTCGAATCCTTCCTTAGGGTCTTTTCCTTTTACTTCTCAGACTAAGAGTTTTAACCCTTGGTCTGGAGGTCAGAGTTCGACTACCTTCACAGGTTGGAACCATGTGTTTACAACAGTGGGGGCAGGGAATTAGTTTCTCGCTGGTCAATAAGGGAATGTTTCTTTCCCTTCGTCGAGTCCTTATCAGGCTTTTTCCCCTCTTTCTAATGCTTGGAACCCCTATCAGGGGGTTTCCTCTTTATCCACTACTTCAATGGGAGGAACTGGTCTGGTCTATGGTAACTCTACTTTGGGAGGGGGATCTTCTCAAAATGTTGGGTCACAAGGATTCTCCTTTCACCCAACATCTTCTACGAGTTCTTTCTGGCAACTTGGTGCCTCATCAAATCCAGGTTATTCTTTTCAGAGTGTTGGGAACCCATCCCACCAAAGTTGGAGTTCTCAGGCACCTCCTCGTTTACCTTTTTTGGCAACTTTCAACTTGCCAGATTTGTCGAAATTGATGAATGATCCAATCCGATATAGTCCGGGGTGGCCTCCGGTTCCTACCAAACAACCTTCAGACATTCCAAAGTTTGAAGGCAAGAATGGAGAGGACCCCGCTGATCACATCACCACTTTCCATCTATGGTGTTCATCTAACTCCCTGATCAAGGATTCGATTAGGTTGAGGTTGTTTCAACGTACCTTGACTGGAAATGTTGCCAAGTGGTATATTGAGTTAACTGGGGGTAGTTTTGCTACTTTTGGAGATCTGTCTACTACATTTCTGAACCATTTCCAGTTTCCTATCCGTTATGATGCTGGGATTGAACTCCTAGCTAATTTTAAACAAGACGACACAACCCACATTTCTGATCATATTCAGGAATGGAGGAGAAAGAAGAGGCTTATTAAAGCTCATATTCCGGGAGAATTTATTTTGGAATGGTTTTTGAAATCTTTACAAGCAGATATTTCTAAGGATGTATCCCTGTCAGGGATATTTTTCGAGGAGCAGGCTATTTTCAGGGCCCAACAGCTTGAATTGATATATTCTCAGTCTGGTGTCCTTTATAAATACTTGCCTAATTCTCCTCGCTCCGAATTAGACATATCCAAGACTAAACCTGGTCCTCATGGTGATGGACTTATTGGATCGATCAATGATGGTGTGGCTAACCTGCTTAGTCAATTGCATGATTTGTCTATACAATCTGCTCCTTCTGGTCAGGTTGTGCCAGCTGAGTGATCGCCTTCTCAATCTTTGTTGGTAAATGTCGTTCAAACTTCCAACCCTAAAGAAAATCAATAATCCGAAGGGAAGAAGAAGGGACGTAATAATAAGAAAAAGGGCAAGAATGGGAAGGGTAATGCAAATAAATCCAACGAGAATGTTGGTGAGGGTCCAAAGAATAAAAATAAAGTGAAGTTTTCATGCAAGTTATGTGTTGGAGACCATCATACTCACCTTTTCCCTAAAATTCAGGATGCGCAGCGCTTGTTAGCTTAACAGGGTTCTTCCAGTTCCCAGGCTGTGTTAATAGGCCCTTTTCCCAAAGGGCAACAATTAGTTGTTGGCACAGATCAAAATACTAGGGCTTCCTCTGGGGGCACCTAGGAAGGGGAAAAACCTTCAAACATATATATGATGAGTGCTCACGCGAATATCGCCACGAGATCGCGTGATTATGGAAAATATGAGTCTTCGAAAGCTAAGGGTGCCCCCGATGGTACTGAGCCGCTTCATATTACGAGGCCTATTTTTGAGTCTATACCTCGGATGCCAAAATCATCTACTAAGCATACGACGATTAATCCAAATGCCAGGGCTGCCCAGAACTACTCTATTGTGGAAGATCTGGTGCAGAGCCCTTGTGCCATGTATGCTCTTGAGGTGCTCCAGTCTTGTCCAGCTCAGCGTAGTGCTTTGCTCACTACTATCGAGGTTGTTGATCCAAAGAAATCTCTTGTGGTTACATTTGATATGTCTAATTTTAAAAAGAGACTTCCCCATCATATGGATTTTCTCATCAAATCGTCATTTCGGAAATTCAATATCTTTCAAACCGTCATTGATGAGGGTGCTTCCACATGTGTGATGTCTCTCGCATGTTGGAAGTGAATTGGATCTCTTACAGCTGTTCCATCTACTACTCTTCTAACTGCATTTGATGGTCATTCTCATAGACCGCATGGTATTTTCCCAGCTTTTCCCATATGTGTTGGGGGGAAAACTGTAAATATAGAGGTTAAGATAGTTGATGCAAGCTTGGACTACAACCTTCTGTTGGGGTAGAACTGGATTTATGAGATGGATGCCATTGCATCCTCATTATTTCAGATTATTTGTTTCCCTCACGAAGGGAGGATTGTTACAGTTGATCAACTGGACTGTTCTCCTGTAGACCCGAATGCATCTACCAAATCAACTATTCCAAAGTTGGATAATACCAAGCTACCTGTTGAGAATTTGGGGGTTAGAATGTACTCTTCTTTGATGGGTAGTTTTGATATTCCACCACCTATCGTTCATATAAATGCGATTTCATGCTCCAGGGCTCCTATTCGAAGAGAGTTCTTCAGAACTCATTATTTTTCGAACCCTTGGACCTTGCCTTCCCCTACTTCCACATTAGCAGAAGGTCAAGTGGGTGGAATGGCATTCCCGATGTCTACAGCGGAGATTGCTTATCAGTCTATTGTTGACTCTGCAGAGTCCATTCCAGCTTCTCTTTCTTTGGAGGAGTTGGATGGCGATGTGGCTCTGGCTTGGACACTTAATTCTTCTTCTGCCCAGGATTGCCTTGATACCACTCTTCCATCTGAAGAGGCCATCCTGGAAGCTATGAATAGTGTAGATAGACCGTGGGATGATTTTCATCATCGGTCTTACTTTTTACCTGATTTGAGCGAAGTTGAATCTAGTTTTCCAAGTCCTTTGTCTCCTGGTCCTGTTCACCCAGTCCTGAACCCTTTAGCATCAACACAGGTATATGCTGAAGGGAACATGTTTATGATTTCTCCAACTATCCCAGTGAATATTTCCAGGGATCCCAATTTTATAGAGAATGTCTTCATTAGAGCTGAATGTTCCCCTGAAGAGATTCAGATTTACACCAATCTCTTTAAAGAGTTTAGGGATGTATTCAGTTGGTCTTATGAGGAAATGCATGGTATAGATCCATCTATTGTTCAGCATGAGATCAAGACATACAAAAATGCT
The DNA here is from genome assembly GCA_034641835.2 of Pinus albicaulis. Taxonomy (NCBI): domain Eukaryota; kingdom Viridiplantae; phylum Streptophyta; class Pinopsida; order Pinales; family Pinaceae; genus Pinus; species Pinus albicaulis. Next base: position 857,969,181 of record CM076578.1, read on the forward strand.
AAGCCTATGAGGCAAAAGCTTCGTTCAGTCAATCCTAGGAAGGCTGCAGCTATCAAAGCCGAGGTGGACAAGCTGCTTAAGGTAGGATTTATTTATCCTGTTCCTTTGATGGAGTGGGTTTCAAATCCTGTTCCCGTGGATAAGAAACAAGGAACTATTCAAGTTTGCATTGATTTCAGAGACCTTAATAATTCATGTCTGAAAGATAATTACCCCACACCATTTATAGATCAGATTATCGATGAGTGTGCCAGTAATGAAATTTTCTCCTTCATGGACGGTTTCTCCGGATAAAATCAGATTACTATCCGTCCTGAAGATCAGCGTAAGACTGCCTTTATTTGTCCCCGGGGTACTTTTTCTTACAAGAATATGCCTTTTGGTCTTAAAAATGCTGGGGCTACTTTTTAGCGGGCCATGTCATATGCCTTCCATGACATCAAACATATTATCGAGGCATATTTGGATGATTTAGCTACTCGTTCTCGAAAAATAATTGATCATCCCGCTCACCTCCGTCAAGTATTTGAACGGTGTCATTTCTATAAGATTAGGTTGAATCCGAACAAGTGTGTTTTCGCGGTTACATCTGGTCGGTTATTGGGATTTATTGTGTCTTCGGAAGGGATAAGGGTAGATCCCTTCAAGGCTAAGGCAATACTTCAGTTGCCTCCCCCATCGTCTATTCATCAACTTCAAATTCCATAAGGAAAAGCTAATTTTCTTCGGAGATTTATCGTAAATTATGGTGAAGTTACCAAAGGATTTATGAGATTGTTGAAGAAGGGAGTTCCATTCTGTTGGGATGACTTCGCTCAGCGCTCATTCAATTCTTTGAAAAAATCATTCACCTTTGCTCCTATATTGAGTCCACCTGATTATAGCAGGGATTTCCTTTTGTATCTTGCAGCAGCAGAATCTACCATTGGTATGGTTCTAGGTCAGGAGGATGATGTTCTTGCAGAGCATGTTATATACTATCTTAGTCGAGGCTTGGTAGGACCTGAACTCTGGTATACTCCGATAGAAAATCTGGCTTTAGCAGCTGTTCATGTTGTACAACGACTCAGACATTATATTCTTCTACTAAAAACTTATGTTTTGGCATCAGCCAATCCATTTCAGTTTGTTCTCAGTAGGGGAGTGATTGGGGGAAAATACAATAGATGGATTGTGATTTTGCAAGAATTTTATTTTGAATTTATGTCTGCCAAGTCCAAGAAATCATTGGTTTTCGCGGAATTAATCACTGATTTTCCCTGTGGAGAAGAGATAGTCTATGATGAATCCTTCTCAAATGAACATTTGTTTCTCATTTCTGCAAAGGATCCTTGGTATGGAGATATCATTATGTATCTTCAGACTGCAAAGTTTCCCTCTACCTTTTCAAAAGATGAGCATCATAAGTTGCGTCAGTTGGCTAAAAATTACTTGATTATAGGTGATGCTTTATACCGTCAAGGGGTTGATTCAATCCTGAGACATTGCTTAACTCTCGAAGAAGCTGAGGCTTTGCTGAATGATTGCCACAGTGGAGCTTATGGTGGTCATTTATCTGGGCTTACTACAGCCCAAAAAATATTGCATGCTAGATACTTTTGGCCTTCGATTTTCAAATATTGTATTGAGTCGGTCAAAAAGTGTCATCAACATCAATTCTATACTCGAAAAATGCACGCTCATCTAGCTCTGATTTTTCCATTCATTACTGTCGGTCCCTTTACAAAGTGGGGTATTGATTATACTACTTGTAACCTGCCTTCGTCTAAAGGTCACAAGTACATTATTGTAGCAGTAGACTACTTTAAGAAGTGGGTCGAGGCTATGCCTACTTTTGGGAATGATGGTGAGACAACAGCTCTTTTTCTTTTCAACCAAGTTATTGCTTGTTTTGGTATTCCTAGAGAGATTGTCATTGATCATGGCAGTCATTTTCAGAATAGCATGATGGTTGAGTTGGCTCTAAAATTAGGTTTCTGGCAGGAGCATTCATCTCCTTATCATCTTCAGGCCAATGGGCAAGTAGAAGTCGTGAAAAAATACTTGAAGACTATTCTTTAGAGGACGATTAATAAAGCTCAATCCAACGGGCATATCATGTTGTATCCTGCACTTTGGGCATATCGAACTTTAGTGAAAACTGCAATTGGCTTTACTCCGTTTCAGCTAGTTTACGGGCTGGAATCCATATTTCCCATTGAATGTGAGATTCATTCTCTTAAGTTAGTTGTTGAGCTTCTTCCTAACACTTATAGTCTTGAAGAACATCTCCTTCATTTGGAACATCTTGATGAGCAGCGTCGGGATGCTACCACAATGAATGAGGCGCATAAGAAACGAGTTAAAGTTCAGTACGATAAGGCAGTCAAACCCAGGGTTTTCTCGGAAGGCGACCTCGTTTTGGTCTATGCCCAAGAGAAAGATGCCCTAGGGGTAGGAAAGTTTAAGTCTATGTGGTATGGCCCCTTCATCGTCAAAAAATTCCTTAAAAAAGGAGCATATACCTTGGTTGATTTTGAAGGGAATGAGTTGCAGGAGCCCAGAAATGGGCTCTATTTGAAAAAGTATTATGCCTAGGCTTTTGCCTGGCATTTCTCTTTTGTATATAGTAGTTTTTTTCTATACATATATGGTTTTTAGGTCTTTTATGTGATGGTGATGTTTTTGATCTGCTTTGGCAGGTTGTGTCAAATGTCATGAGTCATTACGGTTTCGCCGATGGTGCTAGTAGACACACCCGGAACTTGGCTTCTCCGGCTTGGGTGCTTCATCATCCATCCAGTCAACTGTTAGTATCAAGAGGAGTCTGCGTTGGTCCTGCTTCCAATAATATAGCGAAATACACTACAGTTATTTATCTACTCTCGGAGGCAATATCTTTGGCTGTTGATTTGTTGGTAGTTTTCTTGGACTCTCAGCTGGTGGTGTCAAAGTTGAACAATAATTATCGGGTTTGAGATCCATTTTTACTCCGCTTGTTTTTTAGGGTACGTTTTTTACAAAGGTCATTTCAATTTTTAACATTCATTCATATTCCTCGAGCAGAAAATTGGATGGTAGACTCATTAGCTAATCAAGCAATTGATTGGCATATTAATCATTCCATACATTAAAATTTAATCGTCAAAAACATCATGCATTTTCTATACATTTGTCACATCACATCATAAATCACCGTATATATATCATCAGAGTGTTCAAAAAACTATACAAAATTTGGATCCAAAAGGTTATAAAAAATTAGGGCTTATGCCCGATCATGTTCAGTATAAAAAATATACAATCACCTGGTAATCATATCTATCTACTCCTGTGGTCCCTGCCCAAGATTCGTGTTCTTATAGACCACAATCGCAGTAGCGACTTGGCGGAATAATCTCACCCAGTCACGTGGTACTCCCACTACCCATCTCTGGATAGCCTCAGGTAGATCTTCCACTGCAGCCATAGGCACTTGGTGAGTCAAACCCTCCAAGTTTCTCTGAATAGCGTGGAGGGTCCTATCTGGGTCTGCAATATCTGCCTCGCCTCTGCGGTGCTTATGCTGTGGGTAGCCCTCAGGATGGACTGATCCAATATATGTATCATGGTCATCATAATTTGTAAGTCATTTTGAATCCAATCAAAAACATGTTTTTTTTTTCACATATCTTGAAAAATCATAAAAATTATATAATCAAAAAATTTGCATCTTACCAATTGTGCCCCATGCCACGCCAGGTGGAAGGACAAGGTTTGGATCACCGTGGAAATCCATCCCAGCATAGGGGTAGTCTTCCACTGCTATGACTTGTTCCGCCCACCATTGGAAGAACTCGTCATCCCAAGTGGTTTGGGGAATTTCACTTCCCCCTAGTCTCTTCATTAGATCTACCCACTGGGCAATTCTTGGGTCTCTTGGGCTATTGATAGAAGAGATTACTTTGGGTCAAAGCCCAGGAATATTCTCAAAGAAGAATGTCATCAAAATCGTACCATATCCGAAATGCTTTGTTTTAGCTTTTCGGATAGAGGTCAGTTGTTGCTTCATGTTCATTATTAGAGTTGCGCACCAATCATATAAATGAGTTAGGCATTCCATTGCTATGCTCATTTGTGTCCTGGATGCCTGGTGTAAGGAAGCAGATCTTGCTACCTTGCCAATGGTAAACAGGAGAATTTTCATGTGCAAATCTCTTAAATATTTTATAGCAATTTGAGTCCCTACTTTCTTGGACCCCTCTACACAGTAGACGTGGACATAGTCATCCACAGTAAGCCCTCCCAAAGGCTTGCCGTGCAAATCTACTGGGTCTCCCCTCCGTGAGAGCATAGTAATGAAGTAGATGTCTTCTAACTCTATGTGTATTGGCATTTGATCTATCATGAAGCAATCTTCCTCTGGTTCCCAATAATTTACTAGCATTTCGAGCAACTGGACATTACTCTTCATATTTGGCATTTTGAAAAATTTGAGCAATCCGCAATTTTGGAGGATATTGAGCGATACTTGATCTTGCATCACTTCATTGTCTATTACACTATGCTCACGTTCCCTCCAAGATATAGTCATCCTGAAAAAATTCATTCATTTTTCCATTATAAACGCTTTTTTACATTTCGGGTTGCACATACGCGACTTACCCTATACACAATCGCGTATATACACGGCTTGGTCCATATAAACCCGCATATGTGCAGAGCCGTAATTTAAAAAAAATATTTTTACGGTGAAATTTCCAAATTTTACTTCTATTAATGGACAAAATTGATAATAATGATGGATTAAAAGCTTACGTGACTGATTCGGTGAAGTTTGACGGTCAATTGCTCCCGTTTTGACGAAAGGGGGGTTTTTCTCCAGAGCTCTTTTTCCCAAATCAGCAAGTAACAATGAATCAAATATGAGGTAACATGTGTATTTATGCCCAGAAATTGAATTTTTTTGTAAAAATTTGTTATGCCTATTTTTTCAATATATCTTAAGCTGCATAACCCGAATTCTTGTTAGTGCCGAGATTGGTATATTTTCAGGTACATTTTGGTGAAGTTGAGATTTTTCCGGTTTTTAATCCATGACTGCTGACCCGTCATGGCAGGTATATGATCTTCACTGGAATATAGGTTAGGGAATCAATTTTCTGTTGCATTTTGCATACTAGCCTCCATTCTGATCACTTGCCATAGGGTCAATCCCATCAGGTCATGAGTATTTCACCCATTTCACTCATTGATTATTTAATCATGACTTGGTGGTAGAGCCTTCCTTACATGGGCTTCCTAGTTAGCTCCTCACTAGCATTTGTTTCCCATGCTACGTTTTATGTAGGCTCGGGAGTCCTCTTTAGTCCCGCCATGACTTATGTGTTGAAGCTTCATTCTTCTTCTTCTTCACTATCATTTTTTCTGGCTATTACCCTAGAGGCTCCCCGGTGTTGTTGAGTTGTATTATTGCATTGCATATTGGCTACTTGTTTATCCTGGCCTTTAGCTGGCTTCATTTGGACTCGATGTTTAAGCCATCTTTTGACCTTGACTGTCTGTACAAGTTAACCATTGCATGCACTTAGCTATCGCGACTTGACACCCTTTTTACCCATGGATGGAACATTCCTTTGAGTATCGCTTACCAGTTTCCACCACCTTGCATTGAGCATAGGATCGTTCCTATCCCAGGAACTAGTGCATCTGTTTCTTGATACTCGTTCTATCCATTGTACCATAGCATTCTTTTATTCTTTTTCAGGCTTATTATATGAAAAAGAAAAAAAAATCAAATATAACAAAAAGAGCGGGAACGGGATGTATCTTCGTTATTTTGATGGCAGTACAGAGTCAGTTTGTCGCCCTTGAACAAAGCACATATACTTATATATATTTCCTTCAATTGGGATGGTTCTAGTTTGACCTAGGTTCAGCCTTTACCATGTTTCACTTGTCAGTTCTCCCCCGGTTGGTTATCTCTTCCAATCATATGGAGAGTTTTTTTTGCCTCCTGCAAGACAGACTTATACAGTGTCACTTTTTTACTGCCTTGGTCATCACAGAGTCGTGCTTTTGTTCAAGGGAAGTCTAGCCTGAGTCGGCCATTCTGCGGTGTCTCTTGACTCATTATTCAGTCGGCCTTCCCGGTCTTGTCAGTATCATGTTCTATCACATCAGATGTTTTGATCTTCTGCTCGTGCTAGTTTGAGAAGGTCTCCATTGACTTCTTGCCGGCGGGTTTGTCTCTTATCGACTACGACACACTGCTCTGAGAGCAAACCTAGAGCCGCACCTTGGGCCTATTTCCATCATTGATAGGTGACCTCATGCTCAGCATTTGATCATCATCATGGGTCTTTGACTGAGTGGTTTCCCCTGTGTTCGACGTCAGCATACATTATCACACTTGGGATTCGTGCAGTACCTTTATTTCCATTTGACCCTATCGGTGGATTTCTCGCCTCTGTGTCAGCTTTCATTATTGGTTGGTTCAGAGGGTTTCTTCCATGCGCTAGCTTCATCTTGTGCATGTCGGAAACGTACTTCGGTTTGGTTCCGTCACTCTACTTCATCCGATTCCTTCCAAATCTTGGCCTATGGGTTACACTCGCGCTGGACTGATGTGGGATGCCTTAATGCCTTCCTTCCAGCAGATCTTTTCCCATCGACTCCAACTCATTGCTCTGGGAATAAGGTCTAGAGTCTTTTTGTCAGTACCTTAGGGTTTGCAGTCATCAGTGGCAGACTCTTCGCTATCGATAGTGGGGATTCATCATTTCCTCCTGATTGGTAGATTCTTTCAAGTGTTCGACTTCAACTCATTCATTCGCACTTGTTAGATTGTACTGGGGCACCTTGACACCCATTATCATTATCGGTGGGTTGTCTCGCGTTGGTTAACGGTATACATCATTGACCGGTAATCCAACGATTTCTCACATGGTCGACTTCAGCTCATTTATTCCCATTGTGTAGAATTGTGCCATAGTGATCGGTGAAGACCTCGGGTTGCATCAACATTTCTTGGTTCACTTTTGACAGTCCATTCAGTTTCTTCCAGTGATGTCGTCCACCCTTATATGTTGCAGTTCAGTACAGCAGCATCCTATATGTTGGCTCCCGAGTTGCGTGATAGTACCGTTTGTTCGACCCCTTATGATTTGGTACTTGGAGATTCAGTTACTTATATGATCAGACATCCAGTTGTAGCATCTTTGATCAGCTTTCTATATGTGATATTTGGACATTGATTCCGACTTCTACTTCCGGGTCGTGCTCAGATGATTCATTGTATACTTTCAGTTCAGTTATACTTGTATACATTCTGGATCTATTATGTACTTTCTATATGCATATATTTTTGACTGAGCATGGGTATGCCCACCTTAGACATGAGTTGACTCAATGTTTTCTTTCATTGGTTTTTGGCAGGCTAAAATCTGGTGAAGTCCCATCTTGTCCTCGCGAAGTTTTTTCTATGCACATAATACATTTCGGCCATCATGTACCCCTTATGACCTCATATATTAGGGGGCATCTGTTATAGCATCATTTTTCACCCTCATGTGATTCATGATTGTCTCTTTGGCCTTGGGCACCCATTCCCACAGACATGAATCAAAGTTCATAAAAAACAGTGTTTAAAATCCCATACGCGGATATGCCTAGACTTTTCCACGTGTATACGCGAGTCTAGAGTTACTTTTCCACGTATGCCATTAAAATCATTAAAAAATATATAAAAATCCCTATTGTCGAGATTGGGTTGATGGTTATTCCCGTAATTCAACCACCCCAACCCGTGGCCAACTGTTTCTAACTAATTGAAACTACTTTGAGGAAGTATAATAGCCCCTCATATGCATGGCCTAAGAGAGAGACAAAATTATAGACATTATACTCTGTTGGAACCCCATTCAAGTCTGATTTCCCCTGCCTCCTGCACTTTCCAGATTTTTTACAAGAAACCCTTGTTTCCTGGAGATGTTCATTAGCTTATATGTCATCTCGTGTGCACAAGTCTTGAAAGAATCCTAGCGAGGCAAGGGCAGGACGGATCCAGACGATGGTCTGTTCGAATATCATGGAAGGATTCAAGTGATCTCTCCACCTTTCTATTATTGTACATGTTGTTCGTAATGAAGAAGAACCATCTTGTTCCCGAATTCACGTGTTAATATCTACTTGAATATGTGCAAAGATTGTTAATTAAACATTTATTATTGTTTATATGATGTTTCACATGGATTACACTGAAATTTAGGAAATATATATGATGTACAACTAGATTTCTGTGCAAGTTTCTTCTTGATTTCCAAGTTGAAGAGGAAGAAGGGTTGCTGGGGGTTTGGACCCCGCAAGATATACATCAAACGTAGGATCTATGGGTGAGTTCTACAATCGATGATATCTAGTTTTTAGCATACAAGTGTGGTTGTGTGAGTCCTTCTTGAATAGCATGCCCTCATCTGTGGAGGTTTTGACCCAACGACCTCTAGAGAGTTATTTCCCAAAACATTGATCGCAAAGGAGCATAAAGGAGCAGCACCAAGACAAGGGAGCAGATCAAATTTAGATGGAATTGTTGCAGAGATGTCACACAGGGCTTAATGTATCAGTGGGTTGTGACTTCCCATTTGGGGTTTTTACTATAATATAAAATGATGGATAAGTACCACATAAATTGAATATAGAGGTTAAACCATAGAAGAATTGATAGTGAGGATTTTGGCCTCTCTTTTAATAAATTGCAGAATTTTGTTTATCTGTATATTCTTGTCAATTTTGTGGAGGGCTTCACCTCTTTGAAATCCATTTGATTATACATTCTATGTAAAATTTTGAGTATATTTACTTCTGTGTAAAGGTTTGGAGGAATTTAGAGAATTCTGGTTCGTTTGCTTGAGATCGGGTAGTGTTAATTTATTTATGGTTATTAAGTTACGCAGCAAAAAGGAGGGTTTTATCCCTTTGAAAATTCATTGATTTATGGTTTTCTATGTAGCATTGAGAGTTATTAACCTCTGTAATAAGGGTTCGGAAGAAAATTAGAACTCTGGTTCTGTGGTTGAGAGCGCAGTGATAATCAGTCTCTGTTTATTGAGTTATGCAATGAAAAGAAGGTTTTCATGAGAAATTGAAGTTAAACGAAGAAATGGTGAAAATCTGCTTTTGAACCCGATTTAAAACAAAGTTTTCAAGTTAAGCGGTTTTCAAGAATGTCTTTAATATGTTGAGGTATTTTCATGACAACATCTTTAACATCTTTAGGAAAAATTATTGTGTGTCCTATATACTTGTATTGGCCACCTATTGAATGCATTACTTGGAAAATTAGATTCTCTCATGCTATCAACATTTTCTCAACTTGTGTAAGACTTCCAAGCATCAAAGACTATAACCTATGATTCATATGATTTTTTGATGAAAATCGATGCATATTACCCTCTCTCTTACATATTGTACACATTGGAAATGTGTTAGTAGCCACCACTTTAATTCTATGATATGCATCTTCGCACACATGGCACATTTCAGGATGAGATAATTTGTCAATTCTTTCACAAAATATTCGTTTTGTGGAATATCTTCATCTTCATATAAAATCATTGTTACATTGAAATCCATTTCAAGTTCATCATTTTTTAGATATATAACCATTGGTAAATTGGACATCATTTCATGTTCATCATCACATTGATCAATTTGTTTATGATATCTTTATTCTCTTCTTCTATGTGCTCTTACTTTTTCTTTATTTTTACTTTTTTGTTCTTATTTTTTATCATCATTCATTCCTTCAAATTTCAATCCTTTTCTTTTAGAATGTAACAACCCTGGTGAAACTTCCATGTAATAAAGTAAAAAATAATAACCACGGTTGATGGGACACTTATTCCAAGCTTAATTTTGGGAAAAAAATCCTATCGAGTGTTCACTTCGATTATTTGTTAGAAATATTGTCATTGATGGAAAAGGAGCACAAAGGAGCAACACCAAGACAAGGGAGTAGATCAGATTTAGATGGAATTGTTGCAAAGATGTCAGACAGGGTTTACTGTATCAGTGGGTTGCGATTTCCCATTTGGGGTTTTTACTATAATGGAAAATGATGGATAAGAACAACAGAAATTGAATATAGAGGTTAAACCATAGAAGAATTGATAGTGAGGATTTTGGCCTGTGTTTTAATAAATTGCAGAATTTTGTTTAACTATATATTCTTGGCAATTTCATGGAGGGTTTCACCTCTTCGAAATCCATTTGATTATACATTCTATGTAAAATTTTGACTATATTTACTTCTGTGTAAAGGTTCGGAGGAATTTAGAGAATTCTGGTTCGTTTGCTTGAGATCGGGTAGTGTTAATTTATTTATGGTTATTAAGTTACGCAGTAGAAAGGAGGGTTTTATCCCTTTGAAAATTCATTGATTTATGGTTTTCTATGTAGCATCGAGAGTTATTAACCTCTGTAATAAGGGTTCAGAAGAAAATTAGAACTCTGGTTCTGTGGTTGAGAGCGTAGTGATAATAAGTCTTTGTTTATTGAGTTATGCAATGAAAAGGAGGTTTTCATGAGAAATTGAAGTTAAACGAAGAAATGGTGAAAATCCACATTTGAACGTGATTTAAAACAAAGTTTGCAAGTTAAGCGGTTTTCAAGAAAACCGGACATTGTTGTCGCACAACCTTTGAGTTTTGGGTGATTTTTCCCATTTTGAACATGATCGAATGATATTGCGACATGTCACGAGCGCAATACCACCCATTTCGCATCGCTTTTGGTTGATAAACTACAGAGGTGGAATGAACGCGATTGTCATCTGATTAGATCTGTGGGAGATCCGACGGTGTTCGCGTCGGTCATTGCTTGGGGTTTAAAACAAGGTAAGGACCTGACATTTTATGCAGCATAATTTTATTAAGGTTTGAAATCAGGTTATATGAGGCTGAAAGGCTTTAACCATTGTTTAAAGCATAGAATAATATTACATTGCCGAGGGTTTAAATATTCATTTTCGATGGTTTTTACGTTATTTTTGAAGGTCATTATATTTTATAATATTGATATCTTGTGTATAAACCAAAGTATATAAAAGGGGGAATGATAAAAGGTGTGGGACCAGCGAAGGCTAAAACCTCATGTGCATCTTATGAAAATGGTTAAAATTTGATCTAGGATCAACAGTACCGCGGGGACATAAATAGACAGATTATTAACCCAAGGGGGTGCCTCCGCAGTTGACCCACCCATCGAGTGTTGACCAAAGATCGACGGTTGTCATTCACTACGGTAGCACAATCCCGATGATCTTTTCGTACCAAGTAGTGGCTCCGCAGCACCGTGAACTGGGACCCACTTTCCTAAAACCCAAAAGAACTATTGTGGACCTAAAAAATCAACGGATGAGATTAAAAGGGATAGATGGTAGAGATTACATTAGAAATAAGTGGGACTCGATCACATATTGGAAATCGCAAGTGAATGCGATAGCTGCTGGATAGATGCGATGCGATGGATGCAAAGTGATGCAATGCGATGCGATCGCATATTGAAATCGGCGATGCTCATGTGACAAGAATTTGGAAGTCATAAAATTTGCAATGCGAGAGATAGATGTGATGCGATGGATGCAATGCGATGCTATCACATATCGCAGTCGGCAATGTTTATGTACTAACAATTCATAAGTTAAGTTGTGATGTGAAGTAGCGATACAACCATGTGGGACCTGAGTGTATTTATATGATGGCACTATGTTACATTTAAAGTAAAGTATGGAAGGGTAATAAACCTTGAGATTTTCAATATGATGAAGACCATCGGATTGCGAACAGGATCAACGGCATTCATTCTAATCGGGGATGTGGCATCGGTATATGTACAAGACTAGCGGAAAGATAAACCATTACAGAAGTTTTATATATTAAAGGTTTTATGATTAAAAAGCAGATTTCAAGGTTTTAATGTACTTGGTTTTGATGGGTCTTAACCAAAGTCATAGTTTATGTGCATATGGATACGTATAATTAAATTTATATGCAAAGTGTGGGTGAACGCAACACAAAAGGCATAGATAATGGAAGAAACAGGGTAATTATGTAGCAGAGCTAGAATATAAATTGAAGAATCTAAAAGGATGGTGATAGTAGCAAAAAGAGAAATACACAGCGAGCCAAGAGCTGAAAGGGTTAAGCGAGACATATTTGTTGTAAATGTCAATGTAAATGAATTGATTTTTTTTATTGTATGTGATGCAAAGGCAAGTATTCGTAGGAAAAGAAAAACTCCACTGTAATACATTCTGTTATATTATTCTGAATGTGCTAGACAAGAAAATGAGAAGGGGGAAGGAAAAGGGTCATACCTGTTCATTTCGAATTCCCTGTGGAATGCAAACAGTTATGAGGTGATCCCTATAAATAATGTTACCAGCATATGCATAGAGAGGTTAAGAGAATGAAGAAATTATTGAGACAATATAAGAAGAAGAAGGAGTAGAGAGAGGGGTTGTGAAGATCCATAGATGATATAAAGTAAATTTGAAGGCTGGAAAGACAACAGTTAAGAAGGAGAAAAACGGAGATGATATCCAGGTAAATCAGCATATGATTTATTTTACATTGAGGAAGTTAGTGCTTCCATATCAAGTTGTAGCTTGATAGATGTCCAGTTGAAGTTGGCTGAGGTAGGAGCCTCCTGTAGGTTGGAGCCTACAAAAAATCAGTGGTGAGAGGGATTTGGTGCTTGCCTTTGCATCACAACAATAATAAGATGTGGGTTTCTCCCTTATGGGTTTCCACTTATATCTATTTTCTATATGCATGATGATTATGTGTTGAAATTATGTATTTAATCTACTTAATACCTACTGCTCACTTATTAAGATTGGTGTTCCATTGTATATTAAATTGATCATGAAATGAAGATGTAAATAAGTATAAAAGAAATTTTTACAAGACCATGATTGCATTAAACTGATTCATACCCCCCTCTCAGTTTAACCAAGGTTCAACAATTGGTATGAGAGCAGGTTCCTTTTGTTTCAGTTTAAAAATTGGAAGGAGATCCTAGGTCGCTAAGATGGCTAGTCTAGAAGGATTCTTAGCAAATAAAGCCCCTTTGTTCACTGGTACAAATTATGCATTCTAGAAAATTAGAATGAGGACGTACATAATGTCTCTAGGAATAGAAGTTTGGGCTACTGTGGGATTGGGCTATGCCCCAAAGGAGACTGACTCAGAGAAAGATGCCAAACTAGATTTTGCAGCTAATGCAAAAGCCATGAATGCTCTCTTAAGTGGTTTGTGTGAGGTGGAATTTATCAAAGTAATGCACAACAAGACCACCAAAGAAATATGGGATACATTAGAAAGTATCCATGAGGGGGATAAAAAGGTGAAGGCTGCCAAGCTGCAAGTCTATAGAGCTCAATTTGAAAATATCAAAATGAATGAAGAAGAAGATGTTCCCAGCTTATTCTTAAGGGTTGCAGAAATTGTGAATAACATGAAAGCTCTAGGAGAAACCATTAGAGAATGTGTAATTGTTCAAAATATATTGAGATATTTACCATCGAGGTTTAACACCAAGGTTTCTGCCATAGAAGAAACAGCTGATTGGGAAACATTGACCATGAACCAATTACTTGGAAACTTAATAGCCTACGAGATGAGACTTCCACAGAGGAAGTCAAATGTGAGGGAGGTAGCCTTTAAGACAGAGAAGAGAAAAGAAGAAAAATAAGATACATGCTCTTGCTCTGATGAAGAAGAGGCCAAATTTGTCAGAAGATTGGATAGAGGCTCAGGCAAGTATAAAGGTAATCTTCCATTTAAATGCTTTAACTGTGGAAGAGTTGGGCACTATGCATCTAAGTGTCCTCTTAAGAAAATAAATAATTAGACTCAAGAGACAGAGAAAACCAAAACAAATAACTTGCTGAAAGGGAAGATATTCAATAGAAGATCATTTTATGCTTAGTAAGATTGCAGTGCATCTAAAAACTCAGAAGTGCCCTGGAGGAAATAGGTAGAATTAAACTTAAGTGCAAAAAACAGAAAGACATTCTCCTCAAATGTGTAAAAGAGGTACCAAGTTCAAAATACCTCATTCAATTGAAAGTATAACTTAAAGAATATATGAAGGTGGAAGACATTCTGCTAAAGAAAATTAAAGATAAACATCAGGAGGAAGAGAAATTGGAAGAAGAATTGATATGGATGAGAAAGAAACTAGAAAACACCAAAAGGGAATTGTCAATAAACACTCCTTGAATGACAAGAACAGAATAGTTGGACATGATTCTAAACGCTCAAAGGTCTCCTCTCATAAAGGCTGGGATGGGATATGAAGGAGAAACTAGTAAGTCCAAGGTAGAATATAACAAGAATATCATTTTTGTAAAAGCTGTAAAGGATAATGAAACAGCTCAAAAAGTAACCATAGAAGCAGAATCCAGCAAGAACTTCATGTGTGATGAAACAAACAGAAACAAGCAACAACATCAAGAGACAAAGAAAGAAATGAAGAAAGAGTCAGTTGAAAAGGGCTCTTACAATCCTGAATATGAATTGAATAAATTCGGAAGCTGTAAAAAGAGATTCTTTCCTCCTATGAGAAATATCACTTTTCTTGTCTGCACAAGCTGGGACATATTTTTGTATACTGTCAGACAAAGATAATCAATTTCAACCAGCAAAAATTGTAGAAATTGAAAAGACTACCCCAAGAAAAAAAATGGAGAGGACAACCCTTCACCAGGTACACTAATCGTTTCCATGGGTATTGTTTTTGTTGTAAGGGGTTTGGCCATAAAGCCATGGAGTGCAGAACATATGGACAAAGACTAATGTTCAAAACCCCAAGAAGATTTATGAATAATGGAGAGTTCACTCGTACACATAATTCATTTAAAATTATAATCAAATGCTTTGTATGACATAAAATCAGACACATGTCTTCCAAATGTCCTCTCAAATAATGTGGTCCATCTTCCTAGAAAATGTGCCAAACCAATAGCTGCATGCAGTGGAAAAAGAAGTTGAATAAGTGTGACCTAGCTCTAATAGCCCAAGATCAGAAAAGTCAATGGTATTTGGATAGTGGATTATCAAAGCATATGACTGGAGATAGAAGCAAGTTTGTAACCTTTGATGAAAATAAATCTGGAAATGTATCATTTTTCAATGATAAAGCAGGGAAAATCAAAGGTAAGGGCTAAGTCAGTCTGGATAATGGAAGAGGAAAGGCTCAAGATGTACTATTTGTGGATGGGCTACAAGCCAATCTGCTAAGTGTTAGTCAAATGTGTGACAAAGACTGTGAGGTCATTTTTAGAGCCCAGGATTCTGAGGTAAGATCAAGCACCACAGGAAAGACCTTGATCAAAGGTGTTAGAATAGAAAGTAATTTTTATATAGTGGAAGAAGAGAATGAAGCATGCCACATAAGAAAACATGATGAATCATGGTTATGGCATAGAAGATTGGGACACCTAAACTTTGACCACATCATCAGTCTGAGCAAGAAGAATGCAGTTAGAGATATACCAGCAATAATGAAGCCTTCAAATACCATATGTAAATCTTACCAATTGGGCAAACAGACCCACACATCTTTCAAGACCAAAGATGAACTATCAACCAGTAGGCCACTTCAGCTTGTACACATGGACCTGTGTGGACCTTCAAGAACTAAATCACCAAGCGGAGAATCTTATTTCATGCTGATAATAGATGATTTTTCCAGAATGACGTGGGTAGAATTTCTCAAATATAAATCTGAAGCAGTTGAGAAATTCAAGATATTCAAGGCATTAGCAAAAAATCAAACAGGATGCAAGCCAAAGCGCATCAGATCAGATAGAGGAGGTGAATTCACAGATTATGATTTTGTAGACCTATGAAATGAGCATGGGATAAAACAAAAATTTATAATTGTAGGTACACCTCAACAGAATGGAGTGGCAGAGAGGCAAAACAGGCCAGTCCAATAGATTGCCAAAGCTATGATGCAAGGAAGTAACATTCCCCAAACCTATTGGGCAGAAGTAGTACACACAGTTGTTCACATTCTCAACAAAGCTCATCTAAGACCAAATTGTGATAATACTCCTTACGAATTATGGCATTGTAAACCAACATCAATCAAGCACTTTAGAGTATCTGGAAGCAAGTGTTTCATAAAAAATAATGATGAAAAACTAGGGAAGTTTGATGCAAGAGTTGATGAAGGAATATTTTTAGGATATGCATCCAAAAGTAAGGGTTACAGGTGCTACAACAAAATACTACAAAAAATTGTGGAAATCATTGATGTAAGATTTGATGAAGATCTACCAAATGAAACAAGAAGCACAAGATGCAGAAATCCTCTAGATGATCATGAAGATGAGAACCAAGATAATGATGAATTGAGAAAAATAACAGAAGATACTGAATTAAGCTCAAAAGGTCCCCCAAGACACACTCAAAAGAACCATCCAGAATATCAAATCATTGGGGACAAGAGTGTGGGAGTCCAGACAAGAAGATAGCTTGTTGAACATGCAGAAGAATTTTACCTATCCATGCTATCTCAAATAGAGCCAAAGAAGTTCGAAGAAGCCAGCAAAGACAAAAACTGGGTAAATGCTATGAATGAATAACTGGACCAAATTGAGAAGGATAATATCTAGGAATTAATTCCAAGACCCACTAGGAAAAGTTTCATTGGCACTAAATGGATATTCAAGAATAAGATGAATGAAAAAGGGTAGGTAATTAGAAATAAAGCCAGACTTGTATGCAAAGGATATTCACAAATTGAAGGTCTTGATTATGATTGAACCTTTGCCCCTGTAGCCAGAATGCAAGCAATTAGAATGTTTTTGGCCTTTTCATGCTATCATGATTTCAAGGTATATCAAATGGATGTGAAGTCTGCCTTCCTGAATGGAGATCTAGAGGAAGAAGTCTACATGGAAAAACCTGAAGGATTCTCATTAATAGATAAACATGACTATGTGTGAAGATTAAAGAAATCCTTATATGGTCTGAAACAAGCTCCTTGTGCATGGTATTCAAGGCTGGACAAATACTTGCAAAAACAAGGGTTCAAGAAAGGAGGAGTAGACAAAAATTTGTACATAAAGGCTAATGATAATAAACTCTTGATTTTAGTAGTGTATGTAGATGACATCATGTTTGGTAGCAACAAAGATGAGTTAGAAAAAGGATTTACTAAAGAAATGAAATTAGAATTTGAGATGTCTATGATTGGAGAGCTCACCTTCTATTTAGGACTTCAAATTCAAAAAAAGAACATAGGAATATTCATTTCGCAAGAAAAATACTTAAAAGAAATGTTGAAAAGGTTTCAAATGGAAGATTGAAAACCTGTGTCAACTCCCATGATCACTGGATGCAAACTATGTGCTAATGATGGATCAATAGATGTAGATCAAAAAATTTACAGATCCATGATAGGAAGTCTGCTATACCTAACAACTTCTAGACTAGATATTATGTTGGTAGTAGGACTTGTGGAAAGATATCAAGCAGCACCAAAACAAAACCATTTACTTGCAATCAAGAGAATATCCAGATATCTAGAAGGAACTTCACATTATGGTCTATGGTATCCAAAAGGAAAAAGCTTCACATTGATAGCATACACAGATGCAGATTGGGCTAGCTTTGTGGATGACAGGAAAAGCACAAGTGGAGGGGCATTCTATTTGGGAAAAAGTCTGATGGCATGGCTAAGCAAGAAGAAAACTTCCATCTCTCTATCAACCGTAGAAGAAGAATACATAGCAACAACTACATGTTGCACAAAAGTAATGTGGATGAAACAAACTCCCCAATATGTGAAGGTAAGCATTGATGAACCCATTTCTATCAAGTGTGACAATAAAAGTGCAATAAGTATATCAAAAAATCATGTACTTCATTCAAAAACAAAGCACATCCCAATAAAGTACCACTTCCTCAGAGAACAAGTGGCACATAAATTAGTGAAGTTGGAATATGTACCAACTAAGGAACAAACAACAGACATATTCACAGAACCTCTTGCTAAAGAACCATTCGAATATCTAAGAGAGAAACTAGGGGTAGTGTCTGCAGATGTTACTCTCTAACATGATCAGAAATAAAAAAAAGGGGGGGCTTCATACAAGAAACAGGATCAGTGCAGAAGATAAGAGATAGTCAATATCAGATAAGAAAGCATCATTCCAGGGGGAGAGTAGTTAATAAATTGTCACAAAAGAGCTAGAGCAATGGAGTAGTGCATGGAATAGGTCCTCAAGATTAGAGTATTATGAAAAGATAGAAACCACACTGGGAAAAGTGCAACCCTTTGCCATTGATGTCAAAGGGGGAGGAAAAGAAAGAAAAAGAGGAAAGGGTCTTCTGTAAAGTAGGCAGAGGAAGAAAGACAAGATACTTCTCAGAATGAAAGGGGGAGGAAGTCATGAAGGAAGTATGGGAGTATTGGTGGTTGTGTTGCCATCAATGCCAAAGGGGGAGACTGTTAGAAATATTGTCATTGATGGAAAAGGAGCACAAAAGAGCAGCACCAAGACAAGGGAGTAGATCAGATTCAGATGGAATTCTTGTAGAGATGTCACACAGGGTTTAATGTATCAGTGGGTTACAGCTGCCCATTTGGGGTTTTTACTGTAATGGAAAATGATGGATAAGAACCACATAAATTGAATATAGAGGTTAAACCATAGAAGAATTGATAGTGAGGATTTAGGCCTCTGTTTTAATAAATTGTAGAATTTTGTTTATCTGTATATGCTTGGCAATTTCCTTGAGGGTTTCACCTCTTCGAAATCCATTTGATTATACATTCTATGTAAAATTTTGAGTATATTTACTTATGTGTAAAGGTTTGGAGGAATTTAGAGAATTCTAGTTCCTTTGCTTGAGATCGAGTAGTGTTAATTTATTTATGGTTATTGAGTTACGCAGCAGAAAGGAGGGTTTTATCCCTTTGAAAATTCATTGATTTATGGTTTTCTGTGTAGCATCGAGAGTTATTAACCTCTGCAACAAGGGTTCAAAATAAAATTAGAACTTTGGTTCTATGGTTGAAAGCACAGCGATAATCAGTATCTGTTTATTGAGTTATGCAATGAAAGGGAGGTTTTCATGAGAAATTAAAGTTAAATGAAGAAATGGTGAAAATCTGTGTTTGAACGCGATTTAAAACAAAGTTTGCAAGTTAAGCGGTTTTCAAGAAAATCGGACACTGTTGTCACATAGCCTTTGAGTTGTGGGTGGTTTTTCCCATTTTGAATGCGATCAAATGATATTGCAACACGTCACAAGCGCAATACCACCCATTTCGTGTCTCTTTTGGTTGATATACTACGGAGGTGGAATGAACGCGATTGTTGTCTGATTAGATCTGTGGGAGATCCGACAGTGTTCGCGTTGGTAATTGCTCAAGGTTTAAACCAAGGTATGAACTCGACATTTTATGCAGGAGAATTTTATTAAGGTTTGGAATCCGGTTATAAAATAATATTACATTGCCGAGGGTTTAAATATTCATTTTCGAAGGCTTTAACGTTATTTCCGAATGTCATTATATTTTATAATGTTGATATCTTGTGTATAAACCAAAGTATATAAAAGGGGGAATGATAAAAGGTGTGGGACCAGTGAAGGCTAAAACCTCGTGTAGATCTTATGAGTGCAATTAAATGTTGATCTGGGATCAAAAGTACCGCAGGGGAACAAACAGGCAGATGATTATCCCAAGGGGGTACCTCCACAGTTTACCTACCCATCGGGCATTGACCGAAGATCGACAATTGTCATTCACTACGGTAGCACAAGCCTGATGATATTTCCATACCAAGGAGTGCCTCCACAACACCGTGAACTGGGACCCGCTTTCCTAAAACCCAAAAGAACTGTTCTAGACCAACATAATCAATGGATGAGATTAAAAGTGATAGACGACAGAGATTTCATGGTAAACAAGTGGGACCCGATCACATATCAGACATCACAAGCGAATGCGATAGCTGCTGGATAGATGCGATGTGATGGATGCAAAGCGATGTGATGCGATGCGATCACACATTGCAATTGGCGATGCTCATCTGACGAGAATTCGAAAGTCATAGAATTTGTGATGCGATAGATAGATGTGATGCAATGGATGCAGTGTGATGCTATTGCATATTGCAATCGGCGATGTTTGCGTAATAAGAATTTGTAATTTAAGTTGCGATGTGAAGTAGCGATACAGACATGTGGGACCCGAGTGTATTTATATGATGGCACTGTGGTACATTTAAAACAATGTATGGAAGGGTAATAAACCTTGAGATTTGCAATATGATGAAGACCATCGGATTGCGAACAGGATCAACGGCAGTCGTTCTAATCGGGGATGCGGAATCGGTATATGTACAAGACTGGCGGAAAGATAAACCATTATAAAAGTTTTATATATTAAAGGTTTTCTGATTAAAAATTGGATTGCAGGGTTTTAATGTATTTGGTTTTGATGGGTCTTAACCAAAGTAATATTTTATATGCATATGGATACGTATAATTCAATTTATATGCAAAGTGTGGGTGAACGCAACAAAAAAAGCACAGATAACGGAAGAAACAGGGTAATTATGCAGTAGAGATAGAATATAAATCGCAGAATCTGAAAAGACAGTGACAGCAAAAAAAATACAAATACACAGCAAGCCAAGAGCTAAAAGGGTTAAGCGAGACATATTTGTTGTAAATGTCAATGTAAATGAATTGATTATTTCTATTGTATGTGATGCAAAGGCAAGTCTCCGTAGGCAAAGAAAAACTCCACTGTAATACATTCTTTTATATTATTATGAATGTGCTAGACAAGAAAATGAGAAGGGGGAAGGCAAAGAGTCATACCTGTTCATTTCAAATTCCCGGTGGAATGCAAACAATTATGAGGCGATCCCTATAAATAATGTTACCAGCATATGCATAGAGAGGTTGAGAGAATGAACAAATGAGTGAGATAGTGTAAGAAGAAGAAGGAGCAGAGAGAGGAGTTGTGAAGATCCAAAGATGATATAAAGAAAATTTGAAGGCTGGAAGGACAACAGTAAAGAAGGAGAAAAATAGAGTTGATATCCAAGTAAATTAGCATATGATTTATTGTACAGTGAGGAAGCTGGTGCTTCTATATCAAGTTGTACCTTGATAGATGTCTAGTTGTAGCTGGCTGAGGTAGGAGCCTCCTGTAGGTTGTAGCCTGCAAAAAATAGATGGGAGTTGGAGCTTCCTTGCAAGTTGTAGCTTTCAGAATTGAGGTAGTAGCCTCTTGTAGGTTGGAGCCTATAGAAAATCAGTGGTGAGAGGGAGTTGGAGCTTGCCTTTGCATTACAACAATAATAAGATGTGGTTTTATCCCTTATGGGTTTCCACTTATATATGTTGTCTATATACATGATGATTATGTGTTTAAATTCTGTATTTAATCTGCTTAATACCTGCTGCTCACTTATTAAGATTAGTGTTTCATTGTATACTAAATTGATCACGAAATGAAGATGTAAATAAGTATAAAAGAAAGTTTTACAAGACCATGATTGCATTAAACTGATTCACCTCCCTTCTCATTTTAACTAAGGTTCAACATTATTATTTCTAAGTAAATTGGCAAAGACAAAGGAAGAGGCTTTGGAAAGGAAAAATGGTATATTTGGTACATTTGTTAATGAAAATAATGGAAATTAAGAGAAAAGGAAGTTGAAAGGTCACATGTTGCATGTGAGGAGGAAAAAGGAGGAAAATAATGGAAAATGAAGAAAATAGAGGCCAGATTGATCTAAAGGCTTATGAGGATTAGTTGGAAATATTTTTTCTTAAGACTTGGTTAGTGCATATTTGGAGCTCTCATTATTCTCTCTCTCTCGCTCTCTCATATTATTGGACACTTGGATTATTCTTGGAGAACTCTTGGATAGTGTGGCATACATGGAGATTTGGATCAAGAATGAAAAATAAAGGCAAGAAAGAAGGGAAAAGGAGGAAGCAAGTAAGGAGGAGTAAGAATCAAGTAACTACAACATGATTCTTTATAGTTATTTATTTGTGTGTATGATTTACTTTCTAGGTTTGACATGTATGATATTTCATGTGGTTCTTTGTTGTCTTGGCATGGGTTTTCCCAGGTGTGACATTGTATAAAGCTTAGCCTTTCCATTTCCATATATCCATGGTGTTGTGGTGTTCTCATGTTTTGGTTCAACTAGATGATCAGATGGATTTGAAGCTGAGTGAGGTGGATCTCTGAATTATTATAGAACTAGTTTGTTTGTTGCCTTAGTTTACGACCTAGTAAACTGGGTTTGAATTATGGTAAAGCCTGAGAGGTGGTGGTTTACAATCCATTTCACGCATAGGAATCCCATGTTTGGGATTACGGTAAGGCCTGGAGAGTATATATTGGTTTAAGACCTAGTGACCCCCACAAAAATTCCTCATGGCATAGGTGGAGAGAATTCAGTGGTATTCATGGTTTTGTTGGCCTAGTGATCGGGTGAATATCATGGTAAAGCATGATTTCTTTTTAATTACGGTAAGGTGGTTTAGCCTCAAGATGCCTTGGTTGGTTATTTCAGTTTAAGTCCCACAATCATGCTTTGAATATGGCACCAGGGTGATTGTATGAAGTAATATTTGGCTCAACCAATATATGGTTGGGTGGAATGTGGAAGTATCATCTCCAGTTTGTTTTCTACATTAATTAACGAAAGGTACATTGCCTTGATATTTGATGTGTATATGCACTGGTTTATATATGGATTCTATTGCTGATGTATCCATGGGATTTATATTGTTATATTACTTGTTATGAGCATAATTTTTTATTTAATATTGTTTACATGATTAGGTTTTCATGGCTTTATTATTGGTTAAGTATATCCTACATGCATGGTGTATTTATTATTATATAATATTCTCTTGATCTAAACCTAATTCATGGTTTGATAGGTTCTTTGTTATTTAATATGGATGCATGAGCTAATATGTGTTTGTTTCAACAAGTATAAGAGGGGAGCAAGCCTTTTTCATGAACATCTAATGAAACTAATGTAAACAATGACCAAACAATGCATGTATGACTTACAGGTACTATGTATGCAAAGTGTTTGTAAAAATTAATAACATTTGTTGGAAATTTTGACCCCATTTCCATAAGTTTACCATGGGAGTTAGGTCATGCATGGGAACTCTAAGCTCATGTATACCCGGGTTAGTATGATAAAGTAGGTAGATGTGGGTTGGGGTCGTTACACAAAATTATTTTTTTGTTCTTCTTCCCTTTCGTCCTTATTTTTCCTTTCTCTTTTCAACTTTTTTTCTTTCATGATCCTTCATTTGTCCTTTTTCTCTTTCATCCTCATCATGTTTAGTATTTTTCTTTAACAATGCTAACTATGTAGTTCTTTCCTCTAATCATCAGTCATTTAGTCATTTGTTTCCTATGCAATATTTTCTACTCATTATTTTGTATCATCTTTTGCTCTCTTTCCATTTCAATTATTTCTTCCATATGATTTACTCCTTGTCTTCTAGCTCTTTGTATATGTAAACTTCTTATTTCTTCAATATTCTTATTATTCATATCTCCATTACTAATACTCATGACATCATATTTATCTAAGAAAACCAAACATATAAATTAACCATAATTATTATATATTTTTCTTTAACACGTAGCTATAAAATATTTAATACTTCGTAAATTGAAATTGACCTCATAGAGTAATTTAAGAACATAGCTCATTACCTTCTATTCTAGGGCCAAGGCCTAAAGTCACTTAAATTTTAATTTAAAATACAAAAATGAATTTAATAATTAAATTAAAATTAAAATTTTAATTTAAAATATAAAAATAAATTTAATAACTTGAATGTTTGATGGATTAGATAAACTTCACAAAACAAATTATAATTTGTAGAATTCACAATTAAAATTTATACAAAACAAATTATAATTTGTAGAATTCACAACTACAATTTATACAAAGTTAAAAGAAAAAACACGAACACATAATACATTACAAAAAAAAACTTAACAATTCTATGCATAACAACGCATTTAACCTAACATATAACAAAAAGGAATAAATGTAAATGAAAAGTATAATCTAAATGACATGTTATAACAAATAAACCCATGTGTCCCTAGAAATTGAGGAAACAATTTACCGCCACGTAATATGGAATCCAACTTGCACACCATTAAATTCAACAACGAAGCCAACAACTGCTAACTTCTACCATAAAATATTTTACCTAACATTACACGAAAATGTGAGTTACTCTTAGTGACCGTAATCCTCTTAACCTCATTATTAGACGATTTATGCATACCTAAGCTTGGCTGGCAATTAGTTTATGTCAAAGTTTTCTCTGTACAATTTTTATCATATTTTGCATCATATAGAAAATTTCAAAAAAAATAAGGGTCCTTGCAAGTGGGCCAGACATATAAAAATAACATAATCATGGCTTCGACTAATGTGAAACACAACGACATTTAGTTTAGTGGGAGAATTTTTTTGGGTAATTTTTTTTTTCTTTCCCTTTGATAGTTGGGTGATGATATTTCTGGGTTTTTCTATTGTATAATGGGCCTAGCATAGTTATAGGGATTTCACATTTAGGGTTGTTTTTGGTATTTTCGAGCATTTTTGTGTTTTAACATCAATGAATTTTTTGGTTCAGAAAAAATAAAATTACATTTGAAGTAGAAAGATCATATTTATTATAATAAAAAATGAATATATGGTAAAATAATTAAAACAATAATGTTGATTATAATAAATAAATAAATATACTGTAAAGTACTTAGAAGTAAAACAAAAATATGTGAGTACATGTTTAAATTTTAGTATTTAAATAAATTATTTGAAGATTTATATTGAAATATTAATAATATCAACTTTATATATATTTATATGTAGAAAAAAAAATGTTAAAAAAAAATATTTTAATGTTATACATAAAAAGATATATTCAAAGTAGGTTATCAATAAAATATTCTAATGTCTATGAGTTTTAATATTTGAAGACAAATTCATCTTGACATATACTTTAAAATATATTAATAATGAAAAAATTATTTTGTTGTATATGTTATGTAAAATATTTTAATTTCAAATTATGTATACATTATATATCATTTTTAAAAAGTTATATATATATTGTTAAAAAAAAAAGTTATTATTCTTTATTTTGTGATATATACATTCAAAATATAATTTAAATAATGAAAAATTACACATTATATTTGCACTCTGAAGAAATTTAATTTTTTGGACTCATGTTAGAGTCTACTTCATCTATACTAATTTAAAACTTTTATATGTTATTTGATCTATATTGATTTAAAGTTTTTATTTTGGCCTATATAAAAAAAAAAAAAACTTTGATGATGAACCTATATTCTTACCGATCATACTTGGTTAAAGATTGTGCCTCTCTACCCAACCGTAGAATGTGTAGTTAGTGTGTCCGTAATATATTCCGATGCACAGTTTAATTGGTAAGTGGACGATTGGAATTCCGACCCACAGTTTAATTTGTAAGTGGACGTTTGGAGTGCAAAACAGGATAGAATGTTTTGGAGTCGAACCGTTCGACTTGAATCGTTATATTATTACATACAAACCATCTGTGTTATCATTCGCCACCCTCCCTCCCTCTGTTCTGCAGACTTATTCAGGACAGAATTAAACACAGGCAGGAGCGCCTTTAACCTATTGAAGCCGAACTTCTTATATTCTTTCAAAAAAAAGTAGTTATATAAAAATCAAAATATCTATTGCCTTTAAAAATGGAAATTACAGGAAGGGAAGGTCCGCAGGAGTGGTGGTCTGAATTGCCCAACAATCTAAAGGAAAAAGTATTGGCATGGTTGCCAGCGGAAAATTTATGTAGATATTGCCTCGTGTGTAGAGAATGGAATGTGCTCCTTTCATCCACACAATTCATAACTAAGGATTGGCTTGCGGCACCTCCCAACAAGAAACCTTGGCTTGTTTTATTCCATAACTTCAACTCGTTGAATTGCGTGGGGCTATGCTTCTTCACAAGCACGTGGAAAAGACTCTCTCTTGCCTTCTTATTAAGAAGACAGTATAGCATTGACCGCTGTTGGGTGCACGCAACGGCTGCAGGCCTTTTCCTGGCAACCATAGAGTATTTAGCTAGCAGTTTTGTTGTGAGGCATATTGTCTGCAATCCTCTTACTGGAAAGTCGTTACAACTTCCCACGATAGACGATGGTGGTATTTGGGCCATGACCATCATGGCGGAGGAAGGCCACCGCCACAATGGAGACAGATATAAAGTGATAGCGATAGTCAAGATGGCGAGGGAAGAGAGAGTAGAAATATATGATTCGAGTAGGAGGTCGTGGAGTACAGCGGGAATCCTGCCACAAAATATTACAACTTTTACAGCTTTGTTGTCAAAGACAATTGTTGTTTCGAAGGATTTCTTGTACTGGAAGTGTGTGGAAATAAATACTTTAACGCCGGGCATCTTGGCTTTCAGCATCCAAAACAGGACGTCCGAGTTCACGCCGTTACCGGTAGAGGATAATCGGAACAGGTGCAACATCCTGTTCGCTTGTGGGTCACGTGTGCTTCTAGGTTCATGCATATGCGATTCGGGTGTTATTATTATATCTGAGTTAGAGAATCCACACTCCCGAACGGTTACCGTTACAGAGATTGCAAGGATGCCTCCACATATTTTGGATCCTCAAAAAAGGGATGCCATCTCTCGTTATGGAAGTTTACCTAGCTTTGATTTTGAAGTAACTAGGGATTTGGTGTGCATCAGATATGGGCGTGGGTTCGGTAATGAGGTGCTTGTTTATAATTTAACGGAAAATACATGGACATGGCTTTCCGAATGTCCGGTGCCCGACGGCTGGCATGATACTCCATGTTCTTTTGTCTTTCAACCTAGACCAGATATGGAGGTATAATAGCTCAGCCATTTCCGTGTTCACAAGAAGCAATTTTAAAGGATTTTTTTGTTGCATCTTTCCTGGATTAAACATTTTAACGTTTTCCATGCAATCTTTTGGTTTAACCATTTTAAACATATCAATTTGCAATTTTATCTATTCAAAAGTTTGTTGAAATTAAATGATATTTATTAAATTAGCAATTTATTTTTTAATTTAATATATAATATAATATTATGTAATTATTTTATTTGGTGCTATAAAGTACAAGCAATGATTATAAATTTTGTTTTATTATACATCATCAAAGTGGAAAGTATTAAAGTATTATGTATTTTTTTTAACTTTTAAGGCTGGAAATTTATTTTAAAATTTAGAAATTATGATCAATTTTGCTAGAACATAAATACAATCTATAAAATGTTTGGTAATGTTTTGTATACTTATTCAAATTTATAGTAATTTTAAATAACCTCTATATAAGATTTTGGAATTCCTTTTTGGTAAAACAATTTTATACTATAATATTTGGGCTAATAATTTTCATGGAAAATTAGTTCACTTACAAATTTTGTAAGTGAAAATGGTATACTTAATAAGGGTTATTTCTCTACATTAACCTATTTTCCTTAATACTGAAAATATTACAATTTATCTTTCAACAATCACATGTATGGCATATGAAGTTAAAATGATGAAAATGAACATAATATATCTTTTAAAACTGCATATATGTTGCACTAAAAGAGAAAAAAAATGTCTAGTAGTTATAATGGAAATGTGATATATTATATGATAAAGGGAAATGTGTATTTGACCATAAAATTGAGAAAAAAATACACATTTCTATGATTATTTAAGACAAAATGAGTTCAAGTAACATTGTGTATTGTTTTCCATTTACACATGAGAATAATTATGTAATAAAGTAGCAAAAAATTATAATATTATTTTTTAAATAAATTAAGTCAAATTTTTACTTTTATATTATTGAGTTTATCTACATTTAATGTATTATCTAGGTTTACATCACAACTTATGTTTCTTCACTACTAGCATCATTAATAGGAAGGATCAACCTAATAGGAAGGAGAAACCATAGAGATAGCTAGTCTTTATGTCACGGCAATCAGGATTTTTTTGTCAATGATCGAATAGAGTCTAACTAGTGCTCCTTATTGTGTGAGTCTACTATGTGTGGTTCTTTATGTGAGGTGTTGTATGAAATATAATAGAGTCTAACTAGTGCTCTTTATTGTGTGAGTATGTTGTGTGTGGTCCTTTATGTGAGGTGTTGTATGAAGTGGTTCCATCCAGGTAAGTTTTGTGTAACTATGGTTTCGTATGTGAAACCCCATATGGTCCATCTAAATAGGGTAAGTATTTGAAACCATCAACCCATCTCTATTGTTCTGTGTTAAAATCAAAAGATAGAAAGAAAAAAATCAAGAGAGAATGAGGTAGGCATGAATGTGTAGTTAACATCCCTAGGTATTTAGAGTAAGTGAGAGAGATTGAAAAATTTAGAAAAACCTTTCCAACATAGATTTCCTCTTAATATTCAAGGATGGTATTTGAAGTTCCAATAGCAAATATTTGATATATTTTGAAAAAATACAGGTAGTAGATGACATTAGATAATATAATTAAAATAATATCAATTCACAAAAAATATGATGACTCTGTTTCCAAATCTAAATTTTCATCATAACCTCATAAATTTCAGACATCATGTATTAGACAAAAATGAGCCAGACATGAGCTGCCAATTATTTATAATCTTTGGTCTAAAATCTGCAATGATGATGGGAAAGTCCAGTGAAATGGAGTTCATGATGTTCTATATCTCCAATGTTTCCTCTAAGAACATCATCTCTCAAATTGTAAGAAACATTTTGAATTGCAAAATAAAGTAAATTTTTTATTTAACATAGAGTTAGTTTTATTTATTTTATTTTATTTTTGGATAACATCTGATTCACTTACCACCTTTCACTAATTTTGAATTTACAAATTTGTTTCTTTCCCACAAATAGTTCATTATTTTACTGTCATCTATGTAACATTCACAAACCTTGGATTTCAAACATGATTTTGATGCAACTGCACTAAAACATTACTAATGTGATCAAATTTTATGTTTTTATTTATGTTAATCAATGGTATTATTATAAAAAAGGTTTCTATCTCCTAAATTCAGGGCCAATTCGGATTGCAGATTGGCAAGATATTATTATACAAGTGGAAAAAAGGATACATAATTGGGCTTTCAGAGTTTTTAATGCTCCAGGGTGCCTTATTATGCTAAAATTTGTGCTTCAAGCTCTACCACTATATCAGATGTCTGGGAGAACTTTCCCAAAAGGGATTTGTTCTCAATTGGTGAGCTTGTTTAAAAAAAAATTATGGCAGGGTGCCCAAGCCAACCAGAAATGGGCTCTTCTCTCTTGGGATAAATTAGTCAAGCCAAAGGTTGCAGGAGGATTAGGCCTTCATGATCCTCTAATCTTGAATAATATATTGGGAGCTAAACTCTGCTGGCGCTCGCTTCAAGGGGGCCCCGATATTTGGAAGAATATTTGGATTACAAAATACGAGATGCCACCAACAGTTTCTGGCCGATTGAAGGTTCATATTGTCCCAATAGGTTCATCAATTTGGAATTTGGTAGCAATGAATCACTACTTAATTCGTTCTCAGAGGTTTTGGGAAGTTAGGGAAGGATGTACAACTCTTTTTTGGGAAGACTCATGGCAACAGAGAGAGAAACTGTTTAGTCGACTTGACTTGGGAGAAATTTTCCTATTCACTAATACACCAAATAATAGGCTGGTTCATCACTACTAGTGCCCAAATCATAATGAGTTGTGGCGAAGATGGAAAGATAAAATACACTGGCCGGAAGCTCCTCAAACACAACAATGGGAAAATCTTGCTAAAGAACTCAAAACCAAAAAACTCAGACAAGTTATTGGTCCTGATATTCTCCAATGGGGATACCTGAAAAAAGGGTTGTTTACTATTAAAGAAGGTTATTATACTCAATCTCAACACGCTCAGTATAATGCTCGACCCTTATGGAAATTTTTTTGGGTATTGAAACATTGACCTAAGGTGGAATACTTATTATGGTTGGTAAGTCATTGTAGGATTTTGACATGGGAAAATTTACAGAAGCGTGGAATGCTAGGCCCATATTGATGTTACTTTTGTCAGGCTGAGATTGAAACAATAGAGCATATTCTCAATTCTTGTCCAATGGTGTAGTCGCTTTGGTGGAACTTGGAGCAACTATTTCGGAAAATAGATAAAAACAATCAAAGCATTACGAAAACCATCCGCAGTTGGAAATAGGGGGGGTTCCATTGTCAAGTGTTAAATAGAGCTTGGACTATCTCATTTGGATTCCTCCTTTGGAATATTTTGAAAGAAAGAAATCAAAGGGTTTTTCGAGAAGTAGCACAACCAATGCATCAGATCTGGCAGCGCTTAATTGACAATATTCATGAAACTATCCTAGTGGAAAGCTGGTGAGATGAGGATTGGCAGACTATGGGTTTTGAATCTCATATGTTGGATTATTTAAATCTCAATCCTGAGATGTTCTATAAAAGTCTATGGAAGTATAGACCTCCCAGTCAATCTATTGAGGATAAATGGATGCCCCCTCAACAAGGCTTTCTTAAACTTAACTATGATGTGGCATCGAAAGGCAACCTTGGGCAAGCTGGTTCATGTGGGATTTTTCGTAATTCTCAGGGGGTAGTTTTCCGGTTTTATGCCTCAGACTTGGGCTTTGCCACTAATAATGAAGCTGAACTCATGGCGGTTAAACAAGGGCTTCTTATTGCAATCAGAGAAAATTATCACCGCCTTATTGTTGAGGGAGATTCTGCAATGGTCACAAGAGTCCTCTGTAAGTTGCAGCATGGAACACTCTGGGAGAAAATAACTCAAAGTTGGCGCAAATCTTCTCTTATTCAAGAAATCAGCAAGCTACTAAAACATATTCAGTATTTTCTCCCAACCCACATTTGACGAAAAGGTAATGTAGCAGTGGATTATTTGGCTAATTGGGGCTGTAAAAATCCTGATCGCTCCATAGATGCTCATCCCATGGATGCCATCTGGGATGTGGAACTTCACTCTCTTCAACTGATTGTGCGCAAGGATCTACAGGTCTATGCACAACAACCCCCCGATCGGGGTGTACACTTGTCATGAGCGTTATAATAAGCCATGATAGCTGGTTGCTTATCGTCCTTCATGCAATTAACGTTCATAATCATGCAGCTTCATCCGTGCTTAAGGAAGTGTGCGAGCGATATGCCTTTAATGATTTTGCAGAGTCAACAACCTGTGTTGTCAGACCGCCGATGGAATGTTTGTAATATGGTAAGTAGATTGGCTCCCTATATTCACTTTTCCATGCAATGTTCCTTGCTTGAGAGTGTTCGGAGGTAGCACAGGAAGAAGCTGGGCACCATACATTCCATAGTCAGCCAACTCTGTGGGGGTATGTATATGTCTTTCTACTCTCACTCATTGTTGAAGTCACCAACGTTTCGTATTGCTCGCTACACTATATTGTTTTTTCAATTCTTTTGATGGGCACCAGCTTTACCATTCCTCTGTTAAATCTTATTGACCCTTGCTTTCGCGACCCATGTCATTCTTCAGGCTACTTATTTACTTTTGGTGTAATTTCGGTTAGATTTATCCCTCCTTTCTATTCTGTTAGTGGGCACGTCAATTATCCCAAGTTTATTTGGTCTCAATTTTATGTTCAGATGTTGAATGGATTTCGAGGAAGTCCCATTCCTCCGTCTTGTAGCTGTGGATGGTTTAAAATTTTTCTTTTCCATGTTAATTATACTCATCTGATTTGGGGAAGTCCCATTCCTCAGTCTTGTAACTGTGGATGGTTTAAGCATTGTCTTTTCCATGTTAATTCTGCTCATTTGTTTTGTTCTCTTGAATGGGACCTTTATAACTCTGTTTCTCGGCGACGTTAATGGGTCAGGTTTATAGTAGTTGGCCTGAATGGCGGTACTTGGGATGGAAGGTATCATTGTATCCATCATCTCAATATTGAGTATTCGAATAGCTGGGTTATTGATCTTTTACTGGTTCATTTGCTGGTTGCTTTCGTTGCTAGGAAGGTGGGTCTTGCTTCCCTATTCATTCTAGGTTGTTTCTACTCTGTTTCCAAAGTTACTCCTCTGTTGGATTGGGTTTACTACAATTCAAAGGCGCATCCTCGCGCGCGACACCTAGTTTATGTTTATCTCAACATTCTCTGCCACCCTACTAGTTACATTCAAACAGTCAAGGTTTTAATTATTCATTCCTATTTTTATTTTTTTATACATAGGCTTCTCTCCATCATGGGGAAGCGTTGATCTTCTCATATTTCTGCTAAAGGAAAACAACAGGCCCACCCTGAGACTAGTTCCAAAAAAACGTGGTCGTAAGTCCCAGCAGGAGGTTTTAGAAACCCTCACAATCAACTATGTTCTTGGTAACTCCCCCACTGTTCAGAAGGAGATTCGAGGTTGGGAATGGTACATTAATACTGAACCAGAATATAATGAAGTGGAAGCAGAAATACTGGATTTTATTTCCAATCCTGGTAATACTAGGGGTCATCTAACTTTGTTCCAGTAAACCGTCCATACCTATTGGATAGGCAAGTGCCTTTTGGCTAAGGAAATGCAGAATTTTCCTCCTACTTCAGCACAGATTGATCCTAAAATCATTGATTTGCTTTAGGACATTCAGAACCAGCTGAATCACAATAAAATTACTCAGTATCGAGCTACTTATTGTATTAGCAGGATTGATGATCATGTGGGCAGAATGGAAAAACAACTTCAGCAACTGCAGCAAGTGGATATGCCTGGTTTCACTGTCAAGGTTCCTACTCCTGTTTATTCCTCTGATGGCTAGTTTGAATTACAATTTTCCTATGGTTTTTACATGCATTTTGGTTTTTTGTATGGACATATTTTAATTCCCCAACTTGTAGATAATTGTGTAATAGAGCAGTTAGCTAAGGATTCCTTTGGACGAATGAAACAATTTCAAATTTGGCTTGCTTTTAACGCTTTAAGGTGGCCAACAGACCTGGTTTCCTACGAGCAGGTTGAGGCCACAGTTTGGATTTTTATATTTTGTACCTGCTTTCAAATTATAAATAGAAAATAGCGAGTTCCTACCAAATTTACAAAAAAAAAACAATGGTTTCTATCTCGTTCTTATTAATATGGTGTATCAAATTCTAACCTCGTTCCAAGAATAAATTCAATTTATAAAGTCAATCCTAATATAGAAAATTATTCCAACTCCCTAGCAAGACAATGCATAGCTTAGTTACTTTTGCAACTCCACATTGTACATTTGTTGTGTTTTCTATGAATAGAATTTATAGAATTTTTGTTTAAAAAATGTTACTAAATGGTATTATTATACAATGGTTAAAAATAATTTCCATTAAACAATTCAAGATTTTTACAGAAGTGCCCATCTTTCACCATATTTCCTACATAAGTGCCTATCTTACCTTGGAATAGTAACAAGTTCCCTATCTTAACTTGGAAAGTAAGCCATGGAGAAATGAACTGTGAACATTGGACTTAATATGAAAATAAATTTGTATCATATCCAAAATATATTGAGGGTCTTGGTTTATGTTGAAATAAAGAACATGTCCACATAGAGGCTTGTGCTTTATGTTATATGAAACATGATCAAAGATACAAATATAGAGGTTCACCCCCAAATATATATAGATAAGATATTTGAAGAATAAGGACACCTAACGTTACCCCTCATCCTTCAAATTTCATTGATTAAATTTGATTGGAATTGTCACAAAAATTTCAACCTAGGCAAAAATATTATTTATCAACTTGTATACAACAACACATCCACCCAATATGGGTACTCACAGAAAAATTGAAGTATGTCTTAAATTTTAATGTAACAAAAAAAATTACAACATTATTCGCATTACATATGTTGGCTCAAAAATCAAACCATGGATATTTTTCCATATTGTAGGACTCCCAATCTATCTACCCTCTTTAAATATCAGACAATGATAAGCAGATGCTAATCTCTTGGAGATAATGTTCTCTCAAATTGTACATATATGAGAGACAACTAACCATGAAAATTGAACTACTGCAATATATCAAATCAACAGAAATAATAGATAAAAATGGAAAACCAAGAAGCTTTTTGGATGAGCACTAACATATTTATGCCACTTCATTTTCCTTGCGAACCTTTTTTTATTAATGAGCACTAGGGCTTGGGGATTGATGTACAATATTTTTATGTAGCACACTGTACAAAAATGGGGGTTATCTCTCTCTAAGTTTTGATTGAAAGAAACACACTCAATATTAACATTAGGAAACCACAAAATATTAACAATTTCAAAATTAATTAATATTTCTAAAATTAACACACATATATATGATTCAAATACATTTTATTTTTCATATAATTATAATATATATTTTAAATTATAAAAGATATATTACATCTTTATAAAAATCATAATGCATATAATTGATTCAAATATTAATGAATATATTAATGGAAAATCATTTACAATACAATCAAAATTGAAATCCAAAATGAGATTTCAATATGCTTGGTAATATTTTATGTTTGAATATCAAAATACTCAATATTATTAACTTATATTAAATTAGCTATAGTAAAAAATTAAGAGAAATCCAATTCCAATTAATTAAATCATTTCAACCCAAAATATTTCATTTGGAAGTAGACACTATTGAACCCATAAATAAAAAACTCATTTCATCAAAATCCCACAAATTTTCTTTGTGGTTATTTACAAAAGAAAAAAAAAAATTATTATATGTTTATTAATTATTTTAAAGATTTAATTTTCAAATACTATTTATATATATCATTTCTTAAAACCAATAAAAATAGAAAAATATATGTTTTATACTGTTTTAATATAAATTTCTCTCACCACATACAAATAAACATATTTTATATGAAACATAATATTGTATAAAGAAATAAATTAAAAATTTGATGCAAATATTTCAGAAAATAGTAATAATAAAAGTAAAGAAAACAATATAAAAGTCACATGTTCTAACATTTTAATGTGAAAAATATGAATTAAAAATAAAATATTTTAATGTGAATTACATATATTATACTAGTTTAGATCCCTATATATATTATACCAACTTAAATTCTTTTAATTCTCGATTTACCTTAGGGATCAAATCTCTTTTCACTTTAAAAATATGTTTGTATTACAAAATATTTGATCTTAATCTTGATAGATCCAAAATTAAAATAAATCTAAACTAATTTAATATCTAATATATAATAAATATAAATATGAATATTTAAATAACATTCAAATATTAAATTTAGTTCTAAAGATTGAATTTGATTATTAAATTATTTAATTTATTCTCTTGTTACAAATTCTTTGAATTACTAAACCCTTGAAAAAAAAAAACCTCTTTTCACATTTGGATTCCAATTCCCAAAAAAACCTAATTTGAAATTTGACCTTAACTCCTCAAATTTCGAATTTCTTTACTCAAATCTCAGACATTGACTTTTCCATCAGAGACTAGATAATTCCCAGCTTCGGACGACACCAAGCTTAATATGTGTATGACAGGTGACAAATGCTTTAAAATATTTTTAGTAAATTCTTTAAAATATTTTTAGCAGTTGAGGAATGCATTTTCTTCATCGATGGCTGGTGTCAAAATTTTATAGAATTTTTATAAATGACAAATTCTACATATTATATAAGTATTCGTGAATGCTTACGAGAGAAAATTGTGAACTGCAAATTCAATGGAGAATCAAGTTGAATAAAGTCAGGCCGAAAATTTCAAATCTGAACTCTCAAATTTGATGTCCATTTTCGTCATTTTAATATAAAATATTCATTTATAGAACATCTTATTATAAAACAAAAAATCACCTAACAAAAATTTACCTATCAAATCCCATCCATCTGGGCAGGTGAAACACCTGAGTAACCCTTGCTTTGAGAGATTGGCATCGCTAGTAAAGTATTATAAAACACCTTATTATAAAACAAAAAATCACCTAACCAAAATTTACCTATCAAATCCCATCCATCTAGGCAGCTGAAACACCTAGTATCCCTTCCTTTGAGAGATTGGCATCATTAGTAAAGTATTCTTGGGATAATTAATGAGGATCATGGGATAATTTCATGGTTGAAAATATATTAATCAAAATAGTAAATATTATCTTAATATTAACAAAAACAATAAAACATTTCATGGTAAAAAAAAATTAACTATGGATATTTATTTTTAAGATTAAATTATCATCATAAAAAAGTGTGAACTTTTAAAAAGATCTATATTAATTTAAACCAAACCACTTTGGTAAAAAGAAATCCTGTTCTTAACATCAATCAAAACCGGAAGAATTTTCTTTTCTCAGCATGAACTATTATGTGGAAGAATATTATAAAAATATTAGTTTAAAGGCGTGGAGGTTAAACAAATTACAGTGGCATGAGTAACAAAGCAATTAACCCCAAAATTCAAAACCTTCATTCGGAGTTATAAGATAAAAGAGAGGAAAATGAGGAGAAAACTAGAAAGAGGTAAGGAGGAGCACCCACAGGCACCCAGCCCAAGGGATTTTTTGTATACTTCGAATCGACCTTGGATTTGAGTTTTCTAAAATAACCACAGAAGTCAAACAACACTAGAAGTCAAGGGAAACTGCAAGAGCTTTTTGCTTTCACTTTTTTATTGGATTACTCATATTTTATTGCTTTGTCTGATCTGAACTTTGGAAGAGAAATAATACCCTCAATATGATGGCATCTGGAAATAAGAAATTATTTATTTTGATAGATAAGATACATGGGCAACTCGATGATGATAAACGGCTTCTTAGTGGTGGAATTAGTTTATGCCAGTCGCACTCCTCATGCCAGTAGCACCGCAGGTAGTTCCCATAAACGAGGTCGGGGATGAGTTTATGCCATGTCAAACAGGCAGTAGCAGAGCTTGTAGTTTCCTTCCATAAAAGGGATTGGCACATACATTAAGGTAAAAAATAGAAGAGGGAATAAGCCTTCGCGTTAATCCATTTGGCACACACATTCAGGTAAAAAATAGAAGAGGGAATAAGTCTTCGGGTTAATCAATCAATCAAGAAACTGTTAAGTAATAAACAGTTTTATGATTAGTTTTTGAATCTCCTTACTTGTTTTAATTATTATTTTTTCTTAATTATTAAATATTAATCTTAGAATCTAAAAATCTTCAATTGTCTAACCTCTCATTTAATAGTGTAAATTTGTACACATTGGCATTTAGGGCAGTTGTTTTTATTTTTTTATTAAATATGAATAGGGCTTAAAATTCATCCCTAAAAATTATCCAATATTGCAAAGTGGCACAGAGTAGCTGCTAAGGGAGTTGTTTTCAAAGAAGAACTTCTTACCATGTAAATATATAGAGAAGTTTTCTAAGAATTTAAATTTATTGGGTTCAATTTCAAAAAAGTCTAACCAATAAAAAAAATTATTTTTATTTTTAATTTTATTTAAATTCCTACGAATCTATAATTTAATATAATATAACAATATAGTATTATTATAGATATATATTCAAAAGATTAAGTTTGGAATAAAAATATTAAATTGATTATGTGACTCATATTTAAAATCAGTTAAATGGTTGAAATGAAAAAGAAATGAGATATTTAAATGTAATTGATAGGGCAATTAAGTATAAAATAAAATAAAATAAATATTGGAGGAATGGATATGAGAAGAGAAATATAAAAGAAGAAGTTAAGAAAGGTTAGAATTAGAATTAGAGGTAAATCATTTAGATGATAGAAAGTAGATGATGAGTTTTCACTTTATCATAAGTAAAATATTTTAATATCCACAAGTAACTTAATATCATTATCATCTCTAGAGAAAGATAAAGTAATTAAATGAAAAAAATGTATATTTTGAATTTTAGCATGAAGAAGATGCATACTTTTTAAAAATAAGTGATCGAAAAAGTAATTAAAAGTAAAAAAACTAAATTAATTTCTAATATTAATAATAAAATGTTGATATAAAATTTATTGAACTCTTAATATAGAATTAGTATGTTGCATTGAAAAATATTAACAATAATGATAGATAAAATATTTTGATATGTACAATTAAGTAATATTGAAGTGTATTTAAAGATATATTAATAGAAAGAAAAAAATATTATACAGAACCTTCATAAATAAAATATTCCACTCATATTACCTAAAATGTTCCAATCTCAACTATTTCTATATTATATTTAGTTTAAAAGAAATTGAGAAAAATAGATTCATGTTTCAACCTAAACTATGTATATATTATATATAGTTTAAAAAAAATAGAAAATTGTATTTTTGTTACTAAAACTTTTAAAGGAGTTTAGCCATTTCACATTTTCACCTATTTTCAAGTATATTTTTTAGTCAATTTTATCTAAATTCCAACAAACAATTTTTATAATTGTGAGTTTGAGTTGTGTAGTTTACATAATTCAAGTATCCACTAGTATTTTCAAGCCATTAAATCTATTCATCCATTCACAAATGCAATTTAAATAATATATATAAACCATGGATATACAAGGGATCAAATATCTTAGTCTACAAACATTTTTTACATTTAAAAGAGGTTTTCAATTTAAGAAATTTGATTCCTCTTGGAGTTTACTATATTTGTGATTAATATAGATATATACTTGTCTTTATACTTTTTCGTATGGTTAATATGGATCTATAATCATTTTTGTACTTTTTCGTATGTCACCCCTAGGTGAACCAGATCACCCACCCCTAGGTGAACCGGGTCACCCCTTAGCTCATAGCCATTGCAATTGGGAATTTTATCATATGACATTTTACTCACATTTACTTTACATTTTCACAGGATTTCCAAGTTATCTCTCAATTAAGAGGTCTTAAAAGAGTGTAATAATAGGAGCTGAACTTGTAACATTGTCATTAGAAACTCAAAGCCTTACTATTGTGCAATATGTCACTCATATCATTATCTCTAATAATTCCATGTACATGTTCATACGTTTATATATATTTTTTTATCATAATATGATGTGCAAGAAAAAATATTTGCACAAGCTTCCATCATAAATATTTTTCTCTTCTATTTTTTTTCCATATACAATATTATATAATTATTTAGTAAGTTGTAACAATCCAAGAATTTTAAAAAAGCATAAGTCAATCAAAAAAATCTACTTCAAGCTGGATATCCTTTCATAATGAATTGAATACAAAAGACAAAATGAGTTTATATATCTATATATCTAATTTACCCTACATAATAAATATAATAATAGAAATGTAAGAAATAAATATCTAGAGATTAATAATGGGATTTATGTGTTTAACACGATCTTAAACTTTAAACAAGAATTGTTCTCGAAATTTCACCAATTACAAGTGTTTTTCATGAATTAATCATCTTCCCATGTCACTTCATTCATTGGTAGCATCTTCCATTTTTTTAGGTACATGGTAAACGTTTGATTTCAAAGGTACCTAGCCCTTCCTTCAAGGATTGTTTGTATTTCTAGTATAATTTCCCCTTCTTTACTATTTTTCGGTAAAATAGTATGGGCTAGGATCTTTTCATTGATTACCTTATTTAAGTAAGAAACATGAAAATATGGATGTACATATGAATATAGATACAACTCCATTTTGTAAACCATACTTCCAATCCTCTATAACATATTAAAAATACCATAATATGTATGTGTTTTTTAATACTATTTTCTATGATAACTAAGTTGTCTTTAATAGTTTCAAAACCTCTTATTGGTGAACCTTTGCGGTCCTTTTCAAGGATGATTTTATGGATGGAATTTGATATCCATAGAAGGCCATAAATGGGGACATTTTTAATGAAGTATAAAAGGATGTGTAATATAACCATTCTACAAAAGACAATCTCTTGACGTCTATTTTTATATAAAAAACAACAAAAATATCATTTTAAACATTTATTCAAATTCTTAATTTTCACATTAGATTGAGGATGACAAGGTGAGTTATGATCCAATTGAGTACCTTAACAATAAAACAATTTAGTCCAAAACTTTAAGTGAAAATTAGATCTATATCACTTACAATAAACTTTGAGATTTCTAGTAGATTTTGTACTATTTCCATGAATGTTGCTACCATTATAATTGCTTTAAAAATTATGAAACTATGAGAAAAGTGGACATCATTTCTTAGTCAATCTACTAATACCATAATTAAATTTGCTCCTTCATATTTGCGCAAACTTGTTTTCAGATCCATTTAAGATCCATTTCACCAATAAAATAGTATAACTAATGTTTGTACATGACCTACAGTTTTGATTGTCTCTCCCTTATTACATTGGAAAAGCATGCATTCCACCATAAAATTTGAACGTAAATTTCAATAAATTCCCAGAAAAATGTTCTTTTAACCCCATGGGAAGTTTTCAAAAACTGTAAATGTCCTCCCATATGAGAGGTGTGTAAATCCCAAAAGACCTTTAGTTTGAGATGGAATTGTTACCTAAATATAAGTGATTTGATACCATAGTAGATCATTCATTCATATATATTTATCTAATGCAACTGGGTCCTATTTTAGTTATTGAATGATATTCCATAATTTTGTATTTTTCTTTTATTTTGTCGTTGTGTCTTCCACCTCATAAATTTTTGGAATATAAATCCAACATAGTAAACTCTTTGTTTCTTCTCCCTCCCTTGAATTTGCATTTTCCAGCATATTATGTTGTCGTTTTTTTTAAATCATTTAAAAATAATAACCTATCATATTTTAAACTCATTTTTGTTACTCTTATGACGATAATCATTGATCTAAGAATAAATTTAACCTATCAGGATCAATTTTATTTTGAATTGTCCTTCTATTTTGTAAGGGCATCATTTTTTGAATGCATGTAGTATGCCAACATTTCCTTTTGATAAATGGTTTTGAGAAAGTTCTTTATTTTAAATTTGATTCTTTTAAAGGAAAGGGGGTGTTCTTTATTGCATTAAAACTACACTGATTTCACCGCCTAAGACATCGAATTGAAATATACATCCTTTTGTGAATTCAAGTGTGGTTGGGATAAGATTTGTACAAATATCCTCCTTATGTTTCTATAAGGCTTCAGTTCCTTCTCGAGTCCAATAAAATTATAAATGTTAGAGCTTCTACTATTTGAATGTAATGTTTTAAAAAACTATGGTAATATCATGTCAATCCTAACAACCTTTGAATTTTCTTCAAGATCTTTAGAGTGGCCAACCCATCAAATCTTTAATTTTGTTAGGGTCCACTCTGATATCTTAATGAGATACAATATGATCAAATTCTACTTCTTTAACCCCATAGGAGAAATTAGAATACTTTTCATATAGTTCTTTCTCTTCCAATAGTTGTAAGACTATGAGAACATTTTGTACATGCTTTTCTCAACACTTTCTATAGATAGTATGTCATCGAAAAATACTGACATATTTTTTCTAAGGAAGAGTTTGAAAATATAAATTATAAAGCTTTGAAATTTTTATGATGCATTAGTGAGTCCAAATGGCATAACCGAAAACTCATAAGGATATTCATGTGTTCTAAAAGCTTATTTTAGAAATTTTTCTTGCCTCATTCTGATCTAAATTGGAAACTTATATTTGATATTCATTTCATTTAGTTTTTTTTATAATATGGACACATACATCATGAACCATCCTTACTTGTAACCATAATTGTTGGTTAAGAGGAAGTTCTTTGGCTAGATTGAATGACTCCAACATCTAACTATAATACTCCCTCCCACCCTCCCTTCACTATACATGGCCTTGGAAGTTGTTACTTTAGTGTTAACACAACCTCCATGGTATAGTTATGGAAATGGGGTTATGAAATTCCTCTTACCCAAAAGTTAGCATAATTAACTATGGATCACACCATTAAATTAAACTCATCAATATCATTTCAACAATATAACATTTATCCCAATCGTATTCCCTAATAAAAAATCATTCCCCTTTAAAGTTTGACCATGTAAGCCCTACCACATAGGAAAGAACCTGAAAGATGGAACGCATGTGGCAACCTCACCTCATCTTAGTGGTTCCACACCATTTTAGGAAATAATGTGGCCATGAATAAGTCCATGTAGCACCTACCACATCACCTAGGACATGGGCCCCATGATTCCATCCCTTAGCATGAAAATCCTTAAATTCTTTTGTATTTGGTTCTTATCGATATATGGAAAACAAGATTTATGCTCAACAAAGGATCTAGAACCCCATAAATCTATATCATTGCATCTACAAAATGACATCCTGGTCTCACCCATTTTCAAACCTCCCAAACATCAATTTTTTGCACTCATCAATGGATTCCCCAAATACCTAGATTCCTCCTCCTACTTCGATAAATCCAGTCCCATGTCACTCCTTATGAGGGGGGGGGGGGGAACCCTAGATGTGACTTATCCTAGGCGTTTAACATCTAGGCCTCTCAAGGGTTACCCCTGATGGACCCTACCATAGTTAGCCTCATCTTACCCTTTTTGTGATCACATCTTGTTCACCTCAAACACAATTTCCATGCATGTTATATCACAAAAATTATTCCCAAGTATTTATATTCCCAATTATATCGAGATCTCTTAAATTGTATCCAACCTAGATACTCCTAGATAGAAGCAAAATCATACACATCCATATTCAATGTGACTAAAGGTTTTTCCTTAAGCATTTCAATGAACTAACCAATTTTTCCCTGAGGTAAATTATTTATTAGCCTCTACAAAAAATAAATATTTATTCAAACACTAGCCTCGACAAGAGTGAAACCCCCATTGCCACACAAGCTTTCTAGGCATTAAACATATTGATAATAAGATAAAGGAAGTTACTAACATGGCAACCAACTAGCACAAGACTCAGTTAAATTATAAACAAAAATTAACTGTAAATTTAGATATAATAGAATCTAACTAATCACAAATAGATTCAAACAAGCACCATCAGATCCACTAATATAACATGCCATATAAAACATCAACCATAAAATTTCATTTTTTTCATAAATATTAAATGTCCATGACATTAATAACATATGAAAAAATAGAAACCACACATACTAAGAGTCAACTACACTCATCAAGTGATCACACATAATATTTAATTTA
Source organism: Pinus albicaulis (assembly GCA_034641835.2). Lineage (NCBI taxonomy): Eukaryota > Viridiplantae > Streptophyta > Pinopsida > Pinales > Pinaceae > Pinus > Pinus albicaulis. Next base: position 858,012,412 of record CM076578.1, read on the forward strand.
ACCCTTCACTGAAGAAAGTATAAGTAGTCACATGAATCTACATATCCCTCTCAACCATGTGAACATTTACACAATCCATCTCATTTAAAATTCATAAGAATACACCTTCCTATCTAAACAATGTCGATGCACTCGTTATCTTATAACAATAATATTTATAATTCAAGTGAAACATATATATCAAAAGAATACAAGTAAGGAACTATATTAGCAACTGAATAATTGACAACTAAGAGAGTGACATCAAATCTACACCCAACCATAGACCAAGCGCACTTCAATATTTTTGCATTTCACCACCTTCGAGATAGATTTAGAGCTTAAGGAGTGACTACTCAAGGGAATTGATACCAATTCAAATAAATTTGATCACACATTAATCTAGAGACCACCTGTCTTCACCTGTTTAATATAAAATCTGTAGGTTTTAACTTTGTATAGAAATTATCTACAAACGAATCCTTAAAAATAAAAAATAAACAATAACAAGAACATAAAACATAATATATATATATATATATATATATATATATATTTTCCCCTGGATCCCAAAACAAGACTAGCAGCTTGATTTTTCATTATTTTCCTTTAAATGTTACAACAGATATATACATGCTGAAGCATTCGTAAATCCTAATCCATTAAACCTCAATTACAACATAAGCATATTTACCTTCATCGTATCTACAAAATACCATGAGAATAAAACCATCAAGCCCAAAACCATGTGCAAACCCATGGACAAAGCCATAGGTGGGTTCGCACACCTAATATAGTGTCCAAAAAAAATTTCTTGGGGCACTTCCCGAGACCCCATGCAGGGGGCCTACTACCCCTCTCTTACACCCCACTTTGTGCCCGCTCTAGTCGTCGAAATAATATAACACAAAACCAACATTCCCCAACTTTTTTATTTCTTTCCATAGGGGGCCACAAGAGAGCTTAATCATTCGTCCACCCCTACAATGGCCATTGTTTCTCTACACCAAGATAACTTCTCAGTGCTCACAAACTTCGTCAATGCATCTACAACATTCTTCAAAGTGTCCACCTTTACCAGCAACACATTTTCAACTTTAAATGATAAGTAGGGTTCTTAGCAAAGAAAAATTCACTTTGGATATAACATTTTATCCTTATATCTCATAGCACCAACCCCCAACTTGAACACAATATCTACAACAAAAATTCTTCCTTGCTTTCCTGAGTGGTTGCCATGTATTCTGCCTTTGTAGTGGAAAGAGCCACTATAGATTATATTTTACTCATCCAAATGATTGCACCTACAAAAAATCTAAAAACATAACCACTTGTAGATCTTCTTTAATCCAGAACTCTAGCCCAGTCTACATCATAAAAGCCATGGATATCCAAAAGTATTTCTAATATTTGCCTTCCCTGGTAGCACAAGAAATAATCACTAGTTCCACACAAATATTTGAAAACCTACTTCACTAATTTCCAATTCTCCCTCCCTGATTTTGGCATAAACCTACTTAATACTCCCATTGCATGTGCAATGTCTTTTATAGTACATATCATTTCATACATAAGGCTACACATGACACTTGCATATGGAACACGGGACATGTCTTCTTCTTCTTGTGTCTTGGGACACTATTCAACTTACAACTCTACACCTACAAGAATAAGAAACTTCATCGGTTTACTATCTTGCTTATTGAACGTCTGCAATATGTTCTCTACATACTTCCTCTAGTTTAACCAGAGCTTCCTCTTTGTCCGATCTTGTTTAATTTCCATGCCAAAAATATAGTTTTCAACACCAATATCCATCATGTTGAATTTAGAGAACAATTGGGTCTTCAAATCCTAGATAATTTCGTTATAATTTCCAACCACTAACATATCATCCACATACAAGAAAAAATAAATAACATGGTCAAGTATTAATTTAAAATACACAGAGTGATCCTCTTTGCTTTTGGTGCAGCCAAGTCCCCATATATATGTATGAAATTTCTGATACCACATCATTGGTGACTATTTTAACCCATACACAGACCTTTTTAACCTACATACTAGTTTTTTTTTACTGTTCATTGCAAAGCATTCAGGTTGTGTCATGTAGATCTCCTATTCCAAATCCTCGTGAAGAAATGTTGTCCACACATCCATTTCTTCTACCTCAAAATAAAATGTAGCGACAACAAATAAAAGTAATCTAATAGAAGTAACCTTGGAAAAAATAGAAAAAATATCACCAAAATAAATTCCTGACACGTGGGAATAACAATTTTCTACAAACCTAGCTTTGTATTTATCTGCATTTCCTTTTGCATACATCTTCTTCTTAAAAACCCATTTTCTCCCAATGGGCTTCCTTCAAGCCAGCAACCCCACTAGATGCCATGCCTCATTTTTGTGCAAGGATGCCATTTCATCAACCATGGCCTCCTTCCAGAGTTTTCCATCCTATGAATCCATTGCCTCCCTGATATTTTTTAGATCATCATCAGTGATAGTTAAAGTAAAAATTGAACAAAAAGAAGATGGAATATACCTTTCTAGATTCCTTATTTCTCGAACTGATCTTCTCACAACTGGAGTTTTTAGCTCTTCCTCTTCTTAATCTTGTTCTCTTGTATATTTTGATTCTTCTTCCTTTATTTCAAACTCTATCTTCTTAGGTTCCTTTGGAAAGATTTCATGTTTAACAACATATTCCACCTCTCTAAACACAACATCTCGGTTGTACACAACACTTTTTGTTTCTGCGTTCCAAATATTATAACATTTTAAACCATCATTATACCGAATAAAGATGCACCTTTCAGATTTATTATCTATCTTGGTCCTTTTCTCCTTTAGAACATGTACATATGAATCACAAAAAAGTACCCTTAGATGTGAAATAGATGGTTTCTTACCATTCCATACCTCATGTGGAGTCTTATCCTTGAACTTTTATGAAGGTGATATGCTAACCATGTAAGATGCACTCTCCACTCCCTATGCCCAAAATTCATGTCCTAACGTGCTACCACTAAGCATGATTCTTGCCTTTTCCATCAATGCCTTGTTCATTATTTCTAAAACTCTTTTTTGCTGAGGTGTGTATGGATTAGTCTTCTACCGTGCTATATTACACTTGTTACCGAAAACTTCAAATTCCTTCTTGTAGAACTCTCCACCATTATTTGTCCTCAACACCTTTATCTTCTTCCCTATCTAGTTTTCCACTAGGGCCTTAAATTATTTAAATTTGTCAAAGAATTCATATTTCTTCCTCAGGATATATATCCATGTATTCCTTGAAAAATCATCTATAAATGAAACATTGTACACAAAATTACATAATGATGTAACCAACACAGGTCTAAACACATCACCGTCCACAAGCTCTAATATTTTGTTCACCCTTTTAGCACCAGAAGGGAAACTCACCAGACTATGCTTCCCATATACACAATGTTCACAGAAATCGAAATCTGGGGAGGAATTAGACATAGCTTCTACCATACCATTATGATGCAGTCTTTGAATGCCCTTCTCTCCAATATGTCCAAGCCTTTGATGACCTAACATGGTGTTTTCTCTAGAGACCGTTAGGCTTTCTGCTCCACTTTCAGGAACCACATAACTATTTCACCCATCAATAACATTGCTACCCAGAAGCTTGTATATACTTCCAATCTACACTCCCTACATCAATATCAGTGCTTCTCGAACCATCTTGCAGGTGTTTTTGTCAAACATTGTTTTTACACTTGCATCATCAATCTTGCTTAGATAAATCACATTTCTCGCCAACGTAGGAATATGCAGACCACCAAGAAGTGTTTTAATCCTTCCTCCTTTCAAATCTAGCTTTAATTTTCTACATCTGAAGAATCTGGCCTTTGTATCATCCCCTAAGAAGACGTCACCACCATCACAGTTCTCATACTCACAGAACCACTCCCTATGGTGGGTGACGTGAAAGGATGCACCTTAGTCAATGTTATAGCATCATTTATCACTTCTATGTACTTGATGACTTATGCATTGGCCTTGGGAAACCCTTCCATTTAGACTTGATCACACTTCTTAAAAACAATATTTTAAAATCCATATGCAAGACGTCGGTCCATCTATAGTTGACCTGCGTATGATATTTAAAATATTAAAAAATATATAAATTCCTAATTAAAGAGGTGGATTTATGGTTTTTCTTGTAACTTAACTACCCCAGCCCGTGGCCTAACTGTTCCCCAATTGAGAAAACTAATTTGAGGAAGTATAAATACATCTCAAGGAATGACCTAAGGGAGGAGGGAGAGAATGTTACTGATATTATAGCCTCCTAGGGCCCTGATCAAATTTGATATTTCCCTATGCCTCTTTCACTTCCCTTTATGTGACATACTTTACGCACCCTTTATGGAAGGAATTTTGTGAGGCTAGGGTTGGACGGATCTAGAGGATGGTTTCACTGAGAAGCCTTGGCAGATTTCAGGTGAATTCTCCACTATTTTCTGTACATGTTACCAATACAAGAGTTGTGTCCTATTCTTGATGTCTTTTGTGTTATATGTCTCTTATACATGTTGAATAATATTTTTTATTTCATGTTACCTTTATGAGATTATATATGCTAACATGTTGACATCTAGGATATATATGCTTTGAAACTATTTTTGTGTTTTGTTTGGATTGATTTGTAGGTTCTAGAGAACGAGCAGTAGCAAAGGGTTTGCACTCTATAGGATTGACATCAAACATAGGAATTTCTAGTAAGCTTTTCTACCCTCCTTTTTCTAGTTCAAACATTAAAACTCATAATTACAGTGCTTCTTGTGATTATACACCCTCTGCTCTGTTAGGTCTTTCAACCCAGGCCTTACGGTAGCTTTACCCATAACAGAACTAGCGACTCCACTAGCGATTACATATGTGTAATTCCTAGTTTGGGTTGTTTGTTATGAAACCAGCTCCAAAAATAGAATAAAATAGATATCAACGCCTTATAAATAAGCCACTTCGAGGGGGCAACCTTGAATACATTACATGAATGAAAAATTCTTGGATGATACAAATTACAAAACCTCCTTTCTATATATAGGAGTCCACGGGGCCACAATGTAATCCTAGCTGACCTAACAATAATAATTTAAGGGCACAATAATAACAATATGGGGGTTACAAGGGTAGAATAATAATAATAAGGGGGTTACACTAACAACAATAAGGGACTATACTAGTAATATAGGGACCTAACATGCCCCTCTCCTTCAGAAAATTGTTGTCCTCAACACTTTAGTAGCTCTGGGTGCTTCTGTAAAAAAATTTCATCATCCCATGTAGAATCTTCAGTGGGTAAGTTCTTCCACTTGATGAGATACTCTCAAATTGGTCGACTACATAGCTGTCGAGTTCTTGTTTCCGTGACTGCTTCAGGTTCCGATATGATTTTTCCTTCCTCATCAAGTGCTGGCAATATTATTTGAACTGGAATATTTTCACCTATAACATTCTTTAAGCATGAAACATGGAAAATTGGATGCACTAGTGAAGAAGTAGGAAGCTCCAATTTTTATGCTATAGTACCAATATTTTGCAACACCTTGTAAGGACCATAGTAATTTGGCGATAATTTATTATCCTTCTTAGCTTGCTTGAGGGACGTTTGTTTGTATGGTTTTAGCCATAAAAATACCCAGTCTCCTACATCAAAACTTCCCTCGCTACGATGTTGATCTGCCTGTTGTTTCATTCAATTTTGTGCCTAATTCAGGTTGTCCTTTAAGAGTTGGATCTTGTTGATGATTGATGTGATATTCCACTGCTTGAACCTTAATATTTTCTCTTAAAGATGATGTGATGGATGGTGGATAATATCCATAAAGTGCCATAAATGGGGTCATCTTTTCTACAGTATGGAAGGAAGTGTTATACCACCATTCAGTGAGAGGTAACCACTGGACCCATTGTGTTTGTTTATTAGATATAAAACAATGAATATATCCTTCCAAACATTTATTTACTATCTTAGTTTGACCATCAAACAAGAAAATAATTGAGTACTCAAACAAGAAAATAACTATGTTGAAAAATTTCCAATAAAAATGGGATCTTTGTCGCTCACAATAACCCTTGGGTTTCCATGTAGCTTTCGAATTGTGTCCATAAATGTAGTAGAAATTGTACTTGCTTTAAATGGATGAGATAATGCACAAAATTGTGCATACTTGGTAAGTCTATCAACTACCACCATGATGACACTCTTTCCTTCGAACTTAGGTAAACCTGTGATAAAATCTATTGAAATCTCCTCCTGGCGTTGACTTGGAATGGAAAAACGTTGTAGAAGACCTGGGGTGTCAAATTTATTCCGCTAGCAAACCAAACAATCTGCCACAAAATTTTGAATATCAAATTTAAGGCCATCCCAAAAAAATTCTTTCTTCACGCCGTGGTAAGTTTTTAAAAATCTCGAGTGTCCTCCTAAAGGAGAAGTGTGCAATTTGAAAAGAATATTTTGTTTTAGTTGGGAATTATTACAAATATATAAGCGATTTTTGTAGTATAAGGAATCATTTTTCCAACTAAATGTCTCAGATGTACTAGGATCTTGCTGCAACTTTTGCATGAGTGTCCACACTTCTTCATCCTTCTTCTATTCATCTCTTGATTCGGTTATCCAATTTAGTTGGATAATAGAAATGGTACAAAGCAATACTTCCACCTCTTCATTCTTTCTTGAGAGTGCATCTACAACAACATTTAGCTTCCCTTTTTTGTAGATTATTTCAAAGTCATAACCCAACATCTTTGTGACCCAATTTTGTTGCTCTTCTGAAGATAGTATTTATTCCAAAAAGTGTTTAAGGCTATCATGATCCGTTTTTACCTTGAAGTGTCTTCCCATAAGGTAAGTTCTCCATTTCTTTAGTGCATGTAGTATTGCTAAGATTTCCTTCTCATAAATAGGTTTATGTAAATACTTTCCTTTGATTGGACGACTTTCAAAAGAAATGAATCTTCCTTCTTGCATTAAAACAACACCAATTCCATTTCCTGAGGCATCACATTCCACAATAAAGGTTTTTGTGAAGTCTGGGGTAGCTAAGACTGGAGCTAGGCACATTGCCTCTTTAAGATGTTCAAAGGCCTTAGTTGCTTCAGGAGTCCATGAAAATGCATCTTTCTTCAATAATGTTGTTAGAGGTGCTGATATTCTCCCATAATTTTTAACAAACTTGCGATAATAATTCTCGTTAACCCGATAAATACTTCCAAATCGTTTTATGGTTGTGGGGACTTCCATTCCTTAATGGCTTTAATTTTGTTAGGGTCTACCTTAACACCCTCCTGAGATACAATATGACCCAGATATTCCACCTCTTGTACTCCAAAGAAACATTTGGATGTTTTTGCATATAATTGTTTCTCCTCCAATAGTTTGAGCACCCTGTCAGCAAGTTGAACATGATCCTTCCAAGACCTGCTGTAGATTAGTATATCATCAAAAAATACTAGCACAAATTTTCTAAGGAAGGGTTTGAAAATGGAATTCATCAACCCTTGAAATGTAGAAGATGCATTAGTAAGGCCAAAAGGAATGACCAAAAATTCATAATGACCCTCATGAGCTTGAAATGTTGTTTTCGAATATCTTCGCCTTCATTCTAATTTGATGATATCCTGAACGAAGATCCAACTTGGTAAAACAAATTTCTCCATGTAATTCATCCAATAATTCATCAATCATAGGAATGGGAAATTTATCTTTAATGGCGAGCTTATTAAGCCCCCTATAATTGTTGGGTTTGTGTTATATTCTTTCCACGACTAATCACGCACTAGGGGGAGGGGGGGGTCACAAGCGGGGTGGTAGCCCCCCCTGTCGGGGTCTAGGGCAGTGCCCCAGAAATTTTTTTTGGTCCTTATTTTCCGGTGGGTGGATCCGCCCATGGTTTTGTGCATGGATTTGCACATAGATTTGGGGTACGATGGTTTTCGGTCCCTGATATTTTGTAGATCCGGTCAAGGGAACTATGGTTATGTTCTAATCCAGGGTTAATGGATTAGGTTTTATGTATGCTTCGGCATGTATATATATGTGTTGTAACACTAAAAGGAATATAACGAAAAATCAAGATGGTTGTCCCAATTTGTGATCTAGGGGAATATCTTTGTGTTTATCTATTTTATGTTTTATGCTCTTGCTACTGTTTATTTTCTATCTTTAAGATTGATTTGTAGATAATTTCTGTACAGGGTTAAAACCTACATTTGGTATCAGAGCAGTTTTGGCTTCAAGGGGATGCCTTTATTGCTGAGGGGTTTTTTGCTCGGGCCTAAGGTAGACCCTATTCAGTGGGAGATCTGCGGGATTGATTCTTGCAATGAAAGAAGATGGCGAGCGGCAGGAAGATAGAGATTGAGAAATTTAATGGTCAGATTTTTGAATTGTGGAAGCTCAATATGGAGGATTTGCTGGTAGATAAAGATCAATGGATCGCGGTAGATCTGGGCACTAAACCAATGGTAATGTCAGATGAAGACTGGAAGAAGCTGGATCGGATGGAAAAGATCACAATACAATTATGTGTCTCAGATTTAGTATTGTTGAATGTATCTGGGGAAGCTACGACGAAAACCTTGTGGGACAAGCAAGGGAATCTATACCAAACTAAGTCTCTTGTGAATAAATTTTTCCTGCAGAAAAAGCTGTATAACCTAAGGATGAAGGATGGAGACTCGGCGACAGAGAATTTGAACACCTTCAATATGATGGTAAGTCAGTTGTCCTCTGTTGATATTAAAATCTCAGATGAAGATTAGTGCATCAGTTTGTTGTGTTCTCTACTAGACTCATGGGACAATCTAGTTATTGCAATAGGTAGCAATACAACTACCTTGAATTTTGATGACATTGTCTTAGCCTTGCTGTCGGAGGAAATGAGACAGAGAAATATAGAGGGTCGGAATGGAGATGTCTTATCTGTATGAGGAAGGTCCCAGAACAGAAACAAGAATAAGGTTTCGAGTGGGAGATCTAAATCTAGAGGGAGATCTAAATCTCCTGGAAAGTTTGTAAAGGTGTGCTAGAAATGCGGAAAGGAAGGGCACTACAAAAAGGACTGCAGATCTAAAGCTCCTGAGAAAGGAAAGGGATTTGATGATGCTCATTCTACAGAGGAAAAAGCCACCTCGGATGAAGGTGGGGATGTGTATTTGGCTTCTTCAAATACATATGTAGATCATGAGTCATGGTTGATTGACTTGGGTGCATCCTTTCACTTCACTCCCCATAGGGAGTGGTTCTGCGAGTATGAGGAATATTATGGCAGTGATGTATTCTTAGGTGATGATAAGAAGGCGAGAATCGTCAAACATGGAAAAGTGAAGCTGAAGTTGCAAGGTGGAAGGATTAGAACACTTCCTTGCGTTTTTCACATTCCTACATTGGCCAGAAATATGATTTCTGTAAGCAAGATGGATGATGCAGGTGTAAAAACTGTGTTCGAGAAAGATACCTATAAGATGGTTCAAGGAGCACTGGTATTAATCTAGGGATTTGGGATTGGAACTCTGTACAAGCTTCAGGGTAGCACTATTATTGTTGGGTGCAACATTTCTGTGGTTCTTGAAAGTGGAGCGAAAAGCCTAGTAGTCTCTGGAGAAAATACAATGTTATGGCATTAAAGGCTTCGACATATTGGAGAGAAGGGCCTTCGGATACTGCATGGAAATGGTATGGTAGAAGTTATGTCTAATAGCTCTTTGGATTTCGATTTATGTGAACATTTTGTATATGGGAAGCAGAATCGGTTGAGTTTTCCTTCTGGTGCTATGAGGGTGAACAAGATATTAGAGCTTGTGCACAGTGATGTGTTTGGACCTGTGTCAGTTCCATCACCAGGTAAGTCTATGTACTATGTTTCATTCATATATGAATTCTCAAGGAATAGATGGATATATTTCTTTAGGAAGAAATCTAAATTCTTTGACAGATTTAAATAATTTAATGCTCTGGTGGAAAACCAGACAGAGAGGAAGATAAAGGTGTTGAGGACAGATAATGGTGGGGAGTTCTGCAAAAAGGAATTTGAAGAGTTCTGTAAGAAGTGTGGTATATCATAGTAGAATACTACTCCATACACACCTCAACAAAGTGGAGTTGTATAAAGAATGAACAGAATGCTGATGGAAAAGGCAAGAAGCATGCTCAGTGGTACCGGGTTAGGACAGGAATTCTGGGCAGAGGCAGTGGAGACTACATGTTACTTGGTTAACCGATCACCTTCATCAGCGTTGGAGGATAAGAATCCACATGAAGTATGGACTGGTAAGAAACCCTCTCTTTCACATCTAAGGGTATTTGGATGTGATGCATATGTACACATTCCAAAGGAGAAAAGGACCAAGTTGGATAATAAATATGAAAGGTGCATCTTTATTGGGTATAAGGATGGTTTAAAGGGTTACAAGCTTTGGAACCTAGAAACAAGGAAGGTTGTGTACAACCAAGATGTGGTGCTTAGAGAGGTGAAAGATGTTGTTAAACATGAATTCCTACCAAAGGAACCTGAGAAGATAGAGTTTGAGATAAAGGAGGATGAATCTAACTCTACAATAGAAGAAGACTCAGAAGAGGAAGAGACACAAACTCCAACTGTGAGAAGATCAGCTCGGGAAAGAAGACAACCAGAAAGGTATAGTCCATCTATTTTCTGTTCAAATTTTGCTTTAACTATAACTGATGATGATCCCAGAACCTTCAGGGAGGCAGTAGATTCAGAGGATGGAAAACTCTGGAAGGAGGCCATGGTTGATGAAATGGCATCCTTGCATAAAAATGAGGCATAGGATCTGGTGGAGTTGCTGGCTGGAAAGGAGCCCATCGACAGAAAATGGGTGTTTAAGAAGAAGATGAATGTAGAAGGCAAGGTGGAGAAATACAAAGCTCGGTTGGTAGCAAAAGGTTATTCTCAGGTGCCGGGAATTAATTTTGGTGATATTTTTTCTCCTATTGCCAAAGTCACTTCTATTAGATTACTTTTATTTTTTGTTGCCGCATTTGATTTTGAGGTAGAAAAGATGGATGTGAAGACAAAATTTTATTCAAGGGGATCTGGAAGAGGAGATATACATGAAACAACTTGAAGGCTTTATGGTGAAGGGGAAGAAAGAACTAGTATGAAGGTTAAAGAAGTCTATGTATGGGTTAAAACAGTCACCAAGGACGTGGTATCGGAAATTTGATACCTACATATGGGGACTTGGCTTCACCAGAAGCAAGGAGGATCACTATGTTTATTTTAAATTAATCGATTATCGTGTTATTTATTTGGTCTTGTATGTGGATGATATGTTGTTGATTAGAAATGACAAAGAAATTATCCAAGATTTGAAGACCCAACTGTTCTCCAAATTCGACATGAAGGATATTGGTGCTACAAACTATATTTTGGGCATGGAAATTAAGAGAGATCAGGCAAAGAGGAAGCTTTGGTTAAACCAGATGAAGTATGTTGAGACTATATTACAGAGGTTCAATATGCAGGATAGTAAAACGATGAATGTTCTGATTCCTGTAGGTACAAAGATGTCTACTGAACAGTGTCCCAAAAAAAAAGAAGAAGAGGAGGATATGTCACGTGTTCCATACGCAAGTGCAGTGGGTAGCCTGATGTATGCAATGGTCTATACTAGACCAGACATTGCACATGCAGTGGGAGTATTGAGCAGGTTTATGTCAAACCCAGGGAAGGAGCATTGGACAATAGTGAAGTGGGTTTTCAGATATTTACGTGGCACTAGTGATTATGGCTTGTGCTAGCATGGAAGACCAAGATTAGAAAGAGTGTTGGACATTTGTGGCTTTGTTGATGCAAACTGGGCTGGAGATCTGGACCAAATAATATCTACAAGTGGGTATGTGTTTAGCCTACTTGGAGTTGCAGTCAATTGGATGAGTAAAAGGCAGACTATAGTGGCTCTTTCAACTACAGAGGTTGAATACATAGCAGCCACTCATGCAAGAAAGGAAGAATTTTGGTTGCAGAGATTGTGTTCAAGTATGGGGTTGGTGCAACAAGATATAAGGATAGACTGTGATAGCCAAAGTGCAATTTTCTTGGCTAACAACCCTGTTTATCATTCAAAGAGAAAGCACGTTGATGTTCAATATCACTTTGTGAGATATATGGTTGAAGCTAAAAGGGTGTTGCTGGTAAAGGTGGACACTTTGAAGAATGTTGCAGATGCATTGACAAAGTTTGTGAGCACTCAGAAGTTCTCTTAGTGTAGAGAAACAGTGGGTGTTGCAAAGCTGGGCTAATGACTTAGCTCTCTCGTGGCGGCCTATGGAAAGAAAACAACAAGTGGGAGAATGTTGGGTTTGTATTATATCCTTTCCACGACTAATCATGCGTGGGGGGGTCACAAGGGGGCGGTAGTCCCCCTATCAAGGTGTGGGGAAATGCCTCAGAAAAATTTTTGGTCCTTATTTTACAGTGTGCGGATCTGCCCATGGTTTTGTGCAGGGATTTTCACATGGTTTTGGGGTATGATGGTTTTCGGCCCCTGGTATTTTGTAGATCCGGTCAAGGGAACTATGATTATGTTCTAATCCTAAGAGGTGGTTGTTTAATCTCCATTTCAGGCCTAGGAATCCCAAGTTTGGGATTGCAGTAAGGCTTAGATAGTAGATCTTTGCTTAAGTCCTAGTTACCCCCAGATTCAGATTGTGGGTCGTGGTAAAGCTTGAGAGACTAGGAGACAGGAAAATTCCTCAGGGCTTAGGTGGGGAGTATTTGGTGGTATCCATGGTTTTTTTGGCCTAGTGATCGGGTGAATATCATGGTAAAGCATGATTTCTATTTAATGACGATAAGGTGGTTTAGCCTTGGGATGCCTTAGTTGGTTCTTTTAGTTTAAGTCCCACACTCATGCTTTGAACATGTCACCAGGGTGATTAGATGAAATAATATTTGGCTCAACCAATCTATGGTTCGGTGGAATGTGGAAGTATCATCTCCGGTCTGTTTTCTACATCCATTAACGAAAGGTACATTGCCTTGATATTTGATGTGTATATGAATTGGTTTATATATGGATTCTATTGCTGATGTATCCATGGGATTTGTATTGTTATATTACTCATTATGAGCATAATTTATGATTTACTATTGTTTACATGATTAGGTTTTCATGGCTTTATTATTGGTTAAGTATATCCTACATGCATGGAGTATTTATTATTATATAATGTTCTCTCAATCTAAACCTAATTCATGGTTTGATAGGTTCTTCGTTATTTAATATGGATGCATGAGCTAATATGTGTTTGTTTCAACAACTGTAATAGTGGAGCAAGACTTATTGATGAACATCTAACAAAACTAATGTAAACAGTGACAAAATTATGCATCTATGACTTACACGTACTATGTATGCAAAGCTTTTGTAAAAATTAATAACATGTGTTTGAAATTGCAACCCAATTTCCATATGTTTACCATGGGAGTTGGGTCATGCATGGGAACTCTAAACTCATGTATATGCTGGTCAGTATGATAAAGTAGGTAGATGTGGGTTGGGGTGGTTACACAAAATTATTTTTTTGTTCTTCTTCCCTTTCACCCTCATTTTTCATTTCTCTTTTCAACTTTTTTTCTTTCATGATCCTTCATTCGACCTTTTTCTATTTCATCCTCATCATGTATGTGTCGTTTTAGTCTTTTTCTTTAAGGACCATTCCTATGTTGTTCTTCCCTCTGATCATCAGTCATTTGTTGCCTATGCAATATTTTCTACTCATTATTTTGTATCATCTTTTGCTCTCTTTCCATTTCAATTATTTCTTGCATATGAGTTACTCCTTGTCTTCTAGCTCTTTGTATATGTAAACTTCTTATTTCTTCAATATTCATATTATTCATATCTCCATTACTAATACTCATGATGTTATATTGATGTAAAAAAATCAAACATCTAAATTAACCCTAATTATTATATATTTTTCTTTAACATGTAGCTATAAAATATTTAATACTTTGTAAATTGAAAGGGACCCATTTCTGATTAACCTCCACCTCTTCAGTTGTTGCACCTATGAAAAGAAAATGTTTTTAATGTAGCCTTTGCACTGAGTGTGTTTAGGGTGCTAGAAGCACCTAAAGTTGTTTCTTTTTACCAAAATAGGTGTATATGTTCTTCTTTGCACTAGGGTAAATATGGTACCATCCAACACAAATTAAAAAAAGGGTAGAAAAGAGAAAAAAAATATTCATGGACGAATCTATCAAAGTATGCTTTTGTAATTTTAACTTGAGTGGGGCCATTCGAATTCATTTTTTCATATTGGGAGCATATTTTAGTCGAAGAAAACCATGCACATATGGATATACACAATATTTTCATTCATAAATACGCCAAAAATCATGAAAAATTATTCAGTTATGTCCAACTCTCATGGAAATGGTCATAGATGAATGACCTGCTAAACATAGTTGAATCCCCCAAAGTGATATATAATATACTGCACTGTGAAAAGCCTCCAATACTTAAATGTAAGGATTATCAATCACATTTTGGCATCCCCATTTCATTTCTTCCATTGGATCTACAGGAGGGGTGTTTGGAATTAATATATTAAAATCTATCCATTACACATATGTTACACTTAGTGTGAAGAATATTGTAGGAAGCCAAATTTTTTCAACCAATTCACTTAATTATGCACAACATTTGGTCCAATATGCACATGTACCTCTTAGAAGATGCCAAAATATCATCAATATATATGCAATTTGAGAAACGAGAATATTTGTAAATGCTCCCCTAGCTCATCAACTATTGTAGGTAGTTCTATTATTTTCTTTTAAGAAAAAATGCAGAAGATACTTGAGCACCCTGTCTGATGATAATAATAAGTAAAAAGTATATAAATAGAGGATTTATCCCACACCTTCTATCATGAAATATGAGGATATGTTTTTCATACTCATGAAGAAACATTTTTTAGCCATGGTTGTAACCAATAAACTTCTCCACTAGGGAACATTGTTGGAAATTCATACAAAATAACTCTTCAATATTATACTCATTTATGGGAGAGGAACCGATTGTAGGTCAATTAGTGAATTATGTAGCTTCATAATGTAGGTGGTTTACTTCCCTATTAGGATTATTTTACCATGCTTGAATAAGTTCAATTTCCCTAGGTGCATTTGGAGGCATTGTAACAAAGGATGTTATGTCACAATCTTCTATATCATATTCACGACCTGGATTCACTTCCAACATTGAAAATTCCATGCTATTGTGCATATTTAGTCGTATAATAGAATTAATCATATGGAGCATAATTGTTGTCCTTTACGGTAACTCTTCCACAACAGGCATATAAATTTCTACGCACTTATAATATGGATAATTTTGAATCTTATAGAGTAATGCATCTAGTACATTTGTCCTTATAACAGTGAAATCATAGTTTGATACTTGCTGATCATTTTTTCCCACAACTATCATTAAATCAAAGTCTTTAATATGTTGAGATAATTTCATGACAACATCTTTAACATCTTTAGGAAAAATGATTGTGTACCCTATATACTTGTATTGGCCACCTATTGAATGCATTACTTGGAAAATTGGACTCTCTCATGCTATCAACATTTTCTCAACTTGTGTAAGACTTCCAAGGATCAATGGCTATAACCCATGATTCATATGATTTTGTGATGAAAATCTATGCTTATTACCCTCTCTCTTACATATTGTACACATTGGAAATGTGTTAGTAGCCACCACTTTAATTTCATGATATGCATCTTCGCACACATGGCACATTTCAGGATGAGATAATTTGTCAATTCTTTCACAAAATATTTTTTGTGGAATATCTTCATCTTCATATAAAATCATTGTTACATTGAAATCCATTTAAAGTTCGTCATTTTTTAGATATATAGCCATTGGTAAATTGGACATCATTTCATGTTCATCATCACATTGATCCATTTTTTTATGATATCTTTATTCTCTTTTTCTCTGTGCTCTTACTTTTTCTCTATTTTTACTTTTTTGTTCTTATTTTTTATCATCATTCATTCCTTCAAATTTCAATCCTTTTCTTTCATAATGTAACAACCCTGGTGAAAATTCCATGTAATAAATTAAAAAAAAATAACAACAGTTGATGGGACACTTATTCCAAGCTTAATTTTGGGAAAAACATCCTAGCGGGTGTTCACTACGGTTATTTGTTAGAAATATTGTGATTGATTTTTATAGCATCATTTTTCACCCTCATGTGATTCATGATTGTCTCTTTGGCCTTGGGCACCCATTCCCACAGACTTGAATCAAAGTTCATAAAAAACAGTGTTTAAATTCCCATGCGTGGGTATGCCCATACTTTTTCGCGTGTATACGCGAGTTTAGAGTTGCTTTTCTACGTATGCCATTGAAATCATTAAAAAATATATAAAAATACCTATTGTCGAGGCTCGGTTGATAGTTATTCCCGTAATTCAACCACCCCAGCCCGTGGCCAACTGTTTCCAACTAATTGAAACTACTTTGAGGAAGTATAAAAGCCCCTCATATGCATGGCCTAAGAGAGAGAGAAAATTATAGACATGATACTCTGTTGGAACCCCATTCAAGTATGATTTCCCGTGCCTCCTGTACTTCCCATATTTTTTACAGGAAACCCTTGTTTCCTGGAGATGTTCATTAGCTTATATGTCATCTCGTGTGCAC